>JARHVA010008798.1:0-416916 GCA_037957365.1 Torreya grandis
ATCACAATCTCAGTATGCACATAACCTTCTTATTAAGTTTAACATGCTTGATTGTAAATCTTCTTCTACTCCTATTGAAGTTTGTATTAAACTTGATCCTAAACTTGCATGTGAAAAAGCTAACTTTGTATAGACATCATATTGGAAGTTTGATTTATCTAACCATTACAAGGCTAGATATTTCATATGTTATTAGTGTTGTTTCTAGATTTATGTAGGATCCATATTTGGATAATTGGAAATTAGCTAAATGAATTTTTCATTATATCAAAAAAATATTTAATTTTGGTTTATTTTATTCTTCCATTGATAATGCTAATTTATATGGTTATTATGATGCTAAACATGTTGATGATACTTTAGATCATAAATCTACTTTTAAATATGTGTTTAAGTTTGGTGCAGGTGCTATCACTTAGAAAAATAAGAAGCAACATACTATCTCTCTTTCTTCTATGGGAAGCTAAGTACAGAAGTGATATGAAAGCTGATAAAGAAGCCATATGGATGTGAAGGTTATTGGGATAAATTCATTTGGATATTTCTTAAAGTACCATCCTTCATTGTGATAACCGAAGTTGTATAGCTCTGGCAAAAAATCTAGTGCAGCACCAAAGAACTAAACATATTGAAGTTCATGTGTATTTTATCTAATATAAAGTTTTCAATGGTGATATTAATCCATAATTTTTTCATAAATATGAATAAGTGGTTGATATCTTAACATAACCACTTGGTGCTACCAAGTTTTGTCAATTTCATGTAATGCTAGGCCTCTCAAAGTTGCCATTGAGGGGGAGTGTGCATGATAATGCCACTTCCTGATGGCCATGTGTTTCTTCTCCTTCTCTACACTTCTCATTTTAAATCATTGTAAACTTCATGTGGAAGTTATAAGATTTAAGTAAACTTCATGTAAAATTTTTACTTGTGTACCCCAATACATTTAAAAGCATAATTTGTAATGGAGGTCTTTATATTATAAAAGGCTCCAAATATGCTTAGTGATTATTCAGGAGAAATAATGAAATATAATCTCATAATCATGATAGCCTAAAATTAATTTTGAGTAACTTATGGATTATAATTCTTTTTGTTTCAAAAGGTGACTTTTGTCATGATGAAGGTTTTTAAATCTTTCAAATTTTGTCCATAGGATAATTCCTTTCTAAAGTGACTATGACATTTATCCCCACTTAGCATTAAGGGGGAGTGTTAGAGCATTTAATCCTAAGTGGGATTATTGACCCTTAACCTTGGTAAAATTATTAAATAATAATAATATATTATTTATTAACATAAGGGTGTAAACTTCGTGAAGATAAATAATAAAGTTATAATTATGTAATGGGTTACCAAAATTTAATTAAATGACTTTATCAGGATGGATGGACCCATTATTTTTATAACAGTCACCTCCTTTGGAATTTCACTATAAAATAGGGTTTTACCCCTATTGCGAATACACATCTAAATATGAATTATTTTTATCATATTCAACCTATGATTTTTTTGAAGGCCATTATATGAAGAAGTGATAAGGTGGAATAATTTGTATTGGGGTTATCATGTCTCAATTATTGAATATCACTCATGGGTTTTTTAACCTCTTGGAGGTTTTCCCACTTTAAAATCTTTGTGTCATTTGTCTCATATGTTTTGCCTATTAATTTACACTTTTATATCTCATCATATATATATATATATATATATATATATATATATATATATATATATATATATATATATATATATATTTCAACCTCAAAATAATTTGATGCATGACTCAAATTGGCAGCCCTCCCACCCCCATGATGTTCAGAACATCACTATGCCACAAATGACACAAGAAGAGTTTTCTCTTCAAGGAGGTTAGTATCAAGAGACAAATTTGGTACCTTAAGGAGAGGCTCAATAAGTTCAAGGGTAACATGATTCCATTAATGTAAATTGGAAAATGGATGATTATATTGTATTTAATCATGGTGGTGAGGCTAGCAGTTTAAGTGGTCAAGTTACAACTATAACTAGAGCTAAAATAAAATCCATTGATGAAGCCCAAGATGTGACTAATTCTTAAATTAATCTTAATGTTGTTTTCAATAGTACCAACTATCAACTTGATACCCATAAAAAATGAAAAAATAGAATACACAATCTAAGAAGGTCCCTCAAATACCTCTGGTCCATGAGCAACCAGTTGGTCAAAAGGTGAAACTAAAGGTTAGTGGGACATCATTCAATATAATGTATAAAATGAATAAATCTAATGTTATAATTATCATGTATAATTACCTTTCTATCCCATGACAAAAGGATATGCTCATCCAAGAGCTTTTAGCTCTCAAGGGTGTCCCCATAACTAGTTGAGAAACAAGGTGTTGTCCTAACCAATTCAAACCAACCATTAAAACATAAAGTAAAATAGGTACACAAAATGAAAAAAAGGGTAAAAATATAAGGTAAAGTCAAATAAAACTCCTTAATTCTACCTCTCTTTTATATTTGGTGATTGTTTGGTTCATAACTGTATGGTGGACAGTGGAGCCAATAACACTATCATGTCTAATAAGCATGCAGACAAGCTTGGTCTTATCTATGAATCAAATAATAAAGGAGTATTTTAACTAAATGGTTCACCAAAAAATAAATTAGGCATCATTAAGGATATAAATTTGACACTACATGCTTGTCCCAATGTTATCATTCAGTAGGATGTAGCTATGGTGGACTTGCCTCCCTATTTTGCCATGTGTTTGTCAAGGGACTTTACCTCAAATTTTAGAGATTACGTATCATTTGATTATAAATATTTAATTTTTAGGATGAGTTATTCCAATATTACACAGTTTCATTTGGAACCATATATGACAAGTGTTGTGAACACCAATTGCCTCATCTCAAATGAGGTAATAGAAGATAGTGTAGAGGAAACTGAATCACCTTTATATGAGATTCTATTTTTTCTCCCTTTATGAGTGAGCCTCTATTTCACATTAATATTTTCCTCATAAGATAATTGAATAATAATGACTTGGTGTTTATTTCTTGCATGAGAAAGATGCACCAGTTCTAACGTTAATGAATGATGATGAGTCTAGTGATGACCTTTGGAAATTATATCTTAATAGATCAAAGAATAAGCATGGTAACAGGGTTGTAATGATGTTTATTTATATGGAAAACCAAAGTTATTTCTCACTTATTAAGTTTAAATTTAGTTATTCAAACAATGTTATTGAATATGAGGCACTAGTTCATGGTTTGTAATGGGATACGAAGATGAAGGTCAACACATTACAAGTCTTTGGTGATAGTGAATTTTTAGTTCGCCAAGTGAGAGGTCATAATGTATGCAAAAATCAATTTCTTAAGTCTTATAATCATAGGGTATGGGACTTACTTGAAGAGTTTTAGGCTTTCAACATTCAAACAATACCAAGAGATGAAAACAAATATGCAGACATATTGGTTGCCATTGGGGAACAATTTAGTATCCCAACTGATGTAAGAAGTGAAAAGGTCTAGTCACACATTAGGGTGGTTTTTAGGCCTTCTATTCTAGATAAAAATGACAATTTTCAAGTATTTAAAGATGATAATAATATTTTTATATTCTTGCAAGGGGAAGTTAAGTTTTTCTCAAGAAATCAATCAAAATATTTGTAGCAATATGGTGATTAGATTGTGCAGCTAAAAACTAATAAGTTGCTCAAGGGATTGATCACACTTGAAAACATATTCAGTGGTGATGATGAGATGAGGAAAGAGAAGTCAACTTTGTCGACAAAATAAGAATGTTATGCCAATATAGAAGTTGCACCTGGTAAGAATTTAAGGTTGGGTAAGGTATGCACTTATTTAGAGAAGGAAGCTTCCATTGATTTATGTTAAATATTTTCTAATGTATTTGAATGAAAATATAGTGATCTCAAGGGATTTGACCCAAGTCTAGCTCAACACACCATTGAGCTAGAAGATGAAATTAAGCCAGTAAGATAAAGACAAAGGCCTATTAATCCTAAGCTTGAGCCTTTAATGAGAGTTGAGCTTTATAATCTCATTAAATTTGTTATTATATTTCCAATCAAGCACTCAACTTGGGTGGAAAACCTTGTTCTTGTATAGAAAAATAATGGTGAAATTAGACTATGTGTTGACATCCATGACTTGAATAAGGCTTCCCTTAAAGACCACTATTCACTACCATCTATGGAACAAATTTTACAATTGGTTACAAGTTCATAAATTTTCTCCTTATTAGATGGCTATAGTGGTTACAACTAGATTTTGGTCAAGGAAGAAGACCAATTCAAGATAACATTCACCACAAAGTGGGTGACATTTTCATAAAGAAAGATGCCCTTTAGTTTATCCAATGCTAGACTAGATTTTCAAAGAGCCATGGATATGTAATTTTAAGGCCTTATTAACAAGTCTCTATTGGTCTATTTGGATGATATAACAGTGTTTTCAAAGAATGCAAGTGAGCACATGGTTCACCTTGAGCAAGTGTTTGAAAGGTGTAGGCAATTTGGGGTATCCCTGAATCCCAAAAAGTGTGTCTTCTCAATTCATGAAGGTAAGCTCCTTGGAAATATAGTTTCAAAGCATGGTTTAAGCATAGATCTTAAAAGGATATATTTAATTCTTACACTTTACTTTCCCAAACACAAAAGAGCTTTAAAAAGTTTCTTGGGGGAGATCAATTTTATTAGAAGATATATCTCAAATTTTGCCACTTTAGCTAAGCCACTTACAACCATGCTAAAGAGGAATTAGAGATTCAACTGGTCCAAAGAAGGAGTAAGGAGTTTTGAGGAAATTAAGAAAGCCATGGCTAGTGCTCCTATTCTCATGAGCCTAGATTTCTCAAAGGACTTCATACTATACACCTATGCTAACATTAACACCATTTCATGCATTCTTATGCAACAAAACCATGAGGCCTTAGATCATCTAATAGCCTTCTTTAGTTAAGGCTTGGAAGAATATGAAATGAGGTACCCTTTTGTTGAAAATCATGTACTTTCAGTCATAAGGTCCCTCAATAAATTTAGATACTTATTGTCTAATAATAAGATACACCTAATAATTGCACATCTAAGTGTCAAGGAGTTTTTCTTGAATAAGGACACAAATGAGAAAATATCTAGTTGGATAACAAACATAATGGAGTATGATGTGGAGATAAAATTCACAAAGCTAATAAGAGGCAAAAGACTTTGTAAACATCTATTCGAAGACTTAAAAACAACCAATGAGGTGGTTATGGTGTTAACTGATGAAGAGGTTGCAGTTGATCATACCTCACCTTTTAACTGGTATCATGATTTGGTAAGATATCTCCAAGATGGTCTTTATCCCTCTCACCTAACTCCTTCAAAAATAAGATATTTTAGATTACAATCCATCCCATTTCTTCTTGGTGTTTTATTAAAGAAACATATTAATGACATGTTGTTAAGATGCATTGAACAACATCAAAAGGACATGCTACTTGAAGAGTTCCATGATGGACATGGTGGAGGGAATTACTCAGAAAAGACTACAACCCAAAATATCATGAGAGGTGGGTATTATTGGCCAAGCTTATTTTGTAATTTTCATGCATAGGTTAGAAAATGTAGACAATGTGCTATGTTTGTAGGAAAGGTGAAGCTTTCAGCCTTACCTATCTAATTAATTATATTTGATCTACCCTTTTTCAAATGGGGATTGGAATTTATTAGTCTCATTAACCTCCCCTTCAATATTAGGTCATAGATGGATACTAACTACCATAGACTAATTTATTAGATGGATAAAAGTAGTGGTATTGAAGGAAGCCAAAAAGACCAATGTTCTATATTTTTATGAAAGTTTACTTACTAGATTTGGAGTCCCTTCAAGTATCATTTCTAAAAATGTTATGGCCTTTGTGGGGTTTAAAATCATCTAATGGGTAGTTTAACATAGTTTCTTTCTTAGCACTTCATCAAACTATTATCCCCAAGGTAATGGCCTTGCTGAGTCCACTAATAAGGACCTATTAAAGATACTAAAAAGGACCATTGAAGATAATTAGAGGCCATGTCATTTAAAATTTAAGTTAGCTCTATGGGTTGATATGATCACCTATAAGAAGTCAATAACCAACTCCCCCTACAAGTTGGTATATGGTAAGGAGGCAAGTATGCCTATTTATCTTGAATTTCCTACCCTAGAAGTGATGTATCAACTTGATTTGTTGGATAATGAACCTATGGAGGTTAGATATGCTGAGATTATGGAGTTAAAAGAGATAAGACACCAGTTCATGCTAGGCATGAAAAGCCATCAAGCAAAAGGAGAGATATCCTTTGACAAAGGAGATTATTCATGAAGCCTCAAAGAAGGAAATTTGGTCCTTAAGTGAGATGAGGATAGAGATAAGATAGAAAGACATACAGAGTTTGAATCTCTTTGGATTGGTCCATACACAATCTCCAGTTACAAATCCCACAATTCCTTTCAAATTGCAAGGATGGATGGTGAAGAGCTTCTTATCCCAGTTAATGGGATACATCTAAAACATTTCTATTAAAGAAGTTAAGTCCCCTATACATAGTTAGTTTGTTTTGGATTTCCTCCAAGTGTTGTCCTAACACATTAGTTTGTTTGCTTTTGCTTTATTTAGTTAGCTTCCCTATTTTTTGTGTTTCTCTTCTTGTTTTGGTGGAATTGTTATCTTTTTAAGTCAAAAGGATTATCTACAGCTATGAATCAAACTTTTCATTATTTATAAGTCAAAAAGTCATACAGATGGTATAGTTCTCAAGCATAACAGGCATACTTCCCAGTTGAATTACTAGAATGTTGTCAATATCCCCCTCATAGGTCAAATTATCACCCCATCATTTAAAACTTAGCATATCATTATAGTTTATCTTGTAAGTTAGGTTGGTCTTAAGAGTTATTTAAGATGATGTATTTTGTGCCCCAATGATTCCTTATAATTTTAGTGCATTGTTTTAATTTCTATTTGTAGATATAAATCTTCAAAGATGATCAAAAAGTGATTGGAGTAAGCCTAAAAGAACCAAGACATCATCAAACATCATGCAAAAATAGATGGCTTAGCTAGATTATGCATTTTATAAGTATCCTTAGGAAGCCTCTTAAAGTTGAATGATCACATGGACATTAAGTCCTTCATGCCTTGAACATGATCTAAACATTTTGTGATGAGCTTTCTATCTCAAATTACAATCATTTAAAGTTAAACCAAATTTCTAGGATGAGCATGTGGACATCAAGTTCAAGCTTTGGCAAATAGCCATTTAAATTCAAATGTTCCCAAAATAAATGCACAAGTGACAAGTGTCTAAATATTGGGAGCTAAGAATAAATATAGTGGTGATCAGTGATATGACAGATGTCAGTGGGCCTTAAAGATCCAATGATGTGTATTTAATCATGTACCCAAGATCAATGATGAGCATCAAGTCAAAAGGTCAACATGAAAGCATGGTTGATAAGTGGAAAGATATCAAGTACCTAAACATAGATCTAATGGTACATGATGACTAACAAAGTTAGTGATCCCAAGTAGATCAATGGTTTACATGTAATCATATGAAGCATATCTAATGCTGAGTGATGAGTCAAACAATCAGTGAATATTAAAGACAAATGCATAGGTGACAAGTTTCTCAACCATGTTAAGTTGGAAGAAGATCTATGAATCACATTATTTTATAGATAAAGATCAATGGTGCACATGTAAGTAAATAAAATAGATCCAATGGTGTGTAATCAATTTGATCGATGATCAAGATTAAAAGTTGATGATTAATTAGAATAAAGATCCAATGGTGTGCAAGCAAGCTAATCGATGGTCCAGATTTAAATTTGAAAGCCAGGGACTTCATAAAGAATAATTGTATTCAAGGTTGAACCAAAGCAAAGGTCTCATCTAGTCACATGATTATGACCCTTTTCTTCCTTTTTCACATAAAAATGAACCAATAGGGAGCAATTGATGCCACTAATATCAAAATAGATTAATTAAGCTATTGTATCTATGTCAAAATCAGAAGAATATTGTTAATGATTTTATCCCACCATTGTAACTATAAAGAGCATCAATGCTAGCCAAAAATAGATTGAAAAGGACATATATATTTGTTGTGTCCATTTTCTAAAAGTAGTCTTAGACATTATGATCTTTTCTAACTAAATCAATATTCAATGGCAGGATCTTGGTTATTATGCTCCCTTCTCCATCCTTTTAGGAATTAATCTCCATATCTCTCATCCTATTATACTATATATATAGGCTTCTAAGCCTTGAAGATGATCTTTCTCTTTGGATTGACTAAACCTTGCCAAGATTTGTACTATAACACCTCTATGATGTAATAAAATATTGAATACCTTCATTATACAAATTGAGTTGAAGTGTGTTTCATGAGTTCATTGATGTGGTTAAATGAATCTATGTGTTATTTGCATCTGTCTGAGTTTTCTCACATTCCTATAGTGTTTTGGTAGTTCTCATAGGTCATTCTAAGTGCATACATAGTTTGCTGGTCAGTGTGTAAGTGGACAACTGCCCTCCCATGCTAGGTCAATATTCCATGTCTTTTTTTGAAATACATATGTGAAAGCTGATCAAAGAGTGAATGAAGTGATGTTTATCAGTCTTGAAAGTGTCCTATAGTGTGTCTAGTTCAAGTATAAGGATCAAAACATTTGGTGCATCACCTCATTTTTATATGCTTTCATAGATTATTATCAATCTCTCTCCCCTTTTCTAAGCAAGAGTTAGCTTAGGTCTAGTTTAGGTGATAGATCTAAAAGGAATTTGGCTTTATCTAAAGGTATGACCCAAATTTTAGGTGACCCATAGCCTAAGGTAAATCCCATACTGGACTAAGTTTGAGTAAGAGGACCTAAACACTCCCCTTTCTTAGCTAGGGTGTAATCTAGACCACCAACACTATGGTATAGTGAGATATTACCACATGGCATCATCTCGTTCACCCATTTTTCTAGGGATCTGACATGATTTTTGGGCATGCACACACCACTCTAAGTTATGGAGTAAAGAGATTTTACCACATGGTGTCATCCCACCTACCCTCTTTCCTTTAGGATATGTGCTCTATAAAAACATCTCTGGGATAATAGAGTAATGGTATGATGTTACATGGCATCATCTCACCAACTTTCTAGCCTAGAGTATTGATGATGTCATTATCCCACCAGATAACTTCAAATAAAATTGACTAAGTGTCTAAAGGTATTTTGAATGGGTTTGGGACTATCGGGAGATCAACACATGGTGTTGGGAAACTTTGAAGAGAAATGACTAAGTCCCACTGAGTAAAAATTTAACACGTGGCACTAGGCAACTTTAAAGAGAAACTACTAAGTCTTACTAAGTAGAAATGTCACAAGTGGCTCTATAAAAAAGTGTGAAATTGACTAAGTGTCAAAATGCTTTTTCAAATGGGTTGGAGTCATCAGGAGCCACAAAATTTCATCATGTGGAATAACAAAAGTTTTGGGTCCCTATAGCTAAAGAGTAAAATAACCTAGAAATCTTTGATTTAAAATCCAATGACTAAGCATCTGAAAATAAATATCTAAGATAATTAAAATTAAAATGACTAAGACCAAAGTCAAAAAGCTTTCTTTTTGGATTTTTTTTTGAAAACCCAATCTTCACAAGCTTTACCTTTGTAACTTTGCCTTGTACTATTTTCATTAATTTTTGCTTGAAACTTTTGTACACTTGTCTTCACATAGGACTTCTAACTCAATTCTCATGAAAGTCATGTGATCCTTTCCTCTTCTTCATGGTTTCTATTTCATGACTTCTAGTTGTCAAAAAATTTATTTGGAACAAAATTTTTAACTAAGTCACCCATAATTTTTGTGAATATCTACAAACACAAGAATTGAAGGCATGATTAGTAATTGGATTTTAAAATCAATAGCTATAAAAGTTTAAATCAAATTAAAGTGACTAAGTTAAAAAATGAAACTTTACAAAAACTTAGCCATTTTATATCGAAAGAAATATAAGTAGACTAAACTTCTTTAGGAGAAGAGGTAGAAAACTCTAGGATAGTTAGATAATTTTCATAAACCTAAGGTGAAATAGTCTAATGGGAAGCTATCAAATGTGTTTAAAAACACAAGTAGACTAATAGGATAAGACTTAGTAGACTTATGCAAATTCAAACATTAAAATTAAAGTAGTCCTAGATGTGTATTAGACTTGAGCACTTATGATGAACATTTGATTATTCAAACTTAGTTAAAGTAGTTAATCACATTCAAGTTTAAAACTTCATATCTAGAAAATAAGTAATTACCAAGAAGGTTATTTTGAATAGGAAATTTCAATGAACCCTTGAAAGGTACAAGACTAGATTCTAAAGCAAAAAAGAGGGTCCCCATTTTTAGTATGAAAATGGGGCATGTTGTGTATGAAATAACACCCTAGGGGTATAATTAATTTTTTTGTAGTTTAGGGCCTATCCCTAGTTATCTCTAACCCAGAAAACATGATGGAAAATATTCATAAAATGACACTAAATTTTTTCAATTAATAACAATCCTTGTACACAAATTCAGTGTCTATATAGATATATCAAATGTAAGATCATCATATCAATAAGATATTATATTTTATGTTTTAAATCATGATACACATCCATTTCATGACCATTGATTATATGGTATTCACAAAATATTTTCTGACACATAGATCCAATCATAACTCTTAATAGAAGGCAATACTTTTTTTTTTATCAATTATCCTTTTCAGTGTTATACATTGACTTTATATAAGTTTATGAAAGTGTTTTGATCTGAGAATCAATGCATAGGACTTATTATAGGTGTATTTTAAGGATTTCTAATGGTTTAAGATATGTAGTGATTATGACATGGATAATAGAAGCACAATCTAAAGTATGAGTCTCCTATTAAAGAACATGTGATCATAAGAGACAATTATAAAGTGACATAAGCTAATAGAAAGATATTTGAAAAATTCATATGTATGATAAAAAGTTTATCTTTGAGAGGAGGAAAAAATATTATAATAAATACACATTATTTCTCTATATTAATTGGTTGATATATTATATAATTCATGTAACTCTTGAATCTAAGGATATAATCATGAATAGGCTCTAATTTTCCTTGGTAAAGAGATGGAATATGATCAAATTTTGCATGTGGTCCCTTATTAGTGATAAATAATGATAATAAATTCTATTATAATTTAAGGAAGAAATACAAAGAACCATTAGGTAGAGTGTGAAACTAATCTAAATTATGACCCATTGAGCTTTTAGTAAATATCTTAAGAAATATTCGATCATTAACACTATATTTCTTAATAGAAGCAAAAAATAACTTAATATGTAAATAAAAATCACATAACCATAAAATATGGAAAATTTAAGCATTAAAAAATCCTGTGGGAGAGGGAAAACATAAATCTTACACATTATAAGGTGGACATATTGTTGAAAATATTGTCATTGATGTCAAAGGTCTAGCATTGGTGATAAAGGCCCCATTACATTTAATGATGTTTTTAATATTCATATCTTGGCTAATGTGTGTTAATATTTATTTAATATTAAAGAATATATTTTTGGTTTCATATAAGTCAAAAGATGGATCATTGAGAATTCAAGGAGTTATGGGGTAAAGACAAAAGATGAATGGGATGCATTTTCTCATGAGGAGTCGTCTTGAGGAATTCCAAGAGTCACCATGTAAGACAAAAGAGGGTACGCCACATTTTTCCATGAAGGGACACTTTTAGGAATACAAAACGTCACCAAGATAAAGACAAAAGAGGAAATAACATATTTTATTATGAAAGGTCACCATGTGACTTTTCAAATGCAAGGATACGAAGGGTCATGCAAGTTTAGTGCCATTTTCCATGAAAATTGAAGGGTCACAAAGGGTGAATGCCAAAGGTCATTTGGAAAGATATAAATAAAGGCTTGATAAGCCATTTGGAATATGCAATAGAGTGCATGGTTTTTATTTGTTTTTAAAGAGAGAAAAGTAGGAGATATTGTAGATTTTTATCATTTGTTGAGTAAGCAATATTGAGAGATAGTTGTGTTTTATACACAAGGGGGGTTGGTGCTCCTATGAGTTGGTGCTCAAAAATATTTGCAAGGGGTTGTTTCTCTTATGGGTTGGTGATCACAAATAGTTATTGTGCTCATAAATAAAAAAGTGTTTGGTGCTCATAAAAGTTGTTAGTTGTGAACTTTGTAATTTGAGTTAGTGCTCATTCATATACTTGAGATTATTCTCTATGGTTTTTCCCACTTTGGGTTTTCATGTAAAAATTTACTCTCTCTCTCTCTCTCTCTCTCTCTCTCTCTCTCTCTCTCTCTCTCTCTCTCTCTCTCTCTCTCTCTCTCTCTCTCTCTCTCTCTCTCTCTCTTTTATGTGGTGCATATTATTGTTTCAATTTTATTGCATATCTTAAATGTTTAGTTAAGTAAAAATAATTTGATTAAGTAAAAAGATATATAATATACTGATTCATCCCCTCTCTCAGTATATTTCATGCTTAAAAATTAGTATCAGACTAGGTTCTTATGGAAAAAGTTTTACATCTTGAAGGTAGATTGGGAAATCATGATGCCTAGATCACATGAAGGTTTTTATATAAATAAGTCACCTTTGTTTAATGGGAAAAATTATGATTTTTGGAGCATAAGGATGAAGACTTATTTGATAACCCTTAGATTTGACATTTGGCAAGTAGTGGTGGAGGAATATGAAGAGCCATAGACACTTGTAACTACTCTGGCAGAAAAGAAGGCAAGTGAAATTAATGACAAAGCTTTAAATTCTATTTTATGTAGTTTATGTGAATAAAAAAAATTTAAAGTTATGAAATGCAAATCTACTCATGAAAATTGGGTAAAAATTGAGAATATTTACAAAGGTGATGGAAAGGTTTAACAAGCTAAGATTTAGACTTTCAAAAGATAGTTTGAGAGTTTGAAGATGGAAAAAGAATAAAATATAGCAAGTTATCTTTTGCAAGTTGATCAAAGAGTTAATTGGATTCAAGGTCTTGGAGAAAAGTTAGAAGAATCAATTATGGTTCAAAAAGTTTTGAGATCTCTACCATTGAAATATGATGCAAAAGTTTTGATAATTAAAGAGATGAAGAATTTAGCCAAACTAAAGATGGATGAGCTACATGGTATCCTTATAGTATATGAGATGCGGATCAAACAAGAGAAACCCTCAAAGAGAGAAGCTAATTTCAAGACATCAAAGAAAGAGAAGGCTAAGATTCAATAATCAAGTGATAGTTCTAGTGATGATGAAGATGACAATGGAGCTCTATTCATTTTCAAGTCAAAAAAGGGTACAAAGAAATATCAAGAAAAATTACCTTTTAAATGTTTTAATTGTGAAAAGATTGGACATTTTGCATTTAAGTGCCCAGATAAGGGTAATGGTGACAAGGAAGAAAGAAAGTCTACATACAAGAAGAATTTCAAAAGAAAATGAAAGAAATTTTTTGAGAAGAAGAGTTTATATTCTAAAGATCCTAGCTCAACCAAAGATAGTGGAGTCAGTGATTCAGAAGAAGAAGAGATGCTACTCATGGCCATACATGAAGATGCCTCTGTAAGCAAAAGTATAGATGATCAAGAAGAAGAATAGGATGAAGCTAAATTAAATATAGAAGGATAACTCATTTGTGCCTTAAAAGAGTTAAAATATTTTGAGAATAATAATCGAAGATTAAAGATCCAAATTAAGAAAAATGAAAAGGATTCAAAGGAAATAATTGAAGATCTACAAGCACACTTTGAAGAAGCCAAGAAGAATGAAGAAGATCTAATGGCATAGTTACAAAAAGTAAGTAAATAATGTGAAAATTATATTATTAAAATTAATTCTTTAAAATTAGATATTGAGAAAAAAAATAAAGCAATCAATGATAGAGCAACCAATGATTCAAAATTTTAGAATATCACTCATATGTTGAATAAGATATTAGAAAGTCAAAGATCAATGTCAAATAAGATAGGTATCAGATTTTAAAAAGAGAAAGGGGAAGCCATTACTTTCATAGATAAGGAAAAAGGAAAGATATATGCTAAAGCTCTTACAAAAGAGGAAATAAAAAGGGAAAAAGTTAAGAATATAGAGGACATCTAAAACAAAGAAGGCTGGAAGGAATAGAGCTAAAAAAGTTAATCAGGTTAGAGAAACACAAACATGTCCTATTTTTATGGTTACTATTTTTATTTTAATGGATATGGTTATAAGAAAATATAATATCAAAAAAAGGCTAACAATTTTAGAAATAAGGAGAAGGAAAGTCATGTGGAGTCAAGCAGAAGCCATAACTCTTTTGCTTCTCTATCAGGATTTAATGAAGAGGCCATAATATATTACAAGTACAAAAAATTTAGACACATAGCCTAGTATTATATAATCATGTTTGAGTCAATCAAGAAGGACTATATTTTCAATAATCCATTCATCAAGAAGAAAGTTTAGACATGTTCATGGCAGAAGAAACAATCTAAAAAATCTATGTTGGTATAAATAAATTTGCATGTAATAAATGAAGAAAAGCCATGGTTTATTTTTAGTGGATGTTTAAGGCACATGACAAGAGATAAAATCAAGTTCATAACCTTGAAGAAGATCAATGGTGACACAATAAAATTTATAAATAATACTACTACTACTAGAATTGTCAAAAAAGGTACACTAAGTTTGGATAATGATATAACTAAAACTAAAAATATTTTGTATGTAGAAGGTCTTAAGCATAATGTTTTGAGTGTAAGTCAAATGTGTGATTAGGGGCACACACAAAAATTTTATGTATAAGGTTATGAAATTAATAAAAAAGATTTAGATGTGTTGGTTGCAGATGCTCAGATAACATACAATAATTTGTATATGTTATCAGACATCAAAGGTCAAAGATGTTGTTTGAGTCAGATTGAAAAAAAATGGCTATGGCACATGAGAATGGGATACATAAATTTTGATACTCTTATCAATATCAGCAAGAAGAAAGTAGTCATCAATCTTCCAAAGATTGCAAATCCATCTGACATGCTTTATCAACCTTGTTAGCATGGGAAGCATGCCAAAAAGTGATTCAAATCAAAAGAGTACTCAACCACTTAGATGTTAGATCTTGTCCACACTAATCTATGTGGACCTATGAGAACTCAAAGTACTAAAGATGATAAATATTTCATGTTGCTTATTGATAATTTTTCACGTATGACTTGGGTAATGTTTTTAAAGAAAAAATTAGAAGCTTTCAAACATTTCAAAGCATTCAAATCATTAGTTGAGAATGAAACTAGTTTAAAGATTAAGTGTCTAAGATTATATCGAGGAGGAGAATTCATGTCAAGTCATTTTATTGAGTTTTTTGAAGACCATATAATAAAGAGACATTATTCAGTAGCCAAAACTATACAATAAAATGGAGTAGTTGAACAAAGAAATAGAATAGTTTAGGAGATGGTGAGGACAATGTTAAATGAATCCAAGATACTAGATATATATTGAAGAGAGTTAATTACTCTAGTAGTGCATATTTAGTATAGATAATTATTGAGATTTAATAGTGACAAGACTCCTTATGAGCTATGGAAAGACAAACTGATAATAATTGATTTTTTGAGAGTTTTCAACATCAAATGCTTCATAAAGAGATTCAATGAAAAACTTCATAAGTTTGAATCCATAGTAGATGAAGGTATATTTATTGGTTATTCTTGTAAAATTAAAGCTTATAAATGTTATAACAAAATAACCAAGAAACTTATTGAAAGTGCAAGTGTCAGGATAGAAGAAGATGGAACACAAATAATCAGTGATCTAGTAGACATTCTTGAAATCATTGAAGAGGAAGGTTTTGAAGAATTAGATGAAGATGAAAAGAAAGAGAAAAAGGAAAAAAAAAACTCCATCCAAATATGTTCAAAAAAATCATAATAAAAGTGACATAATCAAAGTCATAAATGAAGGAATTCACACTAGAAGAATGATGGTAAGTGAATCTGAGCAAGTTAATTTTTCTTTGTTATCCAAAATTCAGCCTATAACTTTTTCAGAACCTAGACATGATAAACATTGGGTTAAGGCAATGGATGAAGAATTAAATTAGATAGAAAATAATGATACTTGGGAATTAGTGCATAGACCAAAAGATCACAATGTGATAGGAATAAAATGGGTTTACAAAAATAAGTTGAATGAAAATATAGAAGTGATCAGGAATAAAGCAATATTAGTATGTAAAGGATATGCTTAGATTGAGGGAATAGATTTTGAAGAAAATTTTACACCAGTAGCAAGGCTAGAGGCTATTAGAGTGTTTCTTGCATATGTAATGTTTAAAATTTTCAAAGTGTTTTAGATGGATGTCAAATCTACCTTCATAAATAGAATCTAGAAGAAGAGGCCTACGTTGAGCAACCTAAGGGATTTATTCTCTCAAATATTAGTAGTCATATATGCAAATTGAAGAAATCACTATATGGATTGAAATAAGCTCCCAGAGCTTGGTATGTAAGACTTGATAAGTACTTATAGGATCAAGGTTTCAAGAGAGGATTTTCTAAAATAATCTCTACATAAAAATAAAAGGTGAGCATCAATTGATTTTTGTGGTATATATTGATGACATCATTTTTGAAGGAAACATTGAAAAGATGACAAATTTTTTTTTTGACAATATGTAAAAATAATTTGAGATGTCTATGCTTGGAGAATTATCATTTTTCTTAGGGTTGTAAATAATTCAGTCAGATAAAAAAAAATCATATCTCAAAGTAAATATGTCAAGGAAATGTTGAATAAATTTGGTTTTGAGAATTGTGCACCAGTTGGCACACCAATGAGTATAGGAAATAAGGTGAGAAAGGATGAATATTCACCTATTTCAAATCAATCTTTGTATAGATATATGATTGGTAGTCTTATATATTTGACAACATCAAGACCAGGCATCATGCATGCATTAGGCATGGTTACAAGATATCAGTGAGCTCTAAAAGACAATCATGTTTAGTTGGTAAATAAAATATTTAGATATATCAAGGGGACATTGGATTATGGATTGTGATATCCCATAGGTAGATATTTCACTTTGGTTTCTTATACATATTCAAATTGGGCAAGTTGCTTGGATGATAAAAAGAGTACAAGTGGAGGAGCTTTCTTCATTGGTGATAGCTTAGTATCATGGCTAAGCAAAAAGTAGAATTTAGGATCACTTTATATAACTAAAGTAGAATATATTGCAATGGTATTGTGTTATACTCAATTGCTTTAGATGAAGTAAAATTTGGAAAATATCAAGATAAAATACGATGAACTTATTTCTATTTTCTATGACAACATAAGTGATATTACTATTTCAAAGAATCTAATGATGCATTCAAGAACAAAACATATTCCCATTAGATATCACTTCTTGAGAGACCAGGTTGTAGATCAATAGGTTAAGATAGAATATATTAGTACTACAGAGTGGATTGTAGATATTTTCACAAAATCACTACCAAAAGACACATTTGACTATCTATGGGAGAAGTTGAGATTAATTTATTTTACTTCCTATCATTGAGGGTCAACATCAATTGAGGGTGAGCTAAGTGTTATCTCTAGGTAAGCCCTTTACCATTGATGTCAAAGGGGGAGAAGAATAGGTATAGGTATAGTTATATAAATAAGTGTAGAATAGGTACAAGGAATAGGTACAGGGTGTTCTAGTAAGGGGGAGTTACTGTATGTTTTTTAGATGGTAGTATGTGTAGGTTTCAAGATGTGGTAGTTTCAATTTGAGGTTGCCATCAGTGACAAAGGGGGAGATTATTGGAAATATTGTCATTGATGTCAAAGGTCTGGCATTGGTGATAAATTCCCCATTGCATTTAATGATGTTTTTAATATTCATATCTTGGCTAATATGTGTTAATATTTATTTAATATCAACAAATATATTTTTGGTTGCATATAAGTTGAAAGAAGGCCCGTGGAGAATTCAAAGAGTCATGGGGTAAAAACAAAAGAAGAATGGGACACATTTTCTCATGAAGAGTCATCTTGAGTAATTCTAAGAGTCACCATGTGAAGACAAAAGAGGGTATGGCTCATTTTTACATGAAGGGACACTTTGAGGAATATGAAAAGTCACCAAGATAAAGACAAAAGAGGAAAGGACATATTTGCTTATGAAGGGTCACTATGCGACTTTCAAATGCAAGGATACGAAGGGTCATGCAAGTTTGGTGCCATTTTCCATGAGGATTGAAGGGTCACAAAGGGTGAATTACAAAGGTAATTTGGAAATATATAAATAAAGGCTTGAGAATCCATTTGGAATATGCAATAGAGTGCATGGTTTGTATTTTTTTTGAAGAGAGAAAAGTAGGGGATATTATAGAGTTCTACCATTTGTTGAGTAAACAACATTGAGAGATAGTTGTGTTTAATACATGAGAGGGGTTTGTTCTCCTATGGGTTGGTGTTCAAAAATCTTTGCAAGTGGTTGGTGCTCCTATGGGTTGGTGATCACAAATATTTTTTGTGTTGGTGCACTGGAAAGGGGTTGGTGCTCTTACAAGTTGGTGCTTGTAAACTTTTTAATTTGAGTTGGTGCTCATTCATATAGTTGAGATTGTTCTTTGTGGTTTTTCTCACTTTGGGTTTCTATGTAAATTCTCTCTCTCTCTCTCTCTCTCTCTCTCTCTCTCTCTCTCTCTCTCTCTCTCTCTCTCTCTCTCTCTCTCTCTCTCTCTCTCTCTCTCTCTCTCTCTCTCTCTCTCATATGGTGCATATTATTATTTCATATCTTGAATGTGTGGTTAAGTAAAAGGATTTTGATTAAGTAAAAATATATATAATATACTAAATCACCCCCCCTCTTAGTATATTTTGTGCTTAACACATATATAACATTAGAACCAACCCAAGAATTATATACAAAAGACTTTACAGATAAAGATTGTAATTTTCTTTGTAATTCACCTATTTCATGTATCATAGTTATAATTTCATGGGTTGGTACAACCAATATGTGAAGAGGTTAATTTGAAGGTCTAATTTTGTTATTGATGTCATAGAATAACTATGCATTTAAGAATAAAAATCACTACCACACATATAAGCACCATTGATCAATAATAAAAATTAACACCAGCTACTTCATTAATTATATTTATAATTTCAAGATTTTTCAAGACATTTTACAATTTTTCACATATTAATCATTATGAGCATCCAAATCAAGAGAAGAAATACATTCATATTCAAAATTTACATTTAAGGAATCATTTTCAAAAAAATTATTCAAAGGAAGTTTAAGGGGATAATCATTTTTATCCTTTATATTAATTTTGACATTTGCATTCAGGTAGAGAATATAAATGCAAGCATTTGTAACATTTGAATCATTTATATTCAAAGAGGGAGTAAGAATACAATCATGTTCAACCTTCATTCACATTAGATTATACACAAGATTTTAAATGGATTTTAGAAATTGAGATTTGAAACAAAATTTATCTAAGCTATTTTTCTTAAGACTAACACATTTCTAGTTGTAAGTAAAATTTTCATAAATTTTGATATTCCATACTCATGATGTGTAAAATTAATACACCCAATGCCCAAAATTTTCATAGCATTTATATTTTATCATGGTCCACAAGGGTTAAATTTAAGTTGACCTAATTTTTAATGTATATCATCATTATTAACATTATAATAAGATTCAACATCATTCAAATCATTATTAATATTGTCTAATTTATAATAAATAAAAAGAGGCATGTCATTCATATAATTATTTTTAATAAAATGAAGAGAAGCATTTTATTCATTTGGAAAAAATGAATTAGAGGAATGATCCATCATATATAAAATAGGGTTTGAAAGATACACATAAAAGACTATGCCAAATTAGATTGCAATAATAAAAAATACCTTAGAGAAAAGAAACAAAATATAAAACATCCATAATAGTAAACCCTAGAGGGAGAAACATCATAAAAACCTTAAGTTTTATGGGTTTGAAGATGAAGGTTTCACTAATCAATTTTAACTATTTTTGGTTTAAGGAATAAATATAGAATTCATAATAAATAAAAATTAAGGCATAATGCAGATCTATGAAAATACAATTACAAACAATAATCCTACCTAAAAATAAAAATTGAATGTACTACTAAATAATGAAAAATTAATGAGTACTAACATGGAAAGAGAGATAAAAATAAACCCACTTGGGAATAATTATGAAATTATAAGAATAAACTATAAATCTAGAGCTAATTATAGACACCCTCCAAATTTGATTATGTCATGTGAAAAGACACAATCAATGACATGTCGATCATGCATCTAACATAATCAGTTATTTTCTAATTATATACTTTTATTATTTTTGATTTCATACCTAGCCACTAATTATACACTAAGTCTATTCCAATCCCTAAAATATATGGGGTCACCATGCAGACTAATGATGAATAGTAGCGTAGATTTTATTTTCAAATTTGACATACAAAATCTTCCTTTTTGCTTCTCCTTTGATCTTTTACCAAATATTTAACAATGTTATAACAAAAGAGTGTATTCAAGTTATTGTCAGGGGAAACCCACGAAACAATAAACATGCTCCGATCCCTACTTAGTCAGGATCTTGCTCTACTAATTAGAACACATATGATTACTTCTTGTATTAGCAACTAAACACGGAATTATACCAGAATCAATAAGTAACTAGAAATGTGAAACAATGCAGGAATATGAGAGACAATACACAATTGTATTAATAATCACTCAGAAGAATATATAATAAGGAAGATGCCACTTCTTCCTCCACCTCAAAGGTTCACCACGCCTCAAGACCTTCTTCCCTCTCTCTCTCGGTCACAAAAATCAACTCCAATATAGAATTGATGTTCACCTCTCTAACCAGTCAGTAACACGCTGCCAGTTCACCAAGTACACAACCATACTCCAAGTAGATCTCCTGCTCTCTGCTGCTACCTGCAAATCACTAGACCTTACTCACCATGTAGATATCTCTACACCCCTGAAGAACCCTTGTCCTTGCCTCACCAAGTCCTTATGATTCTTCAACCAGTACCCCGGTGGATCAGCTCCTTGACCTTGCAGACCTTGCAACTCTCCCTGATCATACACACTCAGCACCCCTTTGGAACTAGGAGGAGCTACACTAGCTCTCTCTAAAAGCTCTATGGCTTTCTAGCACACATTTTAAAATACAATCATGAGTCCATAGATAGATCTCATCCAAACAATAATTAGACAATAGTACAATAATTAAATCCGTAGCTCTCAGTCTAAAATTAGCTCTAAACATGCAAACACTTGGTTCGTCAACCAACTACCCGTAATGTACTCGCAGCTTGAACCACAGGTGACTGATGCCGGTCCCTGACTGCCTAGAGGTGCCGACGCCGGCCGATCCATGACCGACGTTGGTTGCCTTATATCTCCTTCCTGTCATCTTCAGTTGTCCTGATCGACGTCAGTGTCTGTGATACTCCGCAACTCTTCTGCAACCTCCTCCATGCTTGCATCAGTGAAGCTTTTAACTCCACAACCTAACATTTATCTGGATTGAGAAACATTATGAGGAGTCAAAAATATGTATCTTGCATGCTTGGAATCATATACAATGTAGTTATAGTGTAGGTGAGTGAAATCATAACCCAATTAAGAGATATTGCTCCATCTTATCTCTTATATAATCAAATTCAAACATGTGTTCCCATCATAACCTTTTTGATACAAGACCTTGGCAAAAGATGTATACACATAAAAAAATTAAACTTTATTGTTTATTGATGTTTTATCTCTTTTAGTAATCTATTGATTTTCAATATCCCTAAGTGCACACCTTAAAGGGTACACTGGGAAATGGATGGGTAGACCAATGGTGCATTTTGAGAGACATTATTATTTATTTATCATGCCTATATCCACTACACTTCCCTCAACATTGACCCCCTAACCATTATTATTCACTATAACCCCTAACTATACCAAAACACAGAATTTTTTATTATATAGACCTAAATCAATATAATATTTATTAATTCCTACCAAATTTAAAATTTAATTCAACCCAATTCAATGTAGTCCAAAAGTTACAACAAACACTTTACAACTATATTAGCTTTCGCTGACGTAATTCAAGGGTAAACTATAGTATTTTTAATTACATTAAGGTGGGCCAATGGCATTAGTTAAAACTTAGATAAGGGTTAGGATCATCCATCACTATAAACATAAGTCCTTATTTCAATCCAATAGAGAGTAACATTCATTTTTGCATTGTCATTACTTGAAATTTTGCTTAGGTCTACACTTGGAAAATCCATTATTTAGATCTTGTATTAGAGGGAAAAACTTATCTTGTGGAGTTTTGGATATAATAGGAGTCATCCTTTTAGCCTAAAAATTGATCCAACCTTTATGATCCTTAAAACCAAAACAATCTCTTGCAAAGAACCATTGGCCAAGATTGAGATTAAGGGTCAATTGGTTTTTTCAAGGTAAATGTTAGTATAGGAAATTTGATTTCTTTTTATTTTGATATTTGGATTATTCCTACACACATTGATTATTCCTACACTTGATTTAGCTTGCTTAGGTATATGTTGACATAGGGAGTTACTCTTGTCCATTATCATTAGATATATAATGTTACTCTTTCATTGGTTATTTCAGACTTAGGAGTTACATGCCTATT
The DNA here is from genome assembly GCA_037957365.1 of Torreya grandis. Lineage (NCBI taxonomy): Eukaryota > Viridiplantae > Streptophyta > Pinopsida > Cupressales > Taxaceae > Torreya > Torreya grandis. The sequence goes on from JARHVA010008798.1 coordinate 22,811, forward strand.
CCAATCCCTTTGTGGAGGAGTTACACATTTTACTATCCTATTTGTAAATCTTAATTTTTGAGATATCAATATAGAGTGCATTGGATTATTTATTTATGTTTTTTTTTCAATATTCTCATTTATTTTATTATTCACAATAATGCTAATACAATTGTTTTTCTCTTACCTAAAAATTTGTACAATTGATTAATCTAGATATCTTGGATAAATACTTTTATATGGTGTTAGAGTGGCAATCTAGGTTTTTTTTATTGAAACCCTAATTTTACGTATATTATGTATACATAATGATTATTTATCTTAGTGTAAAGGACTAAGGGGTATTCATTTTTCACTCAATCTCGAGTTCTTGATCAAAATTTACAACAATTTTGAGTTTCACCCTATTAAATTTGCACTGAATTCAAAATGCTCCAAGGATTATAAAGTAAACATAGCTTAATATCCAAGAAATGGAATAAAAATTTAACTAATGATCTCTTAAATAACATTTCATCATCTAAACTAACCCTCCAATGTACTCATTTGTGCACCTAAAAGGAAAAAAATTGTTTGATGGAAAAATAAATAGCCATTTAAAAAAAAACATTTTTTTTGAAAAATTTAGGGCACATATTAGGTTTCTAGAATTAGCTTTTGGAAAATAACCTTGGGTGCTACCAATGAAAGATTAAAATCCTATGAATGAAGTTTATAGGCATAGGGTAGTATTTTTCCTCCATAATAATGCAAACCTAAGGCATGAGAGAGGCCATAATCTAGCAACATATAGTATACCATGGAAATACTAAGGAGCATGGTAAGACTATTACTTTCTCAGACACAGATATAGAGTGAAACTATCTTTCATAATGTATGGTAGAAGCTCATACATGTAAGGTTAGATCCATCCTTGGAGGACTATGTGATGGTAGTTAGGATAGGATCAAACTAGTTGGATTTAAAATTTGTCCAACATGTAGAAATGGCATAGGTGTATCCTAAAGAGATGAGTTTGAACTATAGTTTATAAAAATATGTTTCCTCCACAAATATTAAGAATCAAAATTGAAAAAACTTTTAATCAACAACTCAAAATTGAGTCTTGTTTTATTAAAAAGTGCATGTTCTTATGTGTTGATTCATTGGTCCCATTTTCATTATAAATGCACTAAAATTATAAATTTCCAAATTATGGGGTTCATAATTTTGATTCAAGGGGGTGTGTTATGGCATGTTTTTATTCTTGAACATTCAATTCTAAAATTTATTTTCTTTCATCATTGATTTTTGGTCATTTCCACTCCATAATGCATTCAATTATCACAAATAGAAAAGAAACATACAACTTTCTATAAGAAAAGAGGCTTCTATAGGATAACTATGAATGAAGAAATTGAACATATAGTAGATGAAAATATAAATTAATGGTTTAATAGATGTGATCAAACACATGGTTGTCTTATTTTGTCAATTTTTCTTAACTTACATTTTCACATTGAATCTAATAAAACACCTAATGATATATAGATCACACTAGAAAAACTTTTTGGGAAGTAGGATGTGATTAGAGATCATGAGATAGAGAATGATCTCATCAATTTAAGCGTAGGTGACTTTGACACACTAAATGATTTATTCACTAAGTCTAAATCTCTAAGGTTGTAGTTAAAATAATTTGGAATAGATAAGAAATATGATCCACTTGTTTTGTCCATTCTCTCCAAATTGGGTCCGTATCACTCTATGTTTGTCTCCACTTTCCATACCACAAAAAGTGATCTTGGATCCACATAGAAGATGTATTCTTTAGATACCTTTATTTCCAAATTGACTTAGTAGTAAGATAAATTGATATGGATGGGCACAATGAAGTCCTTAAAACAATAATACCTATTTGTTTGGAATGGGGAAGGGAAGGATTCAAACAACAAAGAGAAGAAATAGAATAAAAAGGATCAAAAACCTCTCGCATCCAATCAACCAATGGGGCCTCCTCTTCAAATGTTAAGCCTAATAAAGAGAGGATCATGTTTGGGTACTACATGGGCAAGCATGATGAAAAAAAATGTTTGAAGAATCATATTTATCACCTAACAAGCCTTATTGAGAAGAATAATATAGGTGTTCTTGAGTCTATCAAATTATCTTCATCAACCATAGAATCCTCCAAGGCAAATGACAATAGTAAAGAAAATAAAAAATAAAATGGTAGTAAGAAAGTGAAAGTCAAATCCCTATTTATATTTATACCTTCAAGTCCTACATGAGTTATTGACTCTGGTATATTACATCATGCAGATTCTTCAAAAATTAAGTTCACTTCCTTGGGGCCATATGACATGTTCACTATTATTTTGGGTGACAACACCTATACATAGGTTTTTAGGAGAGGGTATATTGAAGTAAGTGGTTTAAAATTATTTAATGTTATAATTATTCCCTTACTTTAAACTAATATCCTATTAGTTTACTATATTACTCACCTTGGTCTGGGCATGAGGGTTGAATTCAATATAGATTTAATGTATGTTAAAGAGTTGCATAGTGATTATATACTGGAAATGGGAGTGGTATATCATTAGACTTGATTTTATACCTTCTCAAACTTTGTCCATAAATCTCCTTTAAATTCTTATTCTTTGGACTCACCTAATCTTGATGACATTTCTAAGCCTAAGCTCATATTTGATATTGAGGACTCTTCTTCTAACATATACGACTACAATAATTATGGGGACACATCTCTACCATTTCCTTGTCACCTTCCATATATTTAGGATTTATATATTAATTCACCTAATCTTGGTCCAATTTATACATTATAGGAAGTAGGAACATTGATTCATGACTCATCAGACATCAGTCAATCTACTACACAGTTATAAGGCATTTCACATTCTTTCTTTACCTCTGATTTTGATGCACCATCATTTTATGGAGTATTTGGCCCATATAATATGCATAAGGACCATAGTTACTTGTATATGAACCAAACATTGGTTATATATCCATTAGGAACTTGGTGTATATATTCAATATTCTAGGGTGATCCACACTTCACTATATCTACTATTGATTCATAATCATTCTAGATAAATCCTTTGTAGGATACAGGGTGGCTACAAGTATTTATAGCTTATAGTTTGGATTTTTATCCCCCCCCTCTTACTTTATCTCTTTTGTGGGGATACTTTTCCTATGTGTTTTCTCCTTTTCTCCACTTTATGGGAGTTTATTTGTTCAAGGGTGCCTCATCAGGTCTTATTATCGAGACTCATTCCTTTTACCCACCTAAGATGTGCTTATAGGGGGTGTTAGTGTAAGATATTTATTTCCATTTTATTTAATTATTTGGATTATTCCTACACACATGGATTATTCCTACAATTGAGTTAGCTTTCTTAGGTTTACTTTGACATAGAGAGTTACTCTTATCCATTATCATTAGCTAGAGGATGTTACTCTTTTATTAGTTATTTTAGTCTTAGGATTTACATGTTTATTTCATGCCCTTTGTGGAGGAGTTACACATTTTACTCTCTTATTTGTCCATATTAATTTTTGATCTATCAATATAGAGTGTTTTGGATGATTTATTTATGTGTTTGTGCAATATTCTCATTTTTATTTTTGCTCATGGCAATTCTAATGCAATTTATTTTCTCTTGCATACAAATTTGTACATTCAATTGATCTAGATATCATGGATAAATGCTCTTATAATAAGCATTTTCTAACCCTAGATCTTTCATTTTATAGATATAATTTTCATAATTACTATCTTGAATAGATTTATAAATCCTTATTTTAATATCATCTACACCTATACTTAGTGTGGCTATAGGGTTTTTCAAACTTTCCATTTTCTACCTTAGGTAAACTAGGCCCTCATTTGAGTATCAAGGTTCCTTATTATTTTTAGTTTGTTCTAAAGCATCCATATTATTTGTGTTACTAACTTGAAAATAATATATTAGATTAATTCAAATACTATAATACCAAGTTAGAGTTATTTCATTATATTAATTGCCTAGAGGCTTTAAAACCCTCTCAATTTATGTTGTATAATAAGTGATCCTATTGATAGGTTTAAAAAAACCATGTCATCATATCCTAATTAATTAAGTATCAATGGGATTTATTTGATTTACCTACTTTGAGTCTAGATCTCCTAGATATGATAATTTAAAGGTCAATCTTAGCTCATCGCATATATTCTGGTGAACTTGATGTCAACTAACCATTACTTTTTTCTCTTTTAGAAAACTATATTGGTGTGGGTAGATAAAATTTTATTTCTCTATTTTTTTAGTAGGATATAATGACACAAGTTGATATAGTCTAATATCTATATGTTTCAAGAATATATATCAGTATAAATTGATACATTCTTATTCTTATGTATTTTTCTAGTAAGATACATTGATGCGGGTCAATATAGTCTTACACGTATATCTCTATGTCTTCTTCAATTAGCCAAATCTATCAACCAAGTTCAATCTAATTTTATTTACCAAGTATTTTCTCCCTAAATATATCGACCCCATCTGATATAGTTTTGCTTATTCATTTTTTTAGTCAACTTGATTAATAAACTAGATTTAGTTCTCAATTTTATTAATCTATCAGATTTATTTTATTTATATATCTATATCAACCCCGCTCAATTTATTTATGAATTTATTTTCTCTATCAAACTATATCAATCATGGTCGACATAGTTATGTGTTTACATCATGTTTAATGTACTATATCAACCATGTTCAATCTAGTTTATTATTCTTATTTTAGTTATATTTACATAGACTATATTGAATTACATTGATATAGTTATGCATTATGTGAATAAATACATCGACTTGCATTGATATAGTTCTCTGTGTTTCCATTTTTTAGCATAAGCAAGGCAAATTAACCTTTATTTTTAGTAATTAAACAAGTCTTTCCTTTCAAGTGGACTATATTTTTATTTCAATTCACTAAATGTTGTAAATTGATTTTTGACAGTGATTTTCAAATTTTATTTTCTCTTTGTTTAGATTTCCCTAAAAAATATGTTCTGATAACTTTTAAACTACTTAGTTAAAATTGTGAAGGGCTACATGATGTTATATTTAAAATCCTTGTCTATTGTTTATAGACATCATGGCATAATGGGTTTTTTCCAATACTCATAGCCATAGTGTAGAGCTAAACACATAATTTAATTTCCACATTTCTCACATTATCTTGAAAACATCTTAGATTCATTTTTTATTAAAATCTATGAATTTAGCTATTTTTTTGATTTTACAGTGCACTAGTTATCACTTAGCATCGATAATTTACTCTCATCATACCCTTGAAATAAGGTTTAGTGGGATACGAGAATGGTTGTTTGTTCATAATCAGTGCTTTGAAATATTAGTTTGACACTATCCAACAAACACACAAGTATATTTGAGAGCCTACACATCAGTCACATCTTTCTATTACATCCACCTAATATTTATTTTAGATAAATATTTATAAAAAATAGTTAAATTTACAATTTATTTCTTGTTATCGTATTATGTATTATAGACTGTATCGATCAACATCGATATAGTTCTATGTTGTGTGTTCTAACTACATCGATCAACATCAATATATTTTTTAATGTGTGAACATACCACATCAACCTAGATTGAAATATTCTATTGAGTTTAATTTCCTTATTCCTCTATTTATCAAACTTTATTGACTAGGACTAATATAATTTATTCATAATATTGTTAAATTCCCCATATCTAACTACATTGACCAAGCTCGATATATTTTTACTCAACATTTTAGTCTATATAAATACATCGACCAAGATCAATATAGTCTTTTTTTACATCTTTATTTGTGTAAATACATTGACCATGATCGATATAGTACATTTCCTGATCACTATTTCTACTAAGTACATTGACCATACTCAATATAGTCTATTTCACTTGATATAATTCATTAATAAACTACTATATCATGTTAGGCCAATAACATTCATTTGTTATAAAAACTAACATACTTTATCAATTCTCATATACAATTTAACATCATGATATCACCTATTAGAATCTTTCTTGATAGTTTTAACCCATTTATATTTTACATGGGCTACTCTTTCATACCTTATTTCTCCACCAATGAAGAACACACATCATGGTACAACTAATCCAAATATCCATCTAGATCTTTTGATTGTAACATGGTTCAAATCACTCAAAATTATGATCTAGATGATTCCCATATCTTCAAAAACATGGATGACAATAACATTAGAGAGGTTCACAAAAAATTGACTTTTCATGTTTTTAAACCTCATTAATAACCATTTTATACCTTATGAGGTATTTAAATAGTCTTTTTGAGGTCTTATTAGCATAATTTAAGGTACTTTTGAGAAGTTTAAGGTGATGATCCTTCTTAATCTTGTGCTAGTCTAGCCATACCATGATATGAAAATTTTGATTCAAAAGGTGTCAAAGGTTCATAAGTGTCTCTTATGTCATCCCACCCTTTGACCACCTTGTATGAACATTATATACATGTTTGGAGAAGTTAAGGTTGTTTTATAAATTTGAAGGTAAATGTCATGCAAAAGAAAGGTGAATGTGGCCAAGTCTAATACATGTCTATGCTTGTTAGGTTAATGTTAAAGCTAAAAAAGATGAAAGGTATGTACAAACATACTTTTAAAATCCTATGAAGGAGATATCTAATGTGAATATTTGTTAGGAATGCCAGTAAAATTTAGATCATGGTTAGTTTTGTAGGTTCAACATTCAAGAGAGAGTAAATCACTCTTTTGTAGGTAATTTAAGCACTTGTATAGTCAGAAAGGATCCATATTCAGGTGAAAACATTTTTATAGTGTCTCTTCACCTTCCTTGAGTCATTTCCATGAATATAAAGCTTACACAGGTCCTAAGAAGCCAAAATTTACATCAAAATCTCAATCATTTTCTTGGTAGACTGGTAATGGTCAACTTCATGTGCTCATTCCATACAAAGGAAAAAGAATGGAGACCTAAGATCTGGGTAAAATGAGGGGTCCTAATGGCCTTCAAATCTATAGCCATATTTCTTAGATTGGTGGTCCCTCCTTTATGAACAATTGTTAAGACCATGAGGTGCTATTAAACCCTAAAAAAACCCCATATGCTCAATGTTCTCCTTAAAATGGTAGTTTTAAGTCTATTGGATGCATGAGAGAAATAAGATAGCTTATAGGGTGTCTACATAATCTTCAGTCATGATAATTTAGGCCTTATTTGGCACGTGTGGCCCTCAAAATAAGCTAAATATCTATTCATGTTGAGCTATATACAAGCTCACTGAAGTAAAAAGACATTTTCACACATGAGGATGATGATCTTAACTCAAGAAACAATGTATTTCACCTTCTCTAACTCTCTCAAGCCCTTATAAGGCATCATTTGATCCTAAATATATGAAACATGAAAAGAATGCAAAGTCACAGGTTGTAGGTGTTAAGATAACAAATGAACAAGGTGGGTTTATGATTAAAAAAATAACATGTAGAAGATCTAAAAGTTCCAACCCTACATTATCAGTGATGTATAAAGTGGTATGTGAAGAGTGGTGATGTTTGATAAAGGAGGTATAATTTAGGTTTGTTCATAAGTGGATTCATATAGGTTATTGTCCACCTACATGTTTATAGACCTATAAATAAATGGTTATGACTTATGAGCCCAAGATCATGAGGACTTACAAATTTTAAAACATATAGTACATATTCCTAAACATCCTTCTAACCTCTATTATCTTAAAATATCAACCTAAAGAACATAGGTAAAATGTATGCATTGATCAAAGTTACATAGATGATTACAAAGGATATAATAAATCATACCAAGATACTCATTTGGTGTTCAGATCTTGTGGATGAGTCTCATGCTCTTCATCCTCTCACACTAAGAGCTTACCTTCAATCCTAGTAAGGCATCCTCTCAAGTGAGCACTCACAGGCCTATTTAGGTAGATAGAGAAGAAAGAGATTTGTGATTATTGGGGTAGGACATAAAGAGGTATTAGAGGTAGAGAGTATCATAATGGCCATGAATAAGTAATTGAGATTTAAATATCAAGGATAATGATGATCAAATCACTTAAAGTATGTAATTTTAGTCAAAGCATCATAACATGCATATTCTAGTCCTAGATGAGGAAAAAGACTAATTTGAGATGTTAGAGGAAGAGCAAAGGGTTTCAATGGTTAGAAATAAGATGAATGAAATATATATGCCTACTATCATTATAAAAAATAGGGACTACCTTAAGAGATCAATTTAGATAACATTGCATTCAATAAAACCCAAATGTGCATTAATAGTCCTGTCATAGGCCTATTGAGAGAGAAGATCCATACTTATGAGGGATATAAGATATTGAAGGGTTATTAAAAGCCATGGTGAGAGAAATTTAGGTTCGTTTCCCTTGGATAAGCTCAAATCCAATTGAGAAATTCTCATGCAAGAGTCCTGTAGACATCTAAAATTGTCCACCAATAGATTTATACCCATTAAATATCTAACCTAATAATTTTTAAATGTCTCAAATTTGGCTTCATAACAAAAAATTAAATCAATTTGGCCTAAAAATCCATTAAATAAGACAAATGCTTAAATCATTTAAATCCAAATCTTACACAAATGTTCAAATGCCTTAAAAAGGTTAATCCTAATCAAATCCTAATTAAATTCAACAATGAGAAATTAAAGCAATTATCAAAAAGTGAAATTAAAAAAATCAATAAATATCCTAGGTTTTCATCATTAGCTTTTGTGAGTTGTCATTCTTGAAAAATATCCCACCCATGCTTATTCCATGCTAATCATGACCATTTGACACCTTTTAAACCTACTGGGGTTTACTAATCCAACCAATGTTAGGATTTAACTCATTTTAAGTCATTTCAAAGCCTATTAAAGCAATCCTAAAGCTCTTAATATAGGAGAGCTCGGAACATAGTAGAGTTATAATGCAATATTTGATTCATCAAGTAAATACATAGTGTTATAATGCTAAATTGAGTTAATCCAAGCCATTTTCAAGAAACATCAAGCCAAATCCAATCCAAACATGGTGCCAATAGGAGATGGAGATAGCTACACCCCATTGATGAATACCTTTTGAGTATTATCCGAGCAAGCCAATGAACACTTCATTTAGAGCATTCAATGAAGGTAAGGAAGGTATGTTTCTTTATATTTTAATTGAGATTTATCATTTATTTTTCATTCACCAAGTTCCCCTATGATCTATGCATGGATATTTTATGATTTTTTAGTGTGTGTTTTGTCATTTTGATTTCATCATGAGACTAACACTTGATCTAAGCTATCCTCCATCATCAAATTCCTAACATCATAAATGACATGAAATGGTGGGACCCAAAGCATCCCACATACCAAGGAAATCAATATGTAGCTTTTAAATCTTCAGTTGGATGCTTGAAGCTCTCTAAAATTTATTTTCTAACCATAATTTGGTTGGATTTAATTTTGGTTTATTTCTTGGATCTACATAGATATCGATGATGATTAGATTCAACTAGTGATGGTTTGGTTAAATCGATCACAATTATACCTAACCAACCCCAATTCTATGTGAACCACCGATGGTCAAATTATAGGGGAAAATAGTTCATAAATCTTAAATTTTGATTCTTTTTGTTATTCCCTTTCATGGTTTCTTGGTTTCAAAGGCATCTAAATTACTAGACTTAAGTTTACCTTGCAGGTTTTCTCAATCTTTGAACTAACCATTGCCTAACATAAAATATTTGTCTTTTATGGTTTTGCCTTTTGGTCCACAAGTTATTGGTGATGATATTTATTTAATGACATCAATTATACTCGATCGATGGTGGTTACCTATTAATTGACCATCACAATTGCCTTGAAATTAGTGGTAGTCATTTATGACAATTTATGATCAATGTGTGAAATAAAATCAAAACCTGAGAGCTATAATTCAAACATCATTTGATCAAAGACAAAAGTGCTTCAAAATAAGAGGTTATTATCTAATAATTATAGGTTTAAGGATCAAGTTGAACACCAAATTTTCTTATTTAGACTAACCAAACATTTTATTTTTGGCTTTTAAAAAGAATTAGTCAAATCTTGCACATTTCAATTTAAGCACTAAAATTAACATCTTAAATTTTACACATTTCGTATTTGGTGCCTAAAATGAATCTAACATGCTAAGTCTTAGAAACATTTCAAATTTGGTTCCTAAAACAAATGCTTAAATCATGAACATTTCAATTTGGTGTTTTAAAATGAACTCTTAAGCTAAATCTCCCACATTTAGACTTTGGGATTAAAATAAACTAGACGGTCTTGCTAAAATTAGTCTTTTGTGAAAATATTCTTTCAATTTTTTTCGCTTAAGCTAAGGGGATAGTAACGAATAATGTCATATTTAATTTGGTTCTTCAAAATCAAACTTCACACATAATTATTTGCAAACTATTTGTTTTTTTTTTGTTTCGTAAAAAGGATAGCTCGTGTATGCTCTCCCCCCATCCCATATAGGGAACTCATATGATCAAAAGAACCTTTCCATTACATTTAGTGCCTAGTCCAAGGCATAGAAATAAAATTTTCTAAGATTTCCCCAAAATTGCATAGTATTGGGTGATCTAAAATCAACACTAAAGTCTTTTCTACTCATCTTTTATTTTCATGCATTTTGGCTTGTGAAGGGGGTGTCATTGCTTCTCATGAGTTATTTAGGGAAGCATTGACTCAATCCTTAATTTATTGGTAGTGTTTCAACCCCTCTCTATGTGGGGTACATAAATTATGATTACACTGATGGGATGGTGGTTTGAGTGGTTAAACCATCTCCGTTAGTGGAAATCTAACCTATAATGTATGATCAATCAAGACATCACACTACACTGAGTAATTGACAAATGTCATAGTTATGAAAAGGACAAGACCTTTTCATAATAATTTAATTGATGTGGATCCAATTGATTTGTTTCTTCTCTTATCTACATACATGAAATTTTTTACACATGGAATCAATCTAGATAGTCATAAATTGTAAGTTTTAGTCAACTCCACCTTACCACACCTTGATAAGATCTAGGATGATATACTTAGTTGTAGTGTTCTTATTTATTCTTTATTTCTTGGTGTGTTATAAATTATTATTTTTTATTTATGCCATGTCATGAATGAGTCTTGTGTCTAACATTACTCCATAGTTTGAGGAGGAATTTTGCCATCCATTTGACACCTTGATTTAACTTAGAAGACATTTGTGTCAAAAAATTGAGTGTGACACTTGATTGATATGGGTAATGTTATGCTACCCAAATCAATTCAAGATTCATGCCTTAGCAAGTATTGAAATAATAAAACCATTTTCATATCTTTTGGAAGTGATAATGTCATTACGCTACCAAAATTATTTCAAAAGACTTGTCTTGTCTTGTGTCTCAATTATCATTATTTGAAACCAATCACCTTGTTGGAACTTTGTTTAACACAGTCATTTGTTTAAATTTTCTGAGCTTGTCATCATCAAATCCTAGTTTACCTTAGTTGAGTCTTTGATTATCTTTTACAAGTTTGTATCCAAACATTGATTTATTTTTATTTAGGCCTCAACTCATAGGGGTTGATACATAGATTTTTCTCTTTTGAGTTGTGTAACTTAGGTTAATCCATTGCTCAAATTTGGAACCTTTTGTTTGTGCCTTTGTTTGATATAACCAATCCAACTTCAAAGTGCCTTTTGTTTTGTGTTTTATACCAATCATATCATGTTTATATCTAGAATCAAGTGCCTAGTATTTGCCAAACTATTCCAAATTTGTTAGATTAATCATCATCATCCTTTGTTTCAAGTTTAAATTATGACATCATGTTTAACCAAAAGTCCTAGCACAACCTATTTGAGCCTAGATTTTGACTCCATATTTGGATAAAATACCTAGCAACATTTCTATTTCCTATTTTAGACATATTTAGAACACGTTTGGACATTAGAGTTTGACATATTGTTTTTAAGTCATTTTACTTGACCTTGTTTGTGTAAAACATTTAACATTAGACACTTGATGTTATACTATTTTTACCAAATCTTTGCATTATAATTTTTGGAGATACAACTCCACCCTAGACCAAGTTAGACCTAGTTGATTTTTTTTGTCTTTTCAAACATAGCTTTTTAGAGTTTGTATAACTCTTATCCCATATTATTATAAAACATTTGTCATATATTTGACCATGTCTCACTATACACATAGTGGAACCATGTATAATCTAGGATATGAAAATGTTGTCATGCAAGAAAACTTTATTAAAAACCCTTTTGTAGATGAGGTCATTTGGGAGGTAGATTATTATCCACTGTACAACACCCAAATAGGAGAAGAGAGCCAAGATACTTTAACCAATTATTTGGTTACCACACCTCCTTACACTGAGTAAGATCAAGAATAGACAGCCCAATATTTGGCTAGTATACCATTGGTTTTGGAAAATGTCCAAAAATAGACCTATTATAGTATAATGCCCTTGAACTATGATAGAATGGTTCAATCTATGATAGAATTTCCCCATGATAATGTATTAGATTCACCAAGAGGGCCTTATAACATGACTTATTAAAATAATGAGCATGTCTCTTCTATCAACCTTAATGCCATTGTACCAATGTCATATCAAGATATACACATGTTTATAACACAAAGAGGCCTCATAAATGACCAATTCATTTAAATGAAGATAACATACTAGACATATCAAAACCTAGTGTGTGATTTTAATAATATGGCCATGTCAAATATACCTCTTATTCAGTCACTTCCTTCAACATGAGTCTTATTTGACCCAACAGGCCAAGAAAATTAGGATTTATACCCATTTATGCAAAACACTTTTGTATATAACATGTTCAATACCCCAACCATTGAAGAAGTGTCCTTTGCTTCTACGTACAATAATGAGTAAAACATAGTGGGTAATATGATAGTAACATCCAATTTAGACCAAAATGGTGTTAACATGCAACTAAATAGTCAAAAATAAAATGTGCCTTTAAAAATCACCATTAGTTATTCAAAAACTTAGGGAGTAAGATTTTCTACATCCCAACCTCAACCAACTACCTCTAATCCTAAACCAACTACTTCTTCTAGTACCCAAAAACAAGGATTAAGTAGTCAACTAATGACCATTGTTACACCGTAATAGAATATGATGAATCTTACTCTTCCCCAATAGGTGATGAGTAATATTCCATAATAGCAAGCACAGTCCAACATACCCATGCAATAGAGGAAAAACATATTTCCACCTCAATAGGGGGCAACCAACATTATACCTTTCTAGGTAGTAGGGAACATACCTCTTTAGTCATAGACTAACATGCCAACCCAAAACCAAATGATGTCTAACCAATAATGTGTAAATATTGGTCAGTGATAAATGTCAAATCTCTAACATGCATCCACTTCCCAATAGGGATTCATGAAATTGAGAGGTTATAATGTTCCTCAAGTACCCACTAGGCAATAATTTCCTTTCATATAGAATGTGCCACAAGTTTAAAGATAGGGTCTTGGTTCACAAGTCCCTCTCAATCAACTAGGTATGACTAGTTGGTATCATGTCCCTATTCAACCTCAGTAGGCATAATATGACCACATTCCTCCATCCCAACCATATAATTCCCAACATAAAACCTACATACCTAATCCTAACCAAAATATCACACCAAATTACATGTAATTTCAACTATCACACCCTAATATGTGTATGCGTATTCTTGGTCCATTTTCTACTAGCCAAACTAACATTCCCCAATAAATACCTTCATCATACCCTAGTCAAAGTAATCAAATTTTGACCACCCAACCTCCACTCTAATAGGCTAATGTTCTAACTAATTTCCTCAAGCAATAACTACAATAAATGAAGGATGCAATTGCCACTATCCAAACTGGGAAACAAGTCAAAAAGTTCAAATTAGATGACATGTGTTATTACCATTTCAATAAGGATTACTTGTAGATACTATTTTTTATAGGGTACAAACCACCAAAATTTGACAAATATAAGGGGAAAGGTGACCCCAAGGCACATTTGATAGAATTATTTTTTGCATGCCAACCAATGGCCTATAATGACATTTATCTTTTATTGTTGTTTCCATAGAGCCTAGCAGGATAAGCCTTAGAATGGTTCTTAAATTTTCCCAAGAATTTAATATCTAATTTCAATGATCTTTCAGACAAGTTCATACAATACTTATCTTATAATCTCAAGCACGAGATTTCATTAGTAGACTTGACACAAGCCAAACAAAAACTAGGAGAAAGCTTCACAAGATATCTATAGTGATGGAGAGCCCTTGCAAGTTGATTTACCCATAGTCTACTAGACAAATAACTAGTTGCTCTGTTTACTAAAAACCTACATAGTGAAATATCTTACTATTTGGAGTTTTAATGTGCACATACATTCAAAGAAATCATTTATAAAGGTTTAGTGATAAAAAGAGCCTTTAATAACAAAGGGATCATTAAACTAACCTCGTCAAATCATAATAGTGTCTATAATTAAAACCAAAATAGTAGTAAAAATCAACATCCAATCCAAGCACAAGCGTCTCAACTAATATAGGCCAATAAAAATGACAAACCCAAAAATTAAATCATAATATTAATGTTGTAGATAATGAAATAATAGAGTCACGACATGTCCAAATGGTGTAATCATTATTTTCTTAGCCTACACCACCTTTTCAAATAATTCCCAACTAATAACCTCTCCAAAAAATGCAACACATGTAACAAGCACAACAAGCTAGACCAATACAATAAATGCAAAAAATACAACCTATGCCTTTACAAAACTCTATTCCATGAAGAAATCTCCCTACTTATCATACCTTTTGTAGCCTAAGATAACCCATTGAATTAGTATTTTGTAAACTTATTGTAGATAACGTAATTAACTAGCCTACTCTGAAAGAGAAATTTTGTTAAGGCAAGGACATGCCATAATGGTATAAGCCACATGAATTTTGTGAATTTCATTGGTTCAATGGCCATAATTTATAACATTGTGTACAACTCAAATATATCATTAAAAATATGTTGGAAAATAGAGAGATCATATTGGATCATGGAGCTTCTACCTCTAATCAAAACCTCTATATTTAACAAGATCCTTTTCCCCAACATAACAATCAACAACAAAAACAATAATGGCCAATATAACATTAATAATAATAGTATCAATAACCAAGGCTGAATCAATAGAATCAATAACATCAAAATAATAGATAGAACCAAGGTTAGAACAATGCAAACAACTAATAGACCTACCATGTAGTTGCACATGACTACAATGCAATTATAGGCCATATTATAGGAGGTCACATTAACACCATTTCCATCAATCCAAGACCAAGTACCCATCAGACAATACCATTACTAATCATTCCCAACCAACCAACCTATGTCGATAATCCTTCCTTGACTTTGGGCCATACATAGACAAACCAGCAAGTAGGGATTCCCATATTTAGACCTTATACAGATAACTTGTCATTAGCTTGTGACCATGCACAACTGCACCAACAACCAAGACTTATCCTACCTGGCCTTCCTCCACCATCATTTTTTAGCAACACTAGTCCTGTACCTAATCCCAATTGTGAAATCACAACTTGATAGTCAAGGATTACCAACCATCTTCCACTTCACCCATCATCCAACCAACCATTCTACCTTGAAATAGGACATTTGATGTTGTCTAAGAAAAGACATTTGACATTATGAAACAACTATAAAAGATGCTAGCACAAATCTCTATATTAGATTTGTTACATACATCTACAATCAACAAAAACATCTTGATAGAGTTCCTTGATAAATCAAAAGTTCCCAATGACATATCCCCTAAAAAATTTAAAACTTTGGTTGGATACCTAGCTCTATCCCAATAACTAACCTTCAACCAAAGTGATATGTCATCCCTTGACCCACTACATAATAATCCATTATACATTAAAGTTTACATAATGATGCATAAAGTGAAACATGTCCTCATAGACAATGGATCAGTCCTAAATATTGTGTCTTTAAAGCTCATCAAGCTTCTTGGATACATAAAAATAGATCTCCAAGTAGAAACAATCACCATTAAAGCATATGATAAAGAAAAATGAAAATCACAAGGCACCATTAGCTTGTTAGTTATCCTTAGGCCTTTAACCCATAATACACTATAATATGTGTTAGATATCGAGTTTCCATAGAATATACTTTTGGGTAGACCTTAGTTACATGATATTCATGTCATCCCATCTATGTTTCACTAGTGTATTAAGTTATCCCATTCATGGATGGAGGTGACTATTATAGGATATTTACATCCATATGAGCATTTCAAACATCTAGAGGCTAATTTCAAAGGTTATAACTATAATTTTGTCATGAATCTATCTACCAAAAAATATAAGGGGAAAACAATACTTCTTGATTTACTAGAGGACAATTTCATTAACCCTAAAACCCTTGATTCACTTTCCCATATGCCACCTCTTAAAATGTCTAATCCTTATACTATCTTGGATAATGGCCCAAGAGAGTATTTAACCCATAACACCTTTCATATTGCAAAGCTTCCATAAAACCCCAAGTCATTTGGAAGACCAAAACCCAAACCACTCATGCAATGGCAAAGAAAGGGGAAAGGCCATCAGCATAGTCCAACACCTGTCACTTTCATGCCATCCTCTAGCCAAGAGAAATACCCTCCCAAAGGTGATGAGTCATGGTTGCATAATGACAAATTGGTCGATTGTTACAAGAGTTCTAATTATCTCATATCTAATTGGATCATGAAGAAATAATACTATGAAGGAGGAGCCCTTGGGTTGAATCAACAAGGAACGCTTGAGCCAATTTCTATGTCTAAGTACAAAGGAACCTATGAACTTGGATTTAAACTTCCTGAGAGTGACCCCACGTATCTTATTCAAGTTCCATCACCAATGACTAGGGATAATGATGTCGATAATGAAGTAGAGTGCAATCATAGCCCATTCAATGACCTAGTACATACTAACTTGTTTGAAAATAAAACAATTTGTACCCTTTGAATATTCATTCATCATAATCCATTACCATTGTATTATCCCCAACTGATAGACTGGGGCCAACAAGAATCCAACATAACAATTAATGAGTTTTAGAATGATGAGGCCTTCTATGATTTTCTAGGCCTTAGGGACAATTTTCTAGTAGGAGACCATAAATCAGGGTTCTCAATCAAATTGGATCCTAAAGCCTATTTTGGAGAGTGGGTGAACACCCTTAGCCAAAAGTAATTAAATAAAACATTGAGGTCCTAAAATGAAAACTTCTATAAGGCATTTTTTGACTAGGGAAAAAGTAAAGATAAAGGCCAGTCTAGTGGTGAAAACCTATTTTTGATGTCATTATATGGGGTTGTTAAACCTTCTTCAAATTTAAACCAGGAGACCACCAATAATGAATTTATCTACAGGTCTAAATTTAGTCTTGAAGAAGAACAATATTTTGATCAAATCATTTAGGATACCAATGCCAAAAAAATTGTTTATGAATTTGACTTTAGTCTTAAAGAACAACAAACATTTAATCACATCATTCAAGATTTTCCAACAACATTTGTTACATGGTCATCCCTCCCCTTAGGGGATTCTAATTCATCATGTCTAGGAGAACTTAAATAATAAGTCCTAATAGAGGACTCTAATATAACCAAATAATTCAAATCTTTGCCCATTATTCTTGAAGATAATACGACCCTTCTAGTGGAAGACACATCAGAGGTTAACATCAAGACTATAGATGACCCAAAATGGATTAAATTAGGTACATCCCTCATCAAGGAGGAGTATGAAGTCCTTACATCCCTATTGATGGAATTTGTTGATATATTTACATGGGCCTATTCTAGCATGCCTAGTTTGGACCCCACCTTGGTTTTTCACCACCTTGTGGTACATATTGATGCCAAACTAGTAAAGAAAAAGTTACGTAAGATACAACCTTATATTACTGTATTAGTAAATAAAAATTTGGAAAAGCTCCTAGAATTGAGATGTATTAGGCTAATTGACTATTTTGAATGGAATTCCAATGTGTTGCCAGTCAGTAAAAAGCCAAAATGAATCAAAATTTGGACTAATTTTAGAGACATAAACAAATATTGCCCTAAGGATGACTTTCCATTGTCCAACATTAACATGATTTTTGATTCCACAACAAGTTATGAGATGTTTTCACTGATGGATGGATTTTTAAGCTATAATAAGATCCAAATAACACTAAAAACCAACACAAAATAATAATGACCACTTCATGGGGAACATTATATCATCAGGTTATGTTATTTGATCTTAGAAACATAGGGGCCACCTATCAAAGATCCATGATATGATGCATGACATTATCAAAGACTATGTCGACAACATACTAGGAAAATCAAAGACTAGGGTCGATCATCCCATAATATTGAGGAGGATATTTGAGTGACTATGTGAATACAAAGTAAGGATCAACCCTAAGAAGTGTGTTTTTAGCATCACATTAGGCAAATTAATTGTCTTTATTTTGTCTCACAGGGGTATAGAAGTTGATCTTGCCAAAGTACAAGCCATAACAAAGATGTCACCACTAACCAATTTGAAGCAAATATATAGTTTATAGGGCAAATTCAAATCCATTAGATGATTCATATCCCAATTGGCCAACAAGTGCCATCCATTTACACACTTACTAAAAAGGGGTGTAACGTTTATTTGGGATATCGATTATCATAAAAAATTTCAATAGCTAAAGGATTATATTGCAAATACACTACTTTTATTACCTCCCATTGAAGGAAAGTCATTCTTGTTCTATTTGTCATCTACCAACAATGCCATGGGGGAACTTATAGCTCAACATGATGATAATGGAAAAGGTCATGTATTATACTATCTAATCCATACACTAGTCACATATGAACACAATTATATGCCCATCAAGAAAGCTTATCTTGTTATGGTCTTCATAGCTTATAAATTATGACATTACATGTTGAACAATAAGACCATGATCATTTCAAAATTAGATCCACTCAAGTATATACTATCCAAAACATCTTTACAAGGTTGTATTGACAAATGTATCATTCTCCTTAGTGAGTTTGAGATAGAGTATGTGAACCGAAAATCCATTAAGGGGTAGTTTTTACTAGATTAGCTTGTTAAAGCACCCCTTACAGACATAGCCACTCACATTCGAATATCTTGACAAATCCATCATGAATATCATTGAAAGACCACTTGAGGAGTAGCACTATAATTTTTATTTTAATGGTTCATTCATAGTACATATATTGGGGGCAATTATTCTATTTGTAACACCATAGGGGGATCTAATCCCTAAGTGATTCAGAATCAACTTTCCTTATACTAATAACATGGTTGAATATTAATCACTCATCATAGGGATTTTATTAGTATTAAAATGGAATATAAATCACCTATAAGTTTATGGTGATTCATAGTTAATCATCAATCAAGTTACATACCACTTTCAGACCAAATATGACAAGCTAGTTCTGTACAAGGCCATGGTTGACACTCTAAAGCAGTAGATTACCAAAATCTAATTTGAACATATACCAAGGGATATAAATAGAATGGAATATGCCATGGTTACCAGTGGATATTTGATTTGATAGATAGATATGGTAAAAGACTACCAATTTATTGTTGAAAATCTGATAGTGTTGACTCATGAACCATCAATCATCACAATGATCTGTGATATTACTAGTCCAAAATTTACTTGGTATTTAGAACTATACACCTATTTACATGAAAATATTTTACCACAAAAATTATCCCATTAAAAAACATAAGCATTCATCTACAATGCCCATAATTATACCTTACTTAGACCAACCCTATATCATCATAGTTTTGATGAAACTACGCTTCATTATTTACCTTTGGTAGAATATATACTAGCATTGTAAGAAGTTAAAAAAGGGGTATATGGAGCCACAATATTGGGGTAGTCTTTTCTAAAAAGCTCTTATGCACTAGGTATATTGGCCAATGATGGATGTATATGTAGTTACATATGTCAAGAGATGCAATAAATGTCAATGGCATGCTAATTTAATACATGCCCCAACCAAAACTTTGAAACCAATGTTGACACCATGGCCATTTGCTACATGGGGCCTTGATCTCATTGGGTAGATAAAATCCACCTCATCAAATAGACATAAATATATCATTACCACCACAAAATATTTCCTTGAGTGGGTTGAATCTATACCCCTCACTTATGTGACTCAAAAGCAAATTTCCAAATTCATCTTCAACCATCTCATATATCACTATAGTATCCATTTTGACATTATATCTGATAAGGGAGGATAATTCAAGAACAAGGATTTCTAAATGTTATGTGTTGAGTACAAGAGAAAATAACATTTTTCCATGACATATTACCCTCAAGGTGATGACCAGGCTAAAGCATCAAACAAAACCATTATCAATATTCTCAAAAAGATTGTTAATGATGTCAATCACAATTGAAACCTTCAAATATTCCATGCCCTTTGGGCATACCATACTAATCACCACACTCTAATAGGAGCCACTCCATACTCACTTGTTTATGGTAATGAAGCCATTCTTCTTATTTATGTTGAGTTACCTTCATTATTCATCTCTTTGAAGCATGTCCTAGATAATGAATACTATCGAGTAGCTCACCTAAAAAATCTATAGTTACTTGATGAAAAATGCATATACATAGTGAATAACCTTCAATCATATCAAAATTGAATTCATGGCTAATACAATCAGCATCTGAAACACATAGGCTTTGAGCTTGGTGATCTTGTCCTCAAAGAGAACCAAAAGAATACCATGATCAAGAAGAAGCATAAAAGTAAGTTCAAACCCAATTAGATAGGTCCTTTCATAATTATTTTAGACTATGGCACAAGATCATACCATCTCACCACACTATATAGGAATGAACTTGATGAGCTACTAAGCATTATACACCTTAAGTGGTATTACACTTGAGTGACTTTGTGTATTATCTATGAGGACTACTTCAAATTATACCATATTATCAATATTCTTCTTTGTATCATATCCTTATACCATTTTAAAAACCTATCATCCTACTATATATTCACTTTGCTTATCAATTTTCCATTATACCATTCCATCTTATCAATCTAACATGTTTTAGTCCTACCTACCAACTCATTTTACCTTGGTTCATCCATTAGTTTCATTTTAATCATGCAGAATTAGATTAGTTTCAATAGTTGATTCAAGAATTCTAGATAGAAGTAGTATTTTAGAGTAGTAGGATATAATTTTGAAAGTTGCATCCTTCATTTCTTGTTTTGTTCTATATTATGTTTGTTTGTGTTAGCCTGATTATGATTGCCTATGGGTAAATCAATGTTTTACCAATCTTTCTAATAATTATAACCACCTATGGAAAAATTAGTATCATTGATCTAATCCATTTTCTTCTAGTTATAATCACCTATGGGAAAACTAGGGGAAACATTTATTTATTGTAATTTGACATACCAACTAGCCATTCATATGTTATACTATGCCCATGTGCCTATTTTATTTGAATTTGTTGTTATGCTAGTCAGATTCATCCATTGAAAGGTGGAGCTACTATGACCTAGGGATATTTTATGACTATGTGGGTCATGCTCAATTATTATTGAGGTCATCTTAGTCCCCCTTTGCCATCAATACTATCACAATTTTATGAGCATCCAATCAAGTTAGTCACACTCTAGCCATTTTATGAGCAACCATTTCAAGTTTCAATGCCCTCATCATTTTGTAAGCTTGGACCATTTAGTGTCTCATCATTCTTGATTGAGTTGAGACACTCCAAAAAATTCCAAATAAACATTTGAAAATCATTTAGAAACACCAAAAGTATTAACCAATTCTTCCCCATCTTTTTTAGCCTTTTATCCCATGCACTTGCCATTTTGCAAGATCATTCCTAATCTTCTATCACATACATCATGTTTTTTTTTATCATCATCATTTTTATTCTATCCCATTTCCTAGGATAACTACATTCAACCTAAAGTTTCATTGGATATGTCATCCATGTAACTATGTAGGCAACATCCACTTGCCTAGTGTATATGGAGACAACTTAGCCACCCCCTTTCTTTTCTTCTATTCCCCATCATGTTTGTTTGTTAAGTTGTCACCTATTTTCTAAGGGAAATAAGACTAATTTTTGTTTATTTCTCTATTTGTGTCCCTATTTTTTTTTAGTATTGTTACCTTGATTCAATCTATCTATGTTCATTAGATGATTCGTTGTGCACTTATTCTTGAATCCATCCATATTGATGCATCAACATTGTCACCATGTTTTTTATCATTGGTGCATTATTTTCCCTTGAGTATTAGATCATAGGAATCAATCCCTATGGATATTTTGGCCAAGTCCTCATGGTGTTCTATCATGATGCCTACCATCACATGCTACAACATAAAGTATCTTTGAGAATTCTACAAAATAATACAACATCGATATCTCCTCAACAGTGACACCAAAAGCAATCCCAATCATATCCCAAATAGAGTAATTAAACAAAAAAAAAATCAACCCTTGTTAGTTTGGATAAGAATCTCCCTACTAGTAGGTTGTACCAATTCATCTTTACCCTTTGTATCAAGTTGTCATCATCATGTTTTCAATCATCAACCATCAATCTTGTTTTCCATAAACAGGGTAAAATGCTTATAACTACCTTTGGGTAAACCATTATACACCATCCCATCTACATTCTCAATTATTTTAACTACCTTTGGGTTAATAATTGTGTTATCACCAATTTGAGGGTTAATGATTATAACCACCTTTGGGAAAATCATTCACTATCCTCTGCCCACCTAGAGCATGTTTTTATCCTATCTATCTGTCCTAACTAGGGCAGCTCCATATTCTCAATGATTATAACTACCTTTGAGAAAATCATTGTGTTATCATACCATGTTTTCCAATATTTGGGTACAATACTTATAACTATCTTTGGTCAAACCATTTTACACCATCCCACTTGCATTCTTAGTGATTTTTACCAACTTTGGCAAAATCATTGTGTTCTCACCCCATCATTTTTGTTTTTTTGGTCCCCTTATTTCCTTATTTCAAGGGATCATTTGCTGAACCTTTTTCCAACCACTCCCTCGAGAGGGCACCCTATAGTTCATCCATTGCCATGAAAGTCATAAGCACATAAATTTTTTTTCTTTGAGAAGATGTTACTATGCTTATAGCTTGTAATGCCTTCTCAAATAAGAGAAAACTCTAGACATCTAAAATTGGCCACTAATGGCTTTATACCCAACTTTAGACCAATTCTTACCAAACATTGAATATTTAGCCTAATAATTTATAAATATCTCAAATTTGGCTTCGTAATAAATAATTAAATCAATTTAGCCTAAAAATCAATTAAATAAGACAAATGCCTAAATCATTTAAATCTAAATATTACACAAATGTTCAAATGCCTATAAAAGGTTAATCCTAATCAAATCCTAATTGAATTCATCCATAAGAAATTAAAGTAATTATAAAAAAGGGAAATTCAAAAAATCAATAAATATCCTAGGTTTTCATCATTAGCTTTTGTGAATTGTCATTTTTTGAAATTATCCCACCCATGCTTATTCCAAGCTAATCATGACCATTGGCACCTTTTAACCCTATTGGGGTTAACTAAGCCAACCAAGGTTAGGATTTAACTCAGTTAAAGTCATTTCAAAGCCTATAAAATCAAGCTTAGAGCTCTTCATTTAATAGAGCTTGGAACATAGTAGAGCTATAATGTAAGATTTGATTCATCAAGTAAATGTATAGTGTTATAATGCCAAAATTGAGCCAAGCCAAGTCATTTTCAAGAAACATCAAGCCAAAGCCAAGCCAAACACAATGATAAGAGGAGATGGAGATATCCAAAACCCATTGATGAAGACATTTTGAGCACAATCCAATAAATACAACAAACACATCATTTGGAGCATTTAAAGAAGGTAAGGAAGGTATGTTTCTTTATATTTTAGTTGAGCTTTGTCATTTGTTGTTTGTTCACCAAGCTCCCCCTATGATCTAGGCATGGAGGTGTTATGCTTTATTAGTGTGTTTTTTTTTCATTTTGATTTCATTATAAGACTAAAACTTGATATAAACTCCCCTCCATCATCAAATTCCTAGCATCACAAGTCCAATACTCAAGGAGGCCTCAATAGCCATCTGCAGGCTTGTAAACATGTAGGTATGCATTTCCAAATAAAATGCAATATCTCTTGTGTTGATGATGGAGTTCAAGGGTGAGATAAAATGTAAAAACCTTGGGAAAATAGTGTGGGAATGTGTTTAATTTTTTTAAATACTTAATATTGAATTTAAGACTAACTTTAGAGCCCTAACAAATCTTAGACCCAAGTAGACCTATAGACCTAATGAAAAGCTCCAAGTCTACCTCTAAGAGTTGGGAGATATGTAGGTTATTTTAGTGAGAATGGAGATTATATAGAAGGAGATTTAATGAAGGCCCTCAATGAATCCTATAAAAGTGAAGACACGTGTTACAAGGATAAAACCATTAAAAATAGGGGACTCTTAGGAATCCAGTCAAGAGATCTAGTGAACACCATAGAGGTATGTGTATAATACTTGAGGAAGTTTGAAATTCCTGAGGTGAATATGAGGAATGAGGGATATTTAAAGGTTAAGATAACTTAGGAAAATAATTTCATAAGGATTTGAACCTTGGAACATCAAAAACATATATCAAACTAAGCCATTAGGGTTAAATTGGACTAATGGCCTACAAAACCTAGGCATGGTTTAGACCAAGTCTCAAGACTCTTAAGGGGAAAATGCATTGTATATGAATCTATATATATGGTTTTAGGTGTTATATACATAAATATAACTTTTTCAACTTGAACCAAACACCAAGATAACATTTTCAAGCTAAACTTTCTCTCAATCTCACTAAACACAGTTTTCCTAGCCTAAAAGACTTTTTCTTCTACTTGGAATTGTATGAAGGAGTTTCATGGGATCCTAATATAATATGGAATGTTAGATTAATTTTTATAATTTTATTTTGTGGCATTATTTTATTTATTAGGTATTTATAATTTATGAATCATCATTAAGATGATAAATAAGTCTCAAGCTGCCAAGAAGACTATAAATGACCCGATGGGAGGCATTGGATTCCTAACTGATCAAAATAAATTGTATGAGAATTTAAATGACATCAATTACCTTCCTAAATCTCTTTATCATATTATCAAGCCATTATTTTGCATGTGTATACTGAAAGTGTATGGAATAAGCCTAAAAAGCTTGATTATAGGCTTATTTGTGAGTGTGTAAGGTGGTGTTAAGCCCCAAATCAATTAGAGAGGATTTTGAGATAGGATATAGATATCATCATCCACTATACACCTTTAAATATCTCATAAGGTAGTATATGCACTTTTCAAGTCAACAATTTGGGCCTAAAAGGGTGACTACACTACTTTGTTAGCCAATAAACTTAATTACAAGCCTATATAGTACTCTTGGAGAGATTTACTATAGCATATTGAGTTTTAATATGATGTTATAGGCTTTATAAAACCATAATCATCTTTTTAACCTATATTTTTAAAAAAACACTCTAATTCCTTCTCAGGCTTGGACATGCATCCAAGCTAAGGTTTTGGCCATTTCTTGGTTCACCCATATGTACAAGATCTCAGATCCTTAAATTTGGATTGTAACATGATTAGTCGGTATGGAAAGTGAATTAAACATTTACTTAAGGTTTCACATGTGTTAGAGATCAATGGATCCAAATCTTAGTTTTCTAAGCCTAGACACCTAATTGAGGGCTAATTAGAGAGAGAAACAGGTGAATTAAATACACTTTCACTCAAGTTATTATCATGAAACTTTTTAAAATTATAAATAACATAGAGGGTACTCAAATATATGCTTATTTTTATATGATAATATGTATAATGTTTTATACAAAGAGCTTTGACTATTTTGAGGGCTATAAAGAAATGAAGGCAAGTATGGGCTTTAGGTATGAAATAGAGTGATAGAGAGTTTAGAGGAACTAAAGAGGGTTGATATAGTTTTTTTTATGTATATAAAGGTCTTTAATGGAGATATATTCATTTAAGAAGATAAAATAAGATTCAAAACATTTTGGCCAAAGAGAGCTAGTGAAGCTTGTAAGCTTTTGAGGATAAAAGAAGAAGTTTTCAGGAACTACATAAGAATGGCATGTAAGATAAAAAAATCATAACCAAAATGACACATGTAAATACATATACTTGTAACTATTTATAATAAATAATTTAAAATTCAATGAACGGGTTGATGAGTCACCCAAGAAGGCTATGAGTTACTCTACACCACATTGATGAAGATAAGATTAGTTCAAAGCACACACATGTTGATAAATAACTTCATAACTACCTAATTTAAAATATTAGTTTTGATAACCTACTCCTTCATGAGGTAACACATGTAAATGACTCTCTTCTACACCACTTTTCTCTCTCCTTCTCTCCTTCTCTATATATGCATCCTTGTTTGGCTTTGTATAGATCCTCCACCTGAGTATGGCAAAGCGTTGCTCATTCATATGCCTTATATAAATAAATAATAATTTTTTTACCTCATTTTATGAATTTAATTAGTGTGTGTGTATGTATATTTGATATTTTTAAGTAATTTGCTTAGTCTTCCTTGAAATGTTATCCTACTCTAAGACCTATATACAGTTTGAAAGATTCTTTTACAGGTTATGTTAAGTGTGTAAGTTTAGTGCAAGAGTTGAGTGAGTTTTTATATTCATTAGTGTCATCCTATACCTATTGATTATTCCTCCTAACCTAAGAATCCATCACAACCTTCACATTTAAATGTTGATATGAGAGATTCAAATTAGGAGTAGTGTATGTTCAGGTTGGTCTCATGGTCTAAATGTGTGCATGTAGTTGGTTGGTAGTGATCAATTGATTTGGGGTATCACCACCTTAGTTTGATTTCATTTTATTATTTCCCATTTTCCTTTGAAATTTATTAGTGTATCCTAATTGATACATCAAGGGGAGATATGCCTATAATCTAGAGGTTTAGTCCACTTAGAGGTCACCCATAACATAAGACTAATCCCACTACATAGCTCAAGTGAGATGGATTGAAACACCCTCTCAAAGGTAAAAGTTTGAGTTATAATAGTTATAGCATGCCCTATGGTAATATATGGACAATCAATTGATGATATTTTGGTGTTGTTCTTCAATACACCAGCCTTTGGAGGTATTTCAACAAACATCAATGGTGACTCTAAATGTATTCAACTGGTTTTAGAATCCCAGGTATCTTTTTAAGAAAGTGATATTCAATTTTTACCTTTCTCATGAGGTATCATGGCTGAATTTGATGTTAATTTCTATTTCACATAAGTTGATGAGCCATATCAACCTAATGTTGATTTTTATCAGTAGTTTATTGATCCTTACCAATAGTATGTTGATTCTTATTAGCCTTGATATCAAGATTATTACCATCATTTATCTCAATGGTCTTACCAATATAGTGTACCATCTTGGTAGACTTTTCATCTCTCTAATTAGCCTTGTCAAAACCATGCTACCCCTAGTCAACATAGTCATACTTCAAATCAATCTATCTCAAGCTTCAAGAAAACTCTCTTAGGATATGAAAGGTGTATGATAGGGATCAAAAAAAAAAAAGTGAGTATGGTCAAAGTGTTCCTAGTAATATCATTCAGAATGTGAGACACTCATTTTATTTTATAAAGAGAGACTAGGCACCTATTGAGAGATAAAATTGGCAAAGACTCACTAGTGACATGAGGGACATAAGTGGCCTAATTCAATTCATAGAGGACAAGATAATAGTTCATGAATGGTATAAAGCTCATTGTTATTGGCCTCATGTTAATTCTCCTATACCACCTTAATCCTCTTTTTTTCCACCCATTCTTACTCACAAAATTGAGCCAAATGAACTTCAAAGTATCCCAAGTCCTTCGCATACCCCTCAAGTTTTCCCATCATGCAAATCAATCCAAGAGAGCATCCAAAAGAGTAAAGAGGTTATTATTGAGAGGGTTGAGGATAAAAACAAATAAGAATTAAAGATTTTTATTTTTTACCTGGAGGGAAACTAATGAGGCTATCTTGGCATAAAAATCCATTCCCCTTCCTCAAGCACTCCCCAATAAGTTTGTTAAGATTTTACATTGGAATCAAGTGGTGAAGTCATGGGATGAAAAAAGTGGAACAAGCATCGATTGGAGAGTTGAGATCAAAGAAGCCTCTGAACTGATTCAATCCCTACCCATCCCTCCTCAAGAGGCTAAAGCCTTCCCATCTTGGAAATCAATTCAAGAAAGAATCTAAGGCAAACAATAAATCCTTGTTGAAAAGCTTAAAAAACCTACGACTTTCCCATCTTGGAAATAAATTAAAAAGAGAATTCAAATGAAGAATAAATTCATTATGGATAAAATTTAAATTCAAAGCATTTCAATATTTTATAGATTCATTGGTGAATAGAGGGAGGAGAGAGATAAGCTCTTTGAACATGGGAGCTCAAAATTAGTTTGTGAGGATGATCGCCCCCCTTGAGGAAAACAATCAAATTGTAGCTAAAGATCACTCCCAAGAAGGCTATAAAGAGGATAATGTAAGTGTATGTGATGAATAAATTATCATTTGAATACCATTTGGTGAAGAGAGATCTAAATAAGCCTTTGAAGTTAAAGAGAAAGGTGACCTTGATGGAGTACAAGTTGATCGAGTGATAGTAGACCTTGAGAGAGATGGTCTTTCCCAATGTGAACAAAGTGTTGATCAAGTTATTAAGAAAGAAGAAGAAGCTCCTAAATATACACTATAGGTGGAAAAAAAAATTGAGTCCCAAGAGCCTGATCAAAGAGGTGAAAACTATAATCCCTTCTCAAAATATGTTGTGACTACCTCTATATCAACCCCTATCAAGATTGAAGAAGGTGTAAGTTAGCTTAAACTACTTGAAGTTAAATTTAAGGACTTGTTAAAAGTTATAAGAGTATATTACACTCTTATAAAGAGATGTTATGATCTGATTTAAATTGATAAAGGTAGTTTTTTCAAGCAAATCACCAAACAAGAGGAAGGCAGCTCTCCAAGCTTGCCACTCCAAGAGGCTCCTTCATATAAATATGACTTTTTTTTATATTATTAAAAAAGGTTATAAACCTCTCAATCCATTTATAGGTAATTATTCATTATTATAATATAAGACAAACCTATAATGGTCTTATCCTCTCAAAGAGTAGGGAGCTTCACCTCTTGAAGCTAATTCTATAAGAATGCCAAAAGAAACATGCCAATATATATAGTTTGATCCACCAACTCTTGAGGAAGAAAAGGTATATCATATGGTGAAATTTTATTAGGCATATACCACTATAGGAACATGTACTATTATTTATTTATCTCAGTTGAAATCCAACAATCAAGATCAACATATTAATGCGGCAAGAATTGTACAGTTTATGCCAAGCAACTAAGATTAGGACAAGTATGACTTTGTCCTTTACTCACCTAACCAAATCATGGATAAGGGAATGAAGAAATAAGGTCTAATGGATATTCATAGAAATAATTAGTGTTCCAACATCTCATAATGTGGGTGTAATTTCTCACTCCATTAGGTACATTAAACATATGACAATATAATTTCATGGTGCCATGGTGATCTCAAGATATTCCCATTTGATCTTGGAGGAATAATAAATGTTTAGATTATTTTTGTAGAGATCCAATTCTTATCACTATTATGATAAGATTGAAAATTTAAATGACATTCTACAATAATGCACAATCTACACCAAAATCACTAAAATACTCTAATTCATTTGTATATGTCACATGTAGGTGTCAATTTGTTCTCATGTATCCCTAAATGGGGAAATGCATTTTATGCAAATGCTATCTTATTCCAATTACTTCACATCAACCTTAAGACCAAGAAAATTATCATTATAGTCCATTTAAATTATCTAATTCATTTACACACTTCACGTAAAAGTGCCAATTTGTGCCTATGTATCACTAAATAGGGCAATGCATCATTCACAACTATTAAATTCTTCTAATTCAAATATAGTCAAACTATGACCAAGAAAATTGACATTTTCAGCCATTTTTAATTGAACATGAAACCAATTTCCAAGAATTGAAAAATACTAATTAAATCCATTAAGCAAATCAAATCAAATTAAGAGCTTAAGTGGAAAATCCATGAAAAGTTATTGAATATCTATTATTAGAAATTCATAATTCAAAACATCTGGGCTATGACATCACCCATGAAATCATCCAAAGGGTGTCAAGAACCAATAATTAATGGAGATAAATATCAAGTTTTAAGTCCACCCATGCCTCATTAATGCTCCCTTATTCCAAAATATTAATTGCTTTATCCTCCAAAATTAAATTAATCCTTGGCCACACATCTTGATCTCATGATGGACGGTCATGGTTGATTCTCAATTTTTTTGGAAACCTATAAATATGTGAGCCATGACCATAACCTTTAAGATTTATTTGTGTAATTTTATTATGTAAAAATAGATTCAAGAGAGACTAAGATTTTTAGTGTAAACAACCTATGTAGAAATATTACTAGAAAGAGTTTTACTAATTCCTCAAAATTGACCAATCAAGGAGCCAAAGCCATTGGTGCTAGAAGATATGACAAAGGAACTTTCCCAAGTAAATTGATAAATAATTGAAGCACCGAATATGGGTATAAATAAATTTATGGGCCATATTTTAAATATAACCACTATGGGAGGGTATTACTTGTCTTTCTTTCCTCATTAGTTTATTGATTTCATTGACACCACCCCTCAAAGGAGTAGGCTTAACATGTTAGGTTCTTTATGATTATTATTAATTTTCCTTACTAACACATGAAATGACTTAATTTGTAATCTTGTTCTAAATTTTGACACACATAGTGATATTTCACATCTCACATACCCATTTGGGGTTCATTTTATCCTTTTAATTGTGCATTTGAGCCATCTTTTGATGTCATTTTGATCTATTTTCTTCTAATATTCATGTTTCTATCTTCTAAACCAAATGGTGAGATCACACTATAAAAAACAAGGTCATCCTAAACATTTTTGAGATTGACTTGTAGAATGATGAGGTCACCCTAAGCAACACTGAGGTTGAACATGCAAACAATGAGATTGAATATTGTGATTTTTTGTTCTGTGTGTTTTTACAGATCGGTGAGATCGAACTACACATTAGTGATATCAACCTATGTAATGGTGGGGTCATATAATCATAAATTATATTATTTTGAACCAAAATTTTATGTAACTATTATGGTTTGAGCTTAATTTAAATAGGTGAACTTGTCCTATTAATCAGCAAGGTCATCCTGATAATCAGTGAGGTCACCACATAGTGTGTTTATCTTTATGTAAAATAGCAAGATTGATCTATATAATGGAATTATCACCATATATAATGACATGATCATTATATCATATAGTGAGGTTGCCTTATGTTAAAAATCTAGTGAGTTAAAAAATTAGGCTTCAGTCTCCTTTTGATATCCTACACCCTTTCTTGACTATTAACACTCCATTTTGCAGGATTAAGACACTTTTCTAGTTTAATTTTTCCAACAACAAAGGAAAAATTTATTTCACACTTCACTTAGTGCTTTAAAATGAACACAAATCCTATAATAAGCACTCTTAAGATATTTTGATTTTATTTATTATTTATGCTTGTTGTGTGTTCTTGCAAACTGGACTTTACACGTATGTTTTCCCCCTATCCCCTTTAGATAAATTAAGTGACAAAAAGTACCTTGTTAATTTATTTCTCACTTATTCCAACCATAGAAATAATTTCATAAAGGTATTCCCCAATCTTTGAGTAACTTGGGTGATATTAAATAACCTTTAAAGTCTTATCTTTATTTCATTGCACTTGGCTTGTGGGCATGATTTCATCACCTCCCCATAAGTTCTTTAGGGAAGCATTGAGCCAATATATCATATCTAAACATTATTTCAACCCCACTCTATGGTGGGTAATATAAATTGAGGGTGACTTATTAGGACATTATTTTTAGTGGCTAGACTAATTCCATTAGTAATATTTGCTTAGAACAGTGGCCTAATTTGGACATCACACTACACTGAGCAATCTAACAGATGTAGTGGTTATAAAAATGACAAGACAATTTTAAAACAAGTCCATTATCTTGGATCCAAATGATGTGTTATGCCCTAGTGTTAACCGCATATATGGGACCATATAGATATATTAAAAATTTTAGTTTTTAGACAAACCCCATTTATTGTGGAATATTATTTGTGCAAGGTGAGTAACCCAAAGTTCCATGTCACCATACAATTTCTTGAGAGAATAGGAGGTATAAATAACCCTAATTCTTGTGTATCTAAATTTATTATATTAACAAATTATTTCCTCTTAAGAATGAGTTTATCAATGGAATCTAATGGTACAAAGTAACCTTGTCATTTTTAAGGATAAGACATACACTTCAGTGTTTTCTTGTTCTTATTTACATGCATTATTTTTTAGTCCAAAAATATTTTTGTGTGTGTGACAAATTGAAAATGAGAACCAAAACACGTCCAAAAACAAACACATGTTAGACACCATATTTTTAACAAAGAGGCATTGCGTTGGTCAAATTAATTTAAAACATTATGGCCTTTTTCAAATGATGAATCAAATCATTTGTGTTTGTGTTTCCAAGAAGTGTCATTATGTTATTTATTTAGGTCTAGACTATTCATCACTTGAATATCTAAGGTCCTTTAGCCAAAAAATTAAAAATTTATCTATCTAAGTTCTAACCCAAAAAATATTATTGGTCTATGCCAAAGTCTTACCTAAAACTTGGGCTTGGGCATTTCACCTTTTGTGCTTGGATTAAGTAACATGGGTGAATTTTTATATTTGGTTTGAAAAGATATGTCTATATTCTACTCATTATATTCCTGTTTGAACTTAGGTTATCATGTGTTTGTTCACGCTCTAAGTTATTTAACCATTCAACTTTATTTTTTATTAGGCACCATTGTGCTTCCCTTTTATTTTTGATTTTATAGTTAGGATTTTGTGTGTTAGCACACATCCTAAGCTTATTGGATCACTCACACCTTATAATTTTTTTGATCATGGCCCCCCATGGATGTGCTCAAATATTTATGTTACTAACATACTTCAAACTTAGGTTTTCTTGTGCTAGCTTTCACCCTAAGCTCTAAGGTTGTTTTACCTTCCTCTAATTTCCAAGTTTGACCAACCAAGGTCGAGTATTCTCATGAATTCTTTCTCTTCTTCTACTTGTGAGGCATCATGCTATTCATTTTTTGATTCTTGACCAAAATCCACCTTGAATTTTATTTGATCTTGAAATCTAAACACCTTTTGACATTTACAAACTAAAATTCAAAATACTTCACAAAATGTAAAAAGTCATTATCAAACATACAAAGGTATAATCTTAGTGGAGTCTCTCATAGACCTAGTTATGAGGAAGAGATTTTTATGATGTGTAAGAACATCATGTCATGTTTGAGGACATCCAAACCATGGTATGATTTGAATAAGGTTACTTTGAACACCAACTTATAGAGGATAAATATTAATCTCTCCTAAGGTTGATATAATTGGGAGCTCAACTTCTGCCTAATTTCTTAATGGATAAATTACATACACTCAATTGAGAATAGGAGACGCCTCTTACACATATCACAAAACCAAACACTACTTCTTATAGTAAAGGGAAAGGCCCACTTGTGGAATCCTCCCCAACTAATAGAGATATTGTGACTAAAATACAATAAATTAGTCAATGGTATGTTGATCAACTCATCATAGAATTAATAAAATTTTAGCTAAAATTTCAATTGATAATACTAATTTTGTAGAGTAAGAACAACCATTAGAACAAATACAATAAGACCTAGCCAATCCTACATCTGATATATACCTTGTGGTTTCTCCTAAAGAGAATAAACCCATAGATAATTCATAGCAAGTTCCACTTGATATGAAGCATACTTCATTTAACCATTAGGAAACTCTTGCCCAGTCGTAACAATGCATTATTAAAAACTCATTGTAGGTTGTGGGTATTTTACATAATACTTTACTAAGTTCTTATCAAACACAACAAGCTCCCCCTGTGAACTAGTAGTGGTAATGCCATTTATTAAACCAACAAAAAATACCATAAAACCAATAGATTTATTATAGTTCACAATAAAATATTTCTAGGAATCAATGTCAATCATCTAGGAATTAGCAAAAAAATCCTTTGAACTAATATCATTAGACTTATTCACATATAAGGATAAACCAAAATAAATATTCTAGGTAAAGGGTCCATATCCCTAATAGGAATACCTAGGGGGTATATTCCTCCCTAGTAAAACTACTTTCCACCCATAAATGCACCAAATATGCAAGAGTGGAATTCAATGAAGGAAATAGTCATGAGGATTGAAATAGGTAATCAGATCAAAAAATACAATTTTGATGAGATATGTCCTTATTCATTTGAAGTGAGAATTTTTTAAGTACCTTTTCCACCTCATTTCAAGCCACCAAAGTTTGATAAATATAAAGGGAAAGGTGACCAGAGAGAGCATATTCAAGCATTTTGCATGGTATGCCAAGAGGTCATTTATAGTAGCATTTATTTGTTATGCTTACTTCCATACAATTTTGCTAGACAAGCATTAGATTGGCTTCTAAAACTACCCAAGGAATTGGTGACAAATTTCAACAATTTATCAAAAAAAATTATCAACCATTTTTATTATAAAATTGAGCATGAATTAACAATGGTTGACTTATGTAAATCAAGTCAAAGAGATGGAGAAATATTTGCATAATATCTAAAATAGTGGAGGGTACTCGCTAGTTAATTTCAACATAATTTATTAGATAGGTAATTAGCTAATATATTTACATAGAACCTACATCCCAAGGTGGCCCATAATATGAGACTTGCTTGTGTCAACATATTTGAAGAAATCATTGAGAAGGGTGTGCAGATTGAGAAAGCACTTATCACCAAAGGCCTAGTGAAAATCTACTCATAGGATCAAACATCTAATCAAACTAAAGCACATGTTCAAGCTAATAATATGGATAAACCTAAAGTTTTTAATAAAAATAATAATATGGTAGGTGATAGTGTAACAGAGTCATGACATGTGCAAATAATACATGCTCTACTAGTTTAAAATGCACAACCTAATCCACCACCCACTTTTTAGAGAGATCCTCCACATAGAGGATTTAAAAAATTTAGACCATTCAACAAGTTGGGGGAACCTATTGAGGTAGTATTTTAGAAGCTAGTTGTAGCCAATTTCATCATATGTCCTATGCTAAAACCATTTCCTAAAGATCAACCCAAACTTGTCTGGTATTGTGAAGATGAGTTCTATGATTTATATTATGTTATTGACCATGCCATTTATTTATGTGTACAACTGAGAAATCTCATTGAATACCTAATTGAGAGTGAAGAGATTGAAGTAAAATAAGCAACATAAAACACCAATTAGGATAAAAGCATTTACAAAGACCCATTTCCCAAGCATAACCAATGACGTCAATAGAATAATTAAAACCAAGGATAGTAACAACATTATCAAGGACAAAGTCAAAAATAGAATCAACATCTTCATAATTAGGATCATAATACCCAAGCAAATAACCTAGGTTAAAACACTATGTCGTATGATTACAATAACACCATTGGGAATATTTTTGGTAATCACATCACCACCATTATACTCAAACCTTATATACCATTTGGAACTTCTCTAATCATTGGTCCATTTATTTTAGAGCCATCACCCTCTTCTTCAAGTAAGGCTACACCAAGTTCAAGTAATTCTACTATGCTTCAGCTTTCATGGGTTACTATTTTTGGACCACCACCCAATTAATCTAATTATGATAACTCCATACCGACTCAAAATTGCACAATCACAACTAGATTCTAACAAGTTACCATTAAAATCCTTTTTCCTTCTTCCAACACTAAGCCAAATTTTAACTCTATACCTTTCAACCCTAAATTGAACCCTATACCAGCTAAGGCCAAACCTTATCATCCTACTATTGAGGAACCATACAATATTCATAAATAACTAAGTAAAATGTTTGCACAAATTTCTATCCTAGATCTCTTGCATACATTAGAAGCTCATAGGAACATACTAAATGAATTATTCTAATAATCCACTATTACCAAGAATATTAACCCTACCATATTTTAAATAGTCATGGGATATCTATCTCCAAGCTAGTAACTTACCTTTGATCAATGAGATATGTCTTCCCTTGGTCCTGACCATAATAATCCCTTGTATATTAAGTTTGTTATAGTACATCACAAGATCAAGCCGGTTATTATAGACAATGGTTCAAGGCTAAATATAGTGTCACTAAAATTGATACAATGGTTAGGACATACTGTCAAAGACATGTAGCTAGAAATAATCATGATCAAAGCTTATGAGAATGCTGAAAGAGAGTCCTTAGTGACCTTTTTTTTGCTAATCATTATTGGGCTTGTAACTCATGATACCTTGTGCCATGTCATAGACATAGAATTTACTTATAATTTACTTCTCGGTCACTCTTGTATCCATAAAGTATGAGCTGACCCTTATACCCTACATTAATGCCTCAAGTTCCCCCATTCTAGAATTGAGGTCATTATATATGTTGATCTATAGCCATACCAATATTTTAAACACCTAAATGTTGAAGATAATAATTATAAATATTACCCTCATTCTAAATTTATATCCAAGAATAATAATCCATAGTTTTTAAACCACTTGAATCCAATTATATCAACCCTAATGATATTGCTTCCACTTTGGCTGATCTATTTCCTACAGCCTTTGCAAACTAGCTTAATGTTGAGGACATCAACATTTCCACATACCATATGAAATATGATTTTCATATGAGAAAAATTCCCACTTCTCCTAAGTCCTATGGAAGACCCAAAACTTTTGAAATCCCTAACAGGCCCAACATGATTTGGCAAAATAAAAACACATAGAAATAGCTTATGGTATTTGTAATATCCACTTCACTAAATTTGGATTAGGAGGCCATTACTGAATGAGATTATTTGTATGCTAATGGTATCACCAATTATTTTTATAATCCTCAATACCTTATCCCTATTCTAATCTTTGATAATTTGGACTATGCAAGTAAAGGCTTAGGGCAACATCAATAAGGTATTATTGAATCTCTATCTGTTGAAAAACCTACTATAAACTAAGGTCATAGATTTATATTGCCTGGGGGTGACATATATTTTGAAAGTGATTTATATTTTTATATTGATGAAGAAACTCCCATTAGTGACACAACATTCCATGATATCACCTATGATGATTTAGCTAATAATAATTTATGTGATTCTAATTCTATTATGACCCTCATAGCTCATAAAGATTATGAGTAATGGGATATACACTTTGATGTTTTCTTTTTCTTATTTACTTTCATTATTATTGAGTCTAAAAATATTTATGTGTGTGTCATGTTGAAAATAAGAACCAAAACACATCCAAAACTAAACATATGTTAGACACCATCTTTTGAACAAAGAGGCGTTATGCTGGTCAAATTAATTTAAAGCATTTTTAGCCTTGTTCAAAAAACAAATCAAATCATTTATGTTTGTGATTCCAAAAATCATCATTATATTTTTAATTTAGGTCTAGAATATTTGTAACTTGGAGATATAAGGTTATTTATCCCAAAATTTGAAAATTTACCTTTCTAAGTTCTAACCCCAAAACATGATTGGTCTATGTTAGAGTCTTGCCTAAAACTTGGGCTTGGGTAGTTCACCTTTTATATTTGGCTTGAGTAACTGGGGTGAATTTTTATATTTGGTTTAAAATAATTTTTATAGATTTTATTCATTCTATTATTGTTTGAACTTAGGTTATCCTACATTCACTCATACTCTAAGTTATTTACCCATTTGAATTTTTTTTCTGTTGGGTATCATTGTGCTCCCCATTTGTGTTTGATTTTAGACTTAGGATTTCATGTGTTAGAATACATCCTAATCTTCTTGGATCACTTGAAACTTCTTCTATTTTTTTTATATTTCTCTATAAGTTTTATATAGTGGATTATTTATGCTTTGTTTTACCTAAGTAATCTATTAGCACAGGTATGTATGTTGTCTTGTTTTGTTGTAGTTATTTATGTGTTGTATTTTGTGTTTTATGTGTTTGGAGGTGGTTTTAGTCTGCCATCTTGTTCAAGGTAGTATTATGTCTCAAATTTATGAAAATTAACTCCATAATCTAATGGATGGACAAGGCAACTAGTCTAATTTTCTTAGCAAGCAAACATCCCCTGCAGACCATCAAATATGTTAGCCAAATTTTGGCTACCATTAGAGAGGTTCACAAAAAAATTGACATGTCATATTTTATAACCTTATTCATAGCCATTATATACATTATAAGGTCTTCAAATGGTCTCTTTGAGGTCTTATTAGCATAGTTTAAGGTAATGATCTTTCTTAGTCTGGTGCTAGTCTAGCCATACCATGATATAAAAAAGTTGATTCAAAAGGTGTCAAAGGTTCATAAGTGTCTCTCAAGTCATCCCACCCTTTGACCACCTTTCATGAACATTATATACATGTTTGGAGAAGTTAAGGTTGTTTTGTAAATTTTAAGGTAAATTCCATGAAATATAAAGGTGCATGTGGCCAAGTCTAACACATGTCTAGGCTTGTCAAGTTAATGTACAAGCTAACAAAGATGAAAGGTACATTAAAAAGTACTTATTAAATCCTATGAGAGAGATATATAATGTGCATATATGTTAGTGCTAAAAATTTTGGCCTATCAAGGCAAAAATTCTACCCCTATTATCTAAAACTTTCCATGGAATGGTCAAATTTCCCCTTGTAGTTGGTCAATTATGGTCTTGTTAGCCCAAAGCCCGAAGTAAGAAGAAGTAGAGAACCTGATTAATCAAAAGTACAAGTTTATTTTATTTTGGGACTCTTTTTCACCAATTTTTCATTCTTTTGAAGTTTTTGTTTTTGAGGTTTTTGTCTGAGTGTTAGGAATTGTTTTAGACATTTTGTCTGAAGCAATTTTCCTTAAGGATATCTCTCTAAAGGGATTGTTTCGGTCATTTTTTCCAAAACAACTTTTCTAAAGGGCCTTTCACTTTTTTTGAATGGTCTAGTTATAAAATTCTAAAGGAATTGGTCTTTCCAAAATTCTTGAAGGTATTTTTTTTGAAGAAACGGTCCTTTCCAATAAGCTAAAGGGCACTTTTCTAGGTAAAAAGGTCACTTTCAAGAACTTGAAGGGTCACTTTCTCTTCAGAAAAGTTCATTTTTAGAAAATTTGAAGACCATTTCAAATGTTTTGAAGGGTTCATTTACAAAATCTAAAGGTACTTTCCTTTCGAGAAGACAATTTTCAAAGAGGCCAAAGGGTTCTTTTCAAAAAGGAAAAGTCATTTTCAATAAATCTGAAGGGTATTTTTAGTAAAGTGGCCAAAAATAGAGCTCAAAAAAACATGATTTCCTTAAAACATTTTGTTCAAAAAAATTATTCAAGGTAGAAAGTCCACAAAAAATATTGAAATAAAAGTTCAAAGAGAAAAGTCATAAACAAATTATCCACAGGAAAGGACTAAGGAAAAATCTTGAAGAAACAAAACTGTAAAAGTAATAAATAGAAGAAAAAAATTGAAGAAAAGTTCTGAAAACCTTTTTCTATGGAAAGTAGCTGAACAAATATCCCAAAAGAATTATAGACTAGATAATAACCCAAAAGAATACATGTAAAAATGAAGATCTTGAGAGAAAAGGTCAAGGAACTTCAAGGATCTAACATGGAGTTTCAAATGCTGCATATCTGATCTTAACATGTAATTTCATGCATGCTTCAATTTTCAAAGCCCCTTTTCATGCAAGTGGAGAACATTTAGAGTTGATTGGTCTTGAGTTTGAGTTGAATTTTTGTCAAAGTGTCACATCTATTCTAATTTATCATGTTAATTGAAGGATTTAAACACTTTCAACTTGTTCAAAGTAAATTTCTTCACCTAAGGATTGGCATAGCATCATCTCATATAGGATGGAGTTACTTGGAGTTGAGTAGACAAGGCTTATCATGCATTTTCCTTATTTTCCATGTAAAGAATGTCTTTCTTTTATTTTAACTCAACTTCCAAACATATCAAGTGGAGTTTCTCTTTGAATATTTGGTGTAGCTTTCCATGTATGAAGGAGATTAGTCTAGGATGGGTTCACCATCCTTTTCCAATGCCAAAGATCTTTTTCATGCAAGACATAAGAAAAAAGTATATTTTTGAAGGTTTTTTTATCATTTGATAGCTCAAGTTTGACTTGTGTGACATGTGAGTTGATCTCCTACATAATTTACAAATGCCAATCTCTTGGATTTTATATGTTTTTACTATATAAGTTGGCTTTTTAGCCATTTTGAAAGATCCCTCTCTTAAAAAAAAACTAGACTCTATCAAGATTGATTTTTGTAACCTCTTTAGATAAATAGAATGATTTTTTTTAGATTTTAGGGTGTTTGTATAGTGTATATATGTCAGTGATTTACATATGTGATAGAATTTTCTTCCTTGTCAAGTCATGATTCTTACCTAGTTACTAGTTGATCAAATTATGTAGGTCATGTTCTATGTTTAATGTCTTTTGATCAAGTTACAATAGATATAAGTATCTAGTTAGTACCT
The DNA here is from genome assembly GCA_037957365.1 of Torreya grandis. Taxonomy (NCBI): domain Eukaryota; kingdom Viridiplantae; phylum Streptophyta; class Pinopsida; order Cupressales; family Taxaceae; genus Torreya; species Torreya grandis. Next base: position 63,836 of record JARHVA010008798.1, read on the forward strand.
TGAATCAAGCCTATTCCATCATTTCCCTCAAGCTTTGATCACCAGATGAAAATCTTTTCATGAAATGCTGATGCATAAGAGTCAATTAGAGTTGAAGATTCAGTCTTTTCTTGTCTAATTAGTGTTTTAGAAGCTCAAATTGAGTGGATGAAACAAAATATAGGTGTTTCACCATCATTAAATAGAATTTCCCTTTAATTTTATTTATTACCTTTTCCCTCTTTTCTTTTACCTGATAGTTTGTAGCATAGAGTAGGGATCCTAATTAATACACCAAAGGGAGCTAGGCCTAAGAATCTAGAGATTCAAAAATTATTTATTAGGCCACCCATAGCCTAGGATTATTTCCATGTTTTAGTATAATATGAAGTCCTAAAACTACCTTCACAAGGGTGTGAGTTTGATTGACAATAGTTAGTATTATTAGTACGAGTCAGACCATGGTCAGTTTTGTAGGTTTAACATACAAGAGAGAGAGTAAATCACTCTTTTATAGGTAGTTTTAGATAATTGTGTGGGAATAATAGATCCATATTAAATTGAAAATGCTTATATATTGTCTCTTCACCTTCCTCAAGTCATTTCCATGAATATAGAGCTTTCATAGGTCCTAATAATACAAAATTTGCATCTAAATCTCCATCAGCTTTTGGCATACTAGTAATGGTCAACTTCATGTGCTTATTGTTGGAATATTTTCACTGATGTTAAAGGCAAAGTGAAGGGAGATATATGGCCTCACTTAGAGTTTTTGACTAGTTCAGTAACTTCAAACTCACCCAAAGCTTCATACTCACTCATTATCTTCTAACTTGCTCACTAACTTCAGACTCACCCAGAGAGTTAGACTCAATCAATAGCTTCAAACTCACCTAGAGCTCTAGACTCACCCAGTAGCTCTGGAATCACCCATTATCTCTATACTTGTCTATTTAGTAGATATAGACTCGCCCAATATGAACAACAATGTCAAAATAGATTTAAATCCATTTGTATTAAATGATGGCCAACCACCTTTGTTAGCATCTAATTTTTGACAATAAAAATCACCATGTAGGTCTAATGAATGGATAACCACCTTTTGATATGTCATATCTTTTTGGATAAATCACACCTTTTTGAAGAGGCAAAAGAAAGGTATAAATATATAGAGAAGTTAGAGAGAAACTGTGGGATGGAAGTTGAAGTGTGAGATATGTGAAGAAGAGAAGGAAGATAGTGTGTGGAGAATAAAATTATATATCATATAAACACATGCATATTTAAAGAGAAGAAATAACTCTTTCTATCATATATAAGGAGAAGAAGAGGAAGAAGAGAAAGAAGAGGGAGAAGAGTGAAAGTTTGAATGTGCTATCATTTGTTGACAAAGCAACAGTGAGAAGTTGGAATTTTTTAAGTGAGGTCAGTGCCTCAGAACAGAGAGATTGGTTTCTCTTGCTAAGTTAGTGCTTAGTAGTGGGTATTTGTGTCTCTAGTAATTTGGTGTCTACAAAGTGCTTATCAATGGGGATTGGTGTCTCCAGTAGGTTGGTGTCTACAAATTAATTAGTAGTCAGGATTGGTGTATCTAAGTAGGTTGGTGCCTACAAAATGTTTATAAAAAGAATTATTAATCTTATGAATGTATTTGGATAGTAGATCCAAGCACCATTTTAAGTGTAGTTTTTCCCCATCTAGGGCTTTCCACATAAATTATGTGTTGTGAATTTCCTCATTCTAATGTGAATGGTTTCTTGTTGAAATTTAATTAGTAAGAAATTAAATTATTATTACACACTGATTCACCCCTGTCTCAGTGTGGTGTGTGATCAATAATTGGTATCAAATCAAGTTCCTTTAAAAATAGTCTAACAATTATAAGGTAGATATCAAGAACACACATGGCTAGTCAAGAAGGATTTTCCATAAACAAGACTCTATTATTCGATGGGACAAATAATGAATTATAGATCATAAGGATGCAAACATATCTAATGGACCTTGGCATTGATATATGAAAAATAGTAATAACTAGATATATAACACCACAAAATCCACAAATGGATACAATAGGAAAGATGGAAAGTGAAAATAATGCAAAATCCATGAACTTAATTTTATGTGGCTTATCAGAATCAGAATTTGTCAAAGTAATGCATTGTAATTTTGCAAAAGACATATGGTATAAACTTTAGACCATCTATGAGGAGGATGAAAAGGTAAATAATCTATGTTTCAAACACATATAATACAATTGACCAAGTTTCAGAGTTCATTTTATGATTATTATTATTTTTGTAATCATTTTGGTCATAAAGTTAGAGATTTTACGGTACATGAAATAAATTATTTTGTGTGGGATAATAATAGATATTATTATGGATTTTCAAATAGAAACTACAATCCATTTTTTCCTGTAGTAGATTACAATGTCAAATTTTATAAGTTAAACAACTTTGGACATATAGTATGATTCTATATAAATGGTTTTATGGAACCTCCTAAATAAAACAAGAATGTCGATAACCTTGGAAATAAAAAGGAAGAACCTATAAAAGTTTGGAAGAGGAAGAAAGATCAAGAAAATGAGATAAATATACTTGTGAAAACTCCATTTCATGCACAAAAAGTATCACTAAGCTCATAAGAAAATCCACTAATAACAAGGGAAGTTAATCACTAGATTATATTTAAACTTCATAGATTCTTTGGTGATATGCATTCATAAGATATAGAATATCAGATAATGAATATTATTTGTGAGAGTGATGGTGCAAGTGATGGTACTATTATTAGAAATAAGTTAGAGAAGCATGAATAGAGCAGAAAATGAAATGTTGTATCTTGGAATTCAATTTTTGTAGTATACTAATCATAGAAAATGAATCCATTATGAATTGGATTTTCCACTATGAAAGGAATCACAGATATTGCATAAGCTACAACATAATGAAATTAGTCAAGGTACAAAACAACTTACAATGGACATGGTCTAGCGTCAAGTATAAACTGTAAAAGGTAACTTAGATCTAGCAAGTGATAAAGTTAAGAATGTGAATGAGAAAATTGAGCATGATATATAGATATAAAGGGAAGTGTAAAAGATGAGTTACCATTTTATCATCTAAAGATAATCTAGATGGATGTAGATGATGTCAAAGAGCCCATATTTGATCAAATTCAAGGAGAGAAAATGAGAGAAGAAGTCCTTATACAAAAGGATAGGAAAGAATAGAAAGATAATCATTAAATTATGGTGATGTTGAATAAGTTGACATGGATATTTCCCATGATCTATTTGAGAACATCCCTTTGCCATTGATGCCAAAGGGGGAGGGTTACAGAAAGAGGGAGAATTATAGAAAGGGGGGAACTATGTTTTTGTTGCATTTATAGATTATTTTTTCTATAGGATTTACATCAATGACAAAGGGAGAGATTTTTAGAATATTATCATTGATGTTAAAGGAAAAGTAAATGGAAATATATAAATTCACTCAGATCTCTAGACTAGCTCAATAACTTCAGACTCACCCAGAGCTTCAGACTCATTTAGTATCTTTGAACTTGCTTAATAGATTCAGACTCACCCAAAGCTTTGGACTCACTCAATAGCTTCAGACCCATCTAGATATTTTTACTCACACACTAACTTTGGACTTTCCAAAAGCTCCATACTCTCCCAGTAGCTTTGAACTTGCCCAGTAGTTCTAGACTTGCCCAGTTAATAACTATGAACTTTCCCAATGTGAAGAGTAGCTCTTTAAGTATGAATATTAGTGTTGAAATATATTTAAATTAATTTTTATTAAATTATGGCCAACCACCTTTTTTAGCATCCAAATTTTAACAATAATAATTATTACCCAAGTCTATTGAATTATAGTCTAAAATGAAGCGTTGAACACCTTTGGAAAGGTCATATCCCTTAGGAGAAATCACACCATTTCAAAGAGGCATAAATAATCTATAAATATATAGAAAATTTAGAGATAAAGTATGGGATGGAGGTTGAAGTGTGAGATATGTGAAGAAGAGAAGGAAGAAAGTGTGTAGAGAATAAAAAGATATATCATAAAAACACATGAAGATTTAAAGAGAAGAAATAATTATTTCTATCATATATAAGGATAAGAAGAGGAAGAAGAGAGAGAAGAGGGAGAAGAGTGAAATTTTGATTGTGCCATTATTTGTTGACAAAGAAATAGTGAGATGGTGGAAATTATTTGAGGTTGGTGCCTCAGAGTAGAGAGATTAGTTTATCTTTCTAAGTTGGTGATTAGTAGTGGGGATTGGTGTCTCTAGTAGGTTGGTGCCTAAAAAGTTCTTAGCAATGGGGATTAGTGTCTCTAGTAAGTCAGTGCCTAAAAATTACTTATTAGTGGGGATTAGTGTCTCCAAGTAGGTTGGTGCCTATAGAATTTTTTTAAAAAGAATTATTTATCTTATGGATGGATTTGGATAGTAGATCCAAGAAGCCTTTCAAGTGTCATTTTCCCCCACTAAGGGTTTTTTATGTAAATTATGTGTTATGCATTTACTTTTTCCTATGCAAATGGTTTATTTATGAAAGTTGATTAGTAAAAAGTAAATTTATTACACATTGATTCACCCCCCTTCTTAGTGAGGTGTGTGATAAAAAATTACATATAGAAGAAAAATAATAGTTACCTAAGCTCTTGGGAAAATGAGGGGGTCTTGATGGCCTTCAAATCCATGGTTTTAGTTCTCAGATTAGTGGTCCCTCCTTTATGAACAATCACTAATACCATGAGGTGGTCTTAAAACCTAAAAAAACCCTCTATGCTTAGGTTTCTCCTTGAAATGGTAGTTTAAAGTCTATGAGAGGCATGAGATAAATAAGAGAGGTTATATGGTGTCTTAAATATCTTCATTCTTGATCCTCTAGGGCTCATTTGGCATGTATGATCCTCAAAAGAAGCTAAATCTCCACTCATATTGAGTGGTAGGTAGGGTCATTGAAGGAAAAAGATGTTTTCACACATGAGGATGATGATATTCACTCAATAAATGTTGTATTTCACCTTATCTAACTCTATCAATCCCTTCCAAGGCATCATCTAATCCTAAACAAACCAAACATGAAAATAATGCAAAGACACAGGATGTAGGTGTTAAGAGAACAAAGGAACAAGGTGGGTTTGAGATAGAAAAGATCATATAGGGGATATAAAAGTCATAACCCTACATTATAAATTATGCATAAATTGGTATGTGAAGAGTGGTGATGTCTAAGAAAAGAGGGAGACTGTAGGTTTGTTTATAAGTTGATTTAAAGAGGTTCTTATCCACCCACAGGCTTGCAGACCTATTGGTGGATGATTATGACTTATGAGCCCAAGATCATGAGGATTTAAAAGTTTTAAAACGTCTAATACATATTAATAAACATCCATATAACCCTATAATATCCTAAAATATCAACCTAAAGAACATAGGTGGTGTATAAATTTCAATCACCATGCATAACTCTTGTAGATGGAATAATCATAGTTACAGGCCTGTAAGGGAAAATGTATGCATTATTGAAGGTTATAGAGAAGATTAAAAAGGATATAATAAAGCATATAAATATATTAATTTTTTTTTTAGATCTTTTGGATGGGTCTCATGCTATTCACCCTCTCACACCAAGAGCTTACCCTTAATCCTAGTAAGGTATCCTCTCAAATGAGGACTCATAGGCCTATTCAATTAGATAGAGAAGAAAGATATTTATGATTATTGGGGTAGGAAACTAAGATTTATTGGAGGTACATAGGATCATAATTTCCATTAATAATTCATTAATGTTTAAGGATCAAGGATAATGAAGATCAAATCAATCAAAGTATGCAATCTCAGTCAAATCACCATAACGTGTTTGCTCTAGTCCTAGATGAGGAAAATGACTAATTTGAGATGTTGGAGGAAGACCAAAGGGTTTCAAGGGTCATAAATAATATGAATTAAATGTCTACCCCCACTATAATTATCAAAAAGAGGGACCACCTAAAGAGCTTAATTTAGATAGCATTGTAGTCTAGAAAACCCAAATGTGCACTAATAGGCCTATCATAGACCTATTACGAGAGAAGATGATTACTTTTGAGGGATGTAATATATTTAAGGGTTATAAAAATTAATGGTGATATAAATTTAGGTTATATTCCCTTGTATAAGTTAAAAACCAATTGAGAAAGTTTGGTCTCAGAGTCCAATACTCAAAGAGGCCTAAATAGCTATTTTATTATTTTTGGGAATCTAGTGTTTAGATGCTAAATAATAAGGGTCTAGAATAGTAGGAAAAATATATTTTAATGGGGAAAAATATATATTTTAAATGCATAATTTTAAATAGGAATAATAATAAAATTATCTTAAATAGGGTTGAAATGAATAATTCTAGAGATGGTAATTGAAAAGTAAGACTGAGACACTATCAAGAATCTGAACCTGGCTTTCATTTTTTGATTAGATAGGAGCACTAGAATAGGACACCCTAGTGTCTAGTGATATATTCCCTCCCCAGTGTTGTTGTTCTCAAGATCTAAGGTTTTTGGGTTTTTTTTTCCAGGTCAGTGTGAGCTTGTGGACCAAATTTTAAGGGTTGGAAGTTAACAGAGCTCATTGTAGATCCATTTTAGTCTTAAATACCTATATCAATTTCCACACATGCAAAAAATGAATACATCAACAAAAAAAATGGAAAAATTGGGTTAGGGGAAGAATGATAATATGATTTAGAACCCCTATTGTCCTAACCACTACCTACATTAACCCTTAAGCAAGGGTCTTAGATCAAATGTAATTCTCCCCTAGGGAATTTAAATAATCAATGCACATGTTATATGAAAGAATGACTTTCACCTAGGCTCTTCTTTGATCAAGCATGCAAGTCTATGTGTGATGTATAATGTTGAGCTAAACTATTGAATGATTTTTATTATGTCTAATGTGCCAAAATAGTAAGTGTTAGATGTAAAATGCCTTGTGTATTCCTTTATATAGGAGACTCATTATTTCAAATTTGGAAACTTTATTTTCATTTAGATGACATTGGAAAACTTAGAAAAAAATCAAAGAAAAGGGGTAAGACTCATCTTGTAGAAGAAACTGACCATTAGAGCTTAATTTGACTTTGAATAAGAGCATTGGAAACTAGACACCCTAGGTTCTAGTGTTGTAGTCCCATCCTAGCACTCCTATCCTACATGATAGGGACTAGGGGGATAGAACAAGCATATAAAACCTATCCTAACTGAGGTGGAATGACCATTTGAAAGGCTTAGGGTGACTAAGAATGGGTAAGAGATGACTCAAGCTTAGAATAAGACCCAAATGGATAAAATAAAAGACATGGCTAAATGTGTAAAAATATCATATTCTCCAATCAGAGTATCCTATTAAAGGACTATGAAAAGACATGATATGTGTGGTTTCTTGACCAATTTAGGGTATATAAATTTACCCCCATTTTAATCTAGTGATGTAATGAAATTAATTACTAGAGTAAAAAAAGAAAGAAGATGTTGTTGGGTGAATATTTTGTCATCAACTAACTAAAGACAAAATGGTTATATCAGCTATAGTATAATGAGATAAAAGTCTCCTCTCAGCCATGGGAGGTTCCCTATAAACTATCACAAATTTAATTTAAACTAAATATTAACTCAGGGGTGAGATCATATCATCCATTTCTCTTTTTCAAAAATGATGTTTACAAAGTAAAGGAAAACTTTCTTGATATTAACTAAATTCATAAGAAACCCACGAGAGCACAAAGATTATCATTGCTTCTCTTGCTGATTTATAACTTATATCATAATACAATGAGGTGCAGCCCAAAGTCTTCACTGAAAAATACAACAAAGTATATGATCATAAAAGATAAAAGTATTTCAAAGTCATTCCAATATCCTTTGTTCTCAGATACTAAAACACAAACTAAAGACAACTATACTAGCACAAAGTCTCCATAATCAACTTCAAAACATCTCCCAGGTTATTTTTACTCACTCTACTTATTTAATCAAATAGATAAGATTGTATTAGGAAAATGACATATGAACAATTTCTTACACAACACAAGTTATTCCAATACAAAGTTTGATAGGTCACTTACTTTCTCATTCACTTGATAAAACTTGATTTAAAATCTGAGCTCAAAGTCTCAAAATGCATTTCAATTTTATCAGAGTTTTGCTTCCAATAACTCAAAGATAAAAAACAAAAACAAAAGAGGCCCTCTTTATTTATAGGGAGAGATCTTGAGGAATTTTTAGGAAAAAACTAATTACTTTGACCTAGTCAAAGATAGGAGTCCTTTTTGACTTAAGACTTCCTATATTTTTACATGTAATTACATAAGAAAAAAGTACATGTAAAAATGTCCAAAGTGGTTGTGAAAGTATATCTTAAAAGTGGAAATTTAAAAAAAAAAAAAAAAAAAAAAAAATTCAATTTCTATCCCCATCTTTCTTTATGTGAGAATCATACATATTGAAAGTTTCTTGCATCCCGATACTATCTGGACTAACAGTGTTCTTGAAAATCATCTTAGCTCTGACTATGGCATCTCTTACTGCTATGACTAATTTTTCATGACTAATTAAACTAGTTTTTAGATTATCCAGAGTTAACTAATTATCCAAGATATTGTCCACAGAGGCTATTAAAAATGTCTTATCTTCAAAAAATTTTTGGAACATACCTTCAAATTCTCAAATCATCTCTTCTACTAAAAGGAATTGGCTATCTTGTGATATAAGTTTGCAAGATAGATCCTCCAATTTATGCAAAAGACTGACATCATTTTGTTCACTGAGTTTCTTTGAAGATTTGAGGTAAATATTTAAGCACCTGACTCCTATATATCAATGCCTCTTTAGTTTCAGTGTAGAGTCTCTATCAGTAATGACACCAATTGATATTAGAGTGATTATTTTTATTTTTCTTATATCCACCCATTTGTCAAGATACTTTTCTATGCTTTCAATATCTTGAGAAATAATATTAATGAGATCATCAAGTTCTGCTCTTATTTTTCTCATTTTATCTGTCTTCTCAGATAACTCTATGAATAAGAAAACTCCTTGTGCATGCATCTTTTCCAAGTACTCTTCAAGTACTTTTATTTTGAGATACGTCTTTTCCACTTTCTAAATAATGGGGTCTTCTATGGAAATGGCCTCAGGAGTTACTATTTTTGGAGTGAAAGGAGTTCTATTTACCACTGTAGTCAATTATTCCACCATTGTTTTGTAGTGATCCTTCATTTCTTTCTCTCTATCAATTTTTTTAATCAAGATGTCCATGGTTGACTACATATCACTCTTATCACTTCATGAGTTATCTTATCTAATTTAACTCTAGAGATAGAGTAATTATTTATATCAAAATTTTCAATGGTTGCATCCTATGGAGATCTTACAATTTCTATAAATTTATATCCCTTATCCCCAATCATTTTTAAAATAATCCTTAGCTTCTCTAGGGCCTTATATTTTACTGGCACTATTTTATTGAAATCAAAGTCATCTAGAGAGATGGCTTTTTTCTTCTCTTTAGGTGTATAAGCTGATAACCATGGTGGGAGCACAATAGTACTTACATGAGGATCTATCTCTATTGTTGGTGTCATCAGAGCTGCACTTGCACAAGTAGTGGAAACAATAGGTGGAGTATTAGTAAAAACTACACCTTTTCTTAAGTGATTAAAAGTATAACTATCTTCAATATCAAAAGATGGGGATGAAAAACTACAAATTGACCCTGAAGAATGAAGAATATCTTCAAAAATGCTTTAAGGGTTGTGAAAAATTATTTTGGAAGGAGAGGTTGATCCAGAAGAGGGAACACCAATCAGAGAAACATGTGAAAGATCTGTAACAGGGGTGTCAAGTGAGGAAGAAGAGATTCGTATTTCTTGTTACACATTATCTTGTGGAGACATCCCTAGTGAATTTGCATGCCTATCGTTAGTCTCCATCTATTCCATCACTAGTTCTTTAGTGGTTTGTATCTCAACTTCCATATCTTCTATTTCTAACTCTTTTTCCATAACTTTTGACTTCTTCATCACAAATATGATCTTAGGCTTATGTGGCTTAGAAGAAGAAGAGACATCACTTTTGTTCTTCATCCTATTTTCTAATTTTCTTCTTATTTTCTCTTGAATTTTAGCTTCTGAACTTGTGATGAATTCTTTCAAAATAATTCCTTTATTTTCTAAAGAATTATTGGTGTTTGCGAATATAGGTTCAAATATTTTCCTCAAAGAAGTTAACTCTTTTTGTGACCATTAGATTGGATGAAGAGGAGCATTGGAAATCTATTCAGTATTGTATCTATTATTAATCAAATATCCATCATCCACTAAATTATCAAAGATATTAGCAAGTCCCAGATATTAAATATGCTCAAGAGACAACCTATTATAGTCCATTTTCCTGACATCTTCCACTATTCTCAAATCTACCCAAACATCCTCAATCATAGGTTCATGAAATTTGGTTTTCCTCCTGATTATATCCTTCATGCTCTTGTAATAAAAATTTAGTCTTCTTTTGAATTGATTCAAGGTTACGAGTTGCATTTTAGTTTCCATGGCTCTAGCATTTCCAGTAGTTAACACTAAAAACCTACCAATTTCAATTGGGAACCTAAAACCAGGGTTCTTGAGTTCCATCTATTTATTATGCATGATGATCATTTATCTGCATAGTTCCATTAAGACTAATTTTTTGGAGAGGAATCTTGGAAGCATATAAGAATGACCTTGGAAAAAGCCAACCCTTAAGTGTGAGAAAGAAGGAAATTATAACAACATGCATCCAAAATCATTCATAATTGTCCAAGCCTCATTTGACACTCTTCTTTGTTCTAATTGAAGATTAAAAAAACACAAAAATATTGAAAATAAAGCATCATTTACTCTCCTAAAATGATGAATAAAACTCTTCAATGTTAACTGAGAGTAGTATTGATACACTAGGGTTACTTTCCTATCTCCTTCTGATGTTAAACCTAGAAAGATTCTCATTGAAGCTGCCATATACATCAAGTAAAAATTCATATAGAATTTGAAGGTAGTAGACACCTTCATCAATTACTCATACAAAGCGTTGCTGACTTGTTCTCCCTAGAAGATTATTTGTTTGCCTTGGAGTATTATCTTGATGAAGGGATACATCCATTCATGAAACTATGATGAAGAGGGAAAACCTCTTACCCTGCTGAGAAGATTTATCAAATCACCAACTTCTTCTATAAAGTCACTTCTTAAAAAACTTCATAGCCACCTTAACAAATTTTCCCTTGGAGTCTTTAGTTATTTATTTTTGATTGCCTTCTTCATTTTTTTAGGATTTTTTTCATACTCTTTTTGTGATTTAAAAAAAACAAGATTTATCACTTCTGTAGCAGGAGGGCACATGAACACTTTATCAATGAACTCAGGATCTAGTCTAATTATCACATTTCCACTAGCATCTAACATAGCCCTGGTATCTTTATTATAGAACTAAGCACATTGGAGAACAAATTTTATGTTGTGAGCTACTACAGGGAAATAAGATACCAAATGAATATTGCTGTCAATTGTCTTCTTCATTTTGTAGCTATGATTACTTGACTTAATTCTTCGCATGACCAATCTCTGTATCTCTAATGTCATTGACATTAGAAGTAACTGAGATGATTGGAAAAACACCTTGATATTTATACTTTATTGCCTTTGACCTCTTTGGAGAAAACTCAGTCATCTGAAATAGCTTTTACCAAAAGGATGTTGATGAAGAAGGATCTATAGAAAAAACTACAAAAAAAATCATGATCATGTAATTAGAGGAAATACTAGAAATTTGGGAAAACTACATGTCGATGATCATGACCATAGAGATGTGCCTAAAAGGGCTAAAGTGTGAGCAAACTAAAAAAATAGAGGAAATGGGCTCAGAAAAGCAAATTTGAAAATATCCCAGAGTTAGGAAATTTGAGAGGATGTTTGCATAGGTGGTAAAAATTGTTGCCCTTGCATATAGGGGGGATATTTTCATTTTGCTTTGATGATAAATTTTTTTGCCCTTGTAGGTAGAAGAAACTTCTATTTGCATAAAGGTAGCAAAAATAACCGTCGAAGCATGTTTTATGTGTAGGAGTGGTAAAAAAGGCCGACAAGGCAAAATGTAGGAAATTTGTTTAGATGTCTTAGCGGAAAAATTCACCACCACTGCAAGAAATGGTAGGGAATGTTTTAGCAACAAAATTTGTCACCACTACACTTGTTTAAAAATGTTCCATACTTGTGAGTGGTGGAATTTTGGTGTTTACGAATTGGTCTTGTCCATGATGAGAAGTGTGAGAGTAGCTTATTAAATCTATCATCACCAAGTTATCTATTATAGTCTTCAACTATATTTGACATGGGTAAAACCTAAGTCAGGTTAAAACATTGACTTGATATGTAAGATAACCTAGGGCACGTATGAGATTTGGGTGGAAATAGCCATTAAGGCTCACTTGGGTAAAGCAAGAAACAAAAAAGAGAGTTGAACTACTAAAAACAAAACCAAGAAAGAAAATTCCAACCTACAGGAAAGGAAAATTCAAAAAAAAACCTAGAAGTAAAAAGAAGAACCAAAACTTACTCGACAATCTCAAAGTCCTAAGCTCGGCAGTTGATGAATTCAAAAACTTACTCGCTTACATGGTCGAATGGTTGCAAGGTAGAGTCTAAGAAACTTAAAATGAAAGAAATGAAAATCAAAAGAACTTAAAAATCCCCAAAATGAGTTTTAATAACTCAATGCATGTAGCCATAAATGCCACACAAAAATTGAGATTTTAGAAAAATCTCTGCTTGGGTGGCAAAAATTGACACCCTTGCATAGGATAGGGGAAAGCCATGCACTGGCAGTAAAAAGTGTCACTGATGCATGAAGAAAAGAGAAAAATTCAAGAATGGAAAAAAAAAGCTACCTAAGCATTGAGAAAAAGAAAAACATGCAAGAGCAACAAAAGATGTTGCTTATGCATTGAGAAAATGAAATTCATACAAGAGAAGCAAAAAATACAACCTATGCATGGAGAAAACAAAAAAAATTTAACACCTTAAAAATGATCAAAATTGACATTTTGATTAGATAAAGATTACAATAGGTTTCATGATTTTTTATAAATCATGATGAGGGAGTGTTGTAAACTTTCTCAGGATATCAGTCAACTTCATTTGAGATCAAGAGAATCTTGTCTCGAATGATGAACTTAAAGTGTAGATTACAAAATGGACAAGTTTCATAAGGGTTGTCCACAAAATGAGCGTAGTTGATTTTGGGAACAATAACTAGCTCTAGCTAAGGAACTTCCATTGATTAAACATTGAAATGATCAAAGGGAGTAGAATCTAGTCTCTAAATACCTCCATCCATGCCATTGGGCCATGTAATCAAGTTACCAAAAATAAAAAGACACAAATAACTAAACAAAAATACAAATAAAAACATAAAACTATAAAAATATATAAATAAACTTATCTGATACTTCAAGGATTGAAGTGTTTCAGATATTGCCCACTCTGAGGCAGTGAGAATGGTGTTCTATCTTGATATTCTAGTAAGAAATTATTTTTACCATAGAATTGATGAATGGTGAATGGACCTCTCCACAAGGAATCAAATTTTCTATGCATTCTTTTTGGTTCTCTCCTCTTGTCCCACAACTAGACTTGATATCCAATCTAAAACTCATGAATCTTTGCTTTCTTATCAAAGAATTTCTTTACTCAATTTTGATGTTCAGTAATATGGTCCACTACCATAGTTCATTACTCTTCTAGTATAGTTAGGTACATGATCCTCTTATCAATAGAATTTTCAAAAGTTTGGTCTTCTACTGCCTTTGCCAACTTTAGTGCTGGTAGTTCCAGGGTAATTTGTATCTCTGCATTCAGACCATACAAAAGTTAAAATGGTGACATACCTATTGCCCTTTTAGGTGTAATCTTATTTGCTCATAAAGCATCGAACAATGCTTTATGCCAAGTTCTCTAATTATAATCTACCAGTTTCCTGATGATAATAACCAGATTCTTGTTGTTTGATTCTACCTGGCCATTACCTTGAGAATAATAGTCTGAGGAGTTGAAAAGAATAATCTTGTGATTGTAGTAAAAGTCAGTAATCTCATGAAACGAGAAATAAGTAGCATTGTCTGCTATAATATTTTTTAGAACTCTAAATCAATAAATAGTATTTTCCTTAAGGAAATTACATACCATTTCTGAAGTAGCATGCTTAACTGGAATGGCTTCCAACCACTTGGTAAAATAGTCTGTTACGATGAGAACATAGTCCTATCTAGCACTTGAGGATGGGTTCACAATTCCAATGAAATCGATACCCCATTGCTAAAAAGGTTCTTCAATCACCACCAGCTTGAGAGGTAATGTGGCTAACTTGAGTTTCCCAACGAATTGTTGACATAACTCACACCTACATACCCAATTGTATGAATCTTGAAATAGTGTAGGCCAATAGCATCTAACTCATAGAATCTTATGAGCCATCATAAGTGCAAAATAATGTCCTCCATAAGCCAAATTATGGAAAGACTCCAAAAGTTTACTTTGTTGTGCTTTATCCATGCAATGAAGAAAGACTCCATTAAGGCTTCTTTTGTATAAACTATTATCCCATAGGATGTAGTTAGTAGCTTTCAATTTAATAGTTCTTTCTGTCTTATAAGATAGATGGGTAGGAAACTCACCATAGGTAAAAAAATGAGTGATATTAGAATACCACTCATCAGTATTAACAACAAAAAGAACGGTTGGCATGTCTTCAACTTCTACTTCTTCATGTTCTATTTGTTTTGGTACATTATTAGCAATCAATTGACAAAGACCTCTTCCCCCACAAGCTTAGTAGGTTTGATATCAAGATCAAACTATTGAATTTTATCAATTCAATTTCCCCTTTTATTACCGAACTCCTATAGAGTTAAAATAGACTTTACTATTGTATCAGGCACCCAAACAATAGTATGTGAATTTAAGATATAGAATCAAAAATGTTTTACCACCTTAACCATGGCATAATCATGCTTCTCCATGTTTGAATATTTCAATTCATGAGCTTTGAGAGGACAACACATAAATGATATGGGAGATTCCACACCTTTTTCATTCTACTAAATTAAAATGGTTAAAAATGTATGTTTAGAAGCATAGTTGTATATTATGAAATCTTTGGTATAGTCCAAACAAACTAGTATTAGAGCCTGAGTAATAGCCTTCTTAATATCCTCAAATGCCACTTTGCCTTCTGTTGTCTAATGGAAAGTAGCCTTACCCTTCATCATGTCAATAATGTGGCAAGTTTTCTCTACAAATTTAGGAATGAATCTTCATAGAAAGTTCACCTTTCTAAAGAAGGAATGAACTACAGTCTTACTAGTAGGTAGAGTAAGATTTTGAATAGATTTTATTCTTTCTAAGTTAAATTTTGTGCCTTATCGAGATAAAATGTGATCGAGAAGTTTACCTTCTATAACCCTAAAAATTGACTTCTTAGGATTGAGATAAATACCATTTTGTTGACAACATTCCAACACTTGTTGTAAATGATGCACATGATTAGGATGATTTTTGGACAAAATTGTCAAGTCATCAAGATACACCATGATAAACTTCCCTATTTCATCTCTGAAGGCAAGGTCCATTGCTCTCTAGAAGGTGGCGCCAGCATTGATTAGATCAAAAAGCATTATGTGATATGCAAATATGCCTCAAGGTGTAGTGAGAGTAGTTTTATATTGATCTATTTTATTAACTTCCACTTGATTATACCCAAAAAAACTATCTAATATAGATAACATTTCTGAGCCAGTTACTATTTGTAATACTTGATCCATGATGGGTGGGGGGTAGTTATCCTTTATATAAGATTGACTGAGATTCCTAAAATCAACACAAATACAAATTTTTCCATTCTTTTTCCATATAAGAACTATTCTTGCAATCCAAGTGGAATGATGAATTGGAAAAATTATCCTTGCATTTAATATCTTCTAAATCTCAAAAAAGATAGTACCTGATAGTTTGGAATTGTATTGCCTTTGTTTCTATTTATGAGATAATGACCCTATTTTAAGAGAGATTTTATACTAAATTTATTTAGACCTGAAGGATTTCAAATCATCATAAAAATATGCCAAAACATCAATGTAATGATGAAGGAGATTAATGAATTTGAACTTTTCATGAGTAGTGCAACATTTCCCAATGTTGACCATTTTGGGATCTACTTTTAAACTCAAATTCACTTGATCAAAATCCATAGAGAAACTTAAATCCATTTATTACTGTTGCTTGATATATCTATCATGCTTATCAAATAGCTTTTTAAGAGAAACTAAACCTTTTGGAATTTTATTCTCTTTTAGTTAAAGAAAGTCTTCACTAGTTTGTGAATTTATTTTGGGAACTGATTCCCATGGTAGAGATTCACTACCTTCAAAATAGAGCTCCTCAAAGCTATCCATCTTTTCAAAAAAAGTAATAATTTGATTATCACCATTAAACACCTACCAATAGTCAACATTATCAGGTACATTTAGTCGAAAGACTAGCTCAATAGTGTACTTGTTCCCTTTGAAATCTTTATGAGGAACCATGAGGGTTACAGAGATAGCCAATAAATCTACATGATCATTAAACTCTCTTGGCACTGTAGAAATATTTAAAGCATCTAAAATTTCAATGCAATCCCATACATGATTGTGATAATATCATAATCTTTCATTTTTATTTTGATATAATTTTTTTACTTGACAAACCACCAATTCAATGTCTCCTCAAGCATGAAGAATCTTAACACCTCTAGCATGAGCAGCTTTCAATCCAAGCAACAATGATTCATATTCAGTGGTGTTATTGGTATTATTTAATTGAAACTTATATGATCAAGGAAAAATATCTCCTTCTAGAAATATCAAAATAATTCTGGCTCTAAAACTGGTAGAGGAGTAGCTGCCATTAAATTCTAAAATCCAAACCTCATTAGAACTTGATCTTCTTAAAGATTCCTCTTTATAATGAGGGAAGATTCCTTTTTACCTAAAATTTTCCCTAAAAATTCTTCTGATTTTCTATTTGAATTATCTAAATTGTCATCTAATGAACTTTCATCTGATGAATTAAAAACATCTTTAGTGGATAAAAAATAATTAACCATTTCTAAGGATTCAAGTAAAATTTGAGCTTTAGGGTTTGACGTTTGGGTAATAATATATTTTGACTCTTTCTCAAGAAGCAACTTTTGCATGATGCCTTTAATAGGTATCCTTACTTCAGATAGATCCATGTTCAACTCTCCACCTATATCTTTACAAAAATTACATCTGAGTAGAATGCCATAAGAAGTTGGAACATCGACCACTAAGACTGTCATCTTAATCCTCTTATCTAAAAAATCTACAAATGCAAATTAGACATCTTTGATTTGACCTAAAAGTGGCACTTGATTATTTTCTATGGAGGAACATCTTCTAAAAGTTTTAGTTAAGGTAAAACTGAGAGAATTTGCTACCTTAGTGGGCATAACATTATCAGAGGCTCCAGAGTCTATTATACAATTACTTAACTTATGACCATTTTTTAATAGAGAATCATAGAAAAGTTCTATTTTTCCAAGGGTAACAAGAGGAGTAGTGACAAGATTATTTTGGGTGGATTTGTTCTCTGAGGGATCATGAGTCACTTTTGGGAAATCTTGTCATGTAGGGATGGTTTTGTTTTTAATATATTCAGTCAACCTATCAAACCGTTTAGGATTAGCTTGTAAGTACTCAACTTCAGACATTTGGATCTTGGTCTTCCTAGCATGATCAATTATGTCAAATAACTAGAATGAACTATAAATAGAGGAAATAAGTGCATCATTCTAATTTTTATTTGATGTGGTACTGGCCCAAGGAATAGAAGCAAAAGGTACATGATTGTTTGAGGTACTTGCTTGCTTATTGGCCACTGGGTCCTTTGATTGGAAAGGCAATGAATTTTATTGTTTAGAAATTGAGATCACTGGCTGAGGTTCTTCTCCTACTTTTCCCTTATCAACTTATTGAGTTGACTGGTTTTGGGACCTAGTAAAAATAACATATGCTTCATCATACATCATACACCTCTCCTTTTTTAGCTTCATCTTGGTAATTTATAAAACTAATAGTAGAGTCATCAGCTAATTATTCTTCTACTTCTATAAAGATATTAGCATCATTTTCTTGGTCCAACTCATGTTAGAAAGAATGATCATGTTTGGCTTCATAATAATTAACTACTGAATTAATTAGTGCTTCTTCAATGGCAAGCTTCCCTTGTGTGGGAGGAAGATTATTAGGTTTCCCTTGATTTTTGGTAGCATTGCTTTAATATAAATTATTGAAAAATGTCCTCCTTGGTATATCCTAATAAGAAGAAGGAGCAGACATACCTCAGGACATTTTCCTTTTTAGAGCTAGCAATTCATTTGCTAACTTTTGCACTATAGAATCAGTGGTGCTTATGGAATAATTTCCAATAGAAGAGGAAAATCTATTTTTGTTAGAATCTTTTCTTATCTTACCTACAAGGATAAGATCATCTTCAACTTTGGTAGCCAAAATCTAAGTTGTGAAAAGATCTATAGGGCTAGCCTACCTTAATAGAAAAATCACTTTAGGAAGTTGAGAATTGATAAAGAAGCACTTAAGATTTTTTGGTATTTACTGAGCAATTGTAGGAATCCTATTTATTATCTTATTAAATTTAACGATGAAGTCTATCATAGGCTCATGAGACTCTTTCTTCATTTGTGTAAGCAGAGCCAATAAGGCATGTGCATGTTCTATGGATTTTAACCTAGCCTCAAACTTAGTCTTAAAAGTGTTCCAATCAGTTATAGTCTGAGTTTGAAGATGATAAAACTAATCTACGATAGTACCTTGTAGTGTTTCTACAAAAATTATTACTACTATATCTTCATGTTCAATGCCTATCACACCACAGGCTATGCAAAAATCTGCAATATGCTCATCAGGGTAAACTTTCCCATCTTTGTAGAACTTGGAATTTTTTTTTCTCAAACTATGAGGTAGCTCATGCAAAGGTGAAGTTAGATTTAGAGGGTCAAAATTGTTACCCTAAAGGCCTTAGGCTGTCATGATATGATGATTAAAAGGAGGGATAAAAAACCTTTGTAGAGTATGAATAGATAAAACTCTTCTAGCACTAGGACTAGAAGCTTCACCTGGTATTGAAGATTCGGTATTGGTAGGAGGAAAACTCTTGGTTCATTGAAGGTAAGATCATAGAGGCAAGAGATCAAAATTATTTTATTGTATTAATTCAAATATAGGAAAAATAATACCTTGAGCTCTTCAACTTCACGTATACCATGAATCTTCCAGAATGTAGAATAGAAAAGAACTAGAAATGCTTCAACTTGAAGCTTGAGGCTTCAAATTGCACGTTTGATCCCCAATAGAGTCACCAAAAACTATTGGGTGAATATTTTGTCATCAACTAATTGAAGACAAAATAGTTATATCAGCCATAGTGTAATGAGATAAATCTTTCCTCTCAACAAGGGGACGTTCCCTATAAACTATCACAAATTTAATTTAAACTAAATATTAACTCAAGGGTGAGATCATATCATCCATTTCTCTTTTTTTACAAATGATATTTACAAAGGAAAACTTTCTTTATATTAACTGAATTCACAAGAAACCCACGAGAGCACAAAACTTATCATTGCTTCTCTTACTAATTTATAACTTAAATCATAGTATAATGAGGTGCAGCCCAACGTCTTCACCAAAAACTACAACAAAGTATATGATCACAAAAGATAAAAGTAGTTCAAAGCCTTTCCAATATCCTTTGTTCTAAGACACTAAAATACAAACTAAAGAAAATTATAGTAGCACAAAGTCTCCATAATCAACTTCAAAACATCTCCCAGGTTATTTTCACTCACTCTACTTATTTGATCAAATAGATAAGATTGTATTAGGAAAAAGACATAAGAACAATTTCCTACACAACACAAGTTATTCCAATACAAAGTTTGAAAGGTCACTTGTTTTCTCATTCACTTGATAAAATTTGATTTACAATCTGAGCTCAAAGTCTCAAAATGCATTTCAATTCTAGCAAAGTTTTGCCTCCAATGACTCAAAGATAAAAAAATAAAAGAGGCCCTCTTTATTTATAGGGAGAGACCATGAGGAATTTTTAGGAAAAACCTAATTAATTTGACCTAGTCAAAGATAGGAGTCCTTTTTTACTTAGGACTTCCTATATTTTTACATGTAATTACATATGAAAAAAATACATATAAAAATGTCCAAAGTGGTTGCAAAAGTTTATCTAAAAAGTGAAAATTAAACAAAGGAAAAATAGTTTCAATTTGTATCCCCATCTTTATTTATGTGAGCATCGTACGTAGTGAAACCTGCTTGCATCTCAATACTGTCTAGGCTAACAGTGTTCTTGAAAATTATCTTAGCTCTGACTATGGCATCTCTTACTGTTGTGACTGATTTTGCATGACGATTTAACTTAGTTTTTAGATTATCTAGAGTTAATTGATTATCCAAGATATTGTCTATAGAGGCTATTGAAAATGTCTTATGTTCAAATTCTTTTTGGAACATACCTTCAAATTCCTAAATCATTTCTTCTACTGAAATGAATTAGTTATCTTGTGATGTAAGTTTGCAAGATATCTCCTCCAATTTATGCAAAAGAATGACATCATTTTGTTCACTGAGTTTCCTTAAAGATTCAAGGTCAATGATCAACTCTTTAAGCACCTAACTCCTATATGTCAATGCCTCTTTAGTTTCAGTGTAAGAGTTTATATCAGTAATGACACCAATTGATATTAGTGTGCTTATTTTTAGTTTCCTCATATCCACCCATTTGTCAAGATACTTTTCTATGCTTTCAATATCTTGAGAAATAACATTAATGAGACCATCAATTTTTGCTCTTATTTTTCTCATTTTATCTATCTTCTCAGATAACTCTGTGAGTAAGGAAACTCCTTATGCATGCATCTCATCCAAGTACTTTTCAAGTACTTTTTCTTTGAGATAGGTCTTTTTTGTTTTCTAAATAACAGGTTCTTCTATGGAAATGGCCTTAAGAGTTACTATTTTTGAAGTGAAAGTAATTATCCTTACCACTATAGTCAATTATTCCACTATTTCTTTGTAGTGATCCTTCATTTCTTTCTCTCTATCAAATTTTTGAATCAGGATGTCCATGGCTGACTGCATATCACTCTTAGTACTTTTATGAGTTATCTTACCTAATTCTACTCTAGAGATAGAGAAATCATTTATATAAAAAATTTCAATGGTTACATCTTTTGGAGGTCTTACAATTTATATAAATTTGTGTCCCTTATCACTAATCATTTTTGAAAGAATCTTTGGCTTCTTTGGGGCCTTGGCTTTTACTGGCACCATTTTATTGAAATCAAAGTCATCTAGAGAGATGGCTTATTTCTTTCTTTTGGGTGTATAAGTTGATAACCATGGTGGGAACACAGAAGTACTTACATTAGGATCTATCTCTATTATTGGCATCATCAGAGTTATATTTGCATAGGTAGTGGAAATAATAGGTGGAGTATCAGTAAAAACTACACCTTTTCCTATGTGATCAAAAGTAGAACTATCTTCAATATCAAAATATGGGGATGATAAACTAGGAATTGACCTTGAGAAATGAAAAATATCTTCAAAAGTGCTTTGAAGGTTGTCAAAAATTATTTTGGAAGGAGAGAGTGATCCAAAAGAGGGAACACTAATCAGAGAAATAGGTGAAAGAGCTACAATATGTGTGTCAAGAGGGGAAGAAGAGATTCATGTTTCTTGTTGCACATTCTCTTGTGGAGATAAAGTTTTCTTCTTTGGTTGATCTGCATGCCTATCATTAGTCTCCAATTGCTCTATTACTAGTTCTTTAGTGCTTTGTTTCTCAACTTTCGTATCTTCTATTTCTGACTCTTTTTCCATAACTTTTGACTTCTTCATCACAAATATGATCTTAGGCTTATGTGGCTTAGAAGAAGAAGGGACATCACTTTTGTTCTTCATTCTATTTTCTAGTTTTCTTCTTATTTCCTCTCAAATTTCTACTTCTGAACCTATGATAAATTCTTTCAAAGCAATTCCTTTATTTGTTAGCCAATTATTGATGTTTGCCAATATAGGTTCAAATCTTTTCCTCAAGGAAGCCAGCTCTTTTTGTGACCATTAGATTGGAGGTAGAGGGGAATTGGCAATCTATTTAGTATTGTATCTATCATTAATCAAATCTCTATCATCCACTAAATTTTTATGGATATCAACAAGTTATAGATATTCAATTTACTCAAGAGATAACCTATTGTAGTATATTTTCCTAACATCTTCCACTGTTCTCAAATCTACCCAAACATCCTCAATCATAGGTTCATGAAATTGGGTTTTCCTTCTGATTATATCATTCATACCCTTGTAATCAAAATTTGGTCTTCTTTTGAATTGCTTCAAGGTTACAAGTTGCATTTCATTTTCCATGGCTCTAGCCTTTCCAGTGGTTAACACTGAAAACCTACCAATTTCAGGTTCCCAGTGCTCAAAAAGCCCCAAAAAGCCCCATATAAGGATAGATAAATGATCATTGGGAACCTGAAATGGGACTTTTTGAGTTCCATTAAGACCAATTTATCTAAGGGAAATCTTGAAAGTATATAAGGATAACCTTGGAATAAGCCAACCCTCAGGTATGAGAAAGAAGGAAATTGTAAGAATATGCATCCAAAATCATTCACAACTATCCAGGCCTTATCTGACAATCTTCTTTGTTCTAATTGAGGATCAAAAAGACATAAAAATACTACAAATAAAGCATCATTTAATCTCTTAAAATGATGAATAACCATTCAATGTTAATTGAGAGTAGTATTGATACACTGGGGTTACTCTCCTGTCTCCTTCTGATGTTAAACTTGAAAAGATTCTCATTAAAGCTACCATATACTCTAGGTAAGAAGTCATGTAGAATTTAAAGGTAGTGGATACCTTCATCAATTGCTCATGCAAAACGTTGTTGACTTGTTCTCCCCAAAAGATGATTTATTTGCCTTGGAGTATTATCTTGATAAAGGGATACATTCATTCATGAAACTATGAGAAAGAGGGAAAACCTCTTACCCTACTGAGAAGAGTTATCAGATCACCAACTTCTTCTATAAAGTCACTTCTTGAAAAACATTATGGCTACCTTGACAAATTTTCCCTTGGAGTCTTGAGCTATTTATTGTTAATTACCTTCTTCACTTTTTTAGGATCTTTGTCATACTCTTTTTTTGCTTCATGAAAATCAAGCTTTATCACTTCTATAGCAGGAGGGAACATGAACACTTTATCAATAAACTCAAGATCTAGTCTAATTATCACATTTCCACTAGTGTCCAACATAGCCCTAGTATCCTTATTATAGAACTGAGTACATTGGAGAACAAATTATGTGTTATGAGCTGCTATAGGGAAAGAAGATACCAAATGAATATTGATGTCAATTACCTTCTTCATTTTGTAGCTGGGATTGTTTAACTTAGTTCTTTCCACAAACTCAGCCATGTCCACATGACCAATCTCTATATCTCTAATGTCATCGACATTAGAAGTTACTGAGGTGATTGGAACAACACCTTGATATTTATACTTCATTGCATTTGACCTCTTCGAAGAAAACTCAGTCATCTAAAAGAGCTTTTACCAAAAGGATGTCAATAAAGAAGGATCCACAGAAGAAACTAAAACAAAAGTCATGATCATCCAATTAAGGGAAATACTGGAAATCTAGGAAAATTGCATGTTGATGATCATGACCATGGAGATGCACCTAAAAGGGCTAAAGTGTGAGCAGGCCTAAAATTTAGAGGAAAGCAGGCTAAAAAAAGTGAATTTGAAAATATCTCAGAGTGAGGAAATTTGAGAGGATGTTTGCATGGGTAGTAAAAATCACCACCCTTGCATATGGGGGGGATATTTGCATTTTGCTTCAGTAGTAAAATTTTCCACCCTTACAGGTAGAAGAAACTTTTGGTTGTGCAGAGGTGGTAAAAATAACTAGCGAAGCATGTTTTACATGTAGGAGTGGAAAAAAATGCTGACAATGCAAAATGCAAGAGATTTTTTAGATGTCTTAGTGGCAAAATTTGCTACCACTATAAGAAATGGTAGGGAATGTTTCAGTGGAAAATTTTTCCACCACTGCACTTGTTTAAAAACATTCGATACTTGCAAATGGTAGAATTTTGGTGTTTATGAATTGGTCTTATCCATGATGAGAAGTGTGAGAGCGGCTTATTAAAGCCATCATCACCAAGTTATCTTTTATGGTCTTCAACTAGATTTGATGTGGGTAAAACCTAAGTTAGGTTAAAACATCGACTTAATATACAAGATAACCTAGGGCACGTATGAAAATTGGGCAGAAATAACCACTAAGGCTCACTTGGGTAAAGCCAAAAAAAAAAGAGAGCTGAACTACTGAAAACAAAACCAAAAAATAAAATCCCAACCTAAAGGAAAAGAAAACTTAAAAAACAAAAACCTAGAAGTAAAATTAAAAACCAAAACTTACTCAACAATCTCAAAGTCCTAAGCTCGATAGTTGGCAAATTTGAAACCTTACTCACTTTCATAGTTGAATGGTTGTAGGGTAGAGTCTAAGAAACTTAAAATAAAAGAAATGAAAATCAAAAGGCATTAAAAATCCCCAAAACAAGTTTTAACAACTCGATGTGTGTGGCCATAAATGCCATTGAAAATTGAGATTTTGGAAAAAACTTTGCTTGGGTGGCAAAAATTGCCACCCTTTCATAAGACAAGGGAAATCCATGCAATAGCAGCAAAAAGTGACACTGATACATGGAGAAAAGATAAAAATTCAATAACGACAAAAAAGTGTCGCCTAAGCATTGAGAAAAAGAAAAACATGCAAGAGTGGTAAAAAATACCGCTTATGCATTGAGAAAATGAAATTCATACAAGAGCGGCAAAAAATGCTGCCTATGCATGGAGAAAATGAAAATTTTCTAACACCTTAAAAATGATCAAAATTGACATTTTGATCAGATAAATATTACAATGAGTTTCACAATTTTCAAGAAATTGTGACGAGGGAGTGTTGTAAACTTTCTCAGCATGTCAGTCAACTTCACTTGAGATCAAGAGAATCTTGTCTCAAATGATGAATTTAGAGTGTATATTATGAAATGGACAAGTTTCATAGGGGTTGTCCACAACATGAGTGTAGATAATTTTGGGAACAATAGATGTGTACCTAAAATTACCTATGTAGAGATAAATGTGTTGAAAAAAGGGGTCCAACTTCCTAGCCAAGGAATTGTATGGAGAACTGAACAGTGCTAGGAAGAAGAAAGAATCCCTAAAATGGATTTACCCTATAGTATATTTAACTTGAAATGATAAATTATTAGATGCCTAAAACCAATGTTTTCCCTCTATCCCACATAAACTCATGTACTCTAGAATGTGTGTATAGAAATTGTATGTTGTGAAGAGCAAGGTTTGTCATTCCCCCACTCTGCATAATCTGAACTAGAACTAAAAAGAGCTCGAAGGTCCTAAACCAATGTATGCCCTCTGTCTCACACAAACTCTTGGGTTTGGGTGATGCTATGGACCAACCACTGTAGATGATCATATGGTCCAACCTAGTGACAACCTAGGTATGCCTAGGTGTAATCTAAAAACTCTGGTAAATGTGTAAGAAGAAAATTACATGTCTTATCGTTCCAATTTATATAATCATGGATGATGAAGAACATGAACATCTATGCCATGCTCCCAAATATTTTATGTGAGTGATGCATCTATATAGTCTGGTAATCTGTATAACCACATATGAAATGAGCTATCATGTCATGTCTCATGTGCAAAATTAGAGATCAAAATAATGTGCTTTGTACTTTGCCTATAATCTGCTATCTAGTTTATAATTATGTCATGTTGTATGAAGCTATATTTTTGAGACATGTAGTGATGTACATGCCCCCAAATATGATATTTGGTTTGAATCTATATCAAAGACACTATGAATCCATATGATCTAAACCACTATATATGATTAATTTATGTATCTATAAACTAAAGGTATGTCCCTCTGAATGTCCTAAGTAATGTTGAATGACCCATGTAATCTGAATCACTATATAATTTAACCCATCTAAGTTGAATCTGATAATTTTGAGTGTTAGAGGTGTAAAAACCATTACTAAATGACCCATGTAGTTTGAATCACTATATATCTTGACCCATTTGAGTTGAATCTAATAATATAACTATTAGAGGTGTAAGAACCATGGTGTATCCATCTATGAGAGTGGATAGATGTGTTGGATATGTGTAGGAATAAGAATAGTAGGAATGATTCCCCCCTTTTGGGGAGAGGGATGAAATTTTTAATAGAGGAGGTTGAGCCAAAAGTGATGACTAGTGGCATAATGCTAGGAACAAGGTTGGTATAGTTTTGAATTGATTTGAGAAGTTGATTGATTGTTTAGACTAAGTTATTTTAAATTTTAATGAGCTTTGATTGGTGAGGACTAAATTGTTTAAAATTTAAATAATTTGTTATCGGTGAGGATGAAGTTGTATGTATCTAGGTACAAAATAGGTATAGAGATGTGTGTGTGCCATAGTAGGCAAATGATGTAATAAGAGATCAAGGTTTATTAGATATTGAAGGCATTATCATCATGGTTTTGTGGATAAAATGCTTTGTAAAATGAAGCTATGAGGTTCAATTTATGGGGAAAATGGTATTTTTCTTTAAAAGAAAAAAAAGTTGTTTGATATAGGAAAATTGGATTAATTCTAGATTCATTTATGCATTGACTAGTTTGAGATTTGGAATTTTAGAGTAGGAGATATGCCAAGGAGGCAAGCACCTATAATGACCCAATTTGAGCATTTGGTAGCTTAGATTGAGGTTGGTGGAGAGGTTACCTTGGTGAGTAGCTAAAACATGTGATTTAGGCTTGTTTGGAAGCTTATTTTTCATGATTTTGAGCTATTTTGAAGCTTTTTAGGAATTTTTTACTAGATCCAGTGCTCCTATCCCTCCTCCAATGCTTTTGTCCATGTTACAGTACTCCTTTCTAGTGTTTCTTTTCTATACCCATTGTTATTGTCTTAGAAGTTATATTTTTTTGAGCTATTGCTTAGTTTAGTTGCTTTGTTTTTTCTTGGTTGTTAATTTGGCATTGTTAACTGATGTATATGCTATTTTTTGGTGTTTTTGTAGGCCAAGGTGTAGATGAGAGATTTAAATATAAATTAGGTTATGGAGACACTGATATTTTTGCCTTTGTTAGCTAATGAGAGAGCTATGATGGATAGAACAGGGTTGGGTCATGTGTGTGACTTATGCCCCATACAATGTGATAGGTATCTGATTATTACCTTATGTGAGAGGTGGAATGCAAATACATGTAATTTATAGCTTCTTACTGGGGAGATTATGATTATTCTTGAGGTTGTGTACTATATTTTTCATTTATTTGTTAGCGGACATTAGGTGACATTACAGGATGACATGGGTACGGATACTATTGACCGTGCATCTTTGTATTTTTCTAGTGTGCCCTTAGGCATACATAGGAGAGGTAGTGATAGAGATGTATTATTGTCAGATATTGTGTATTCAAGTGTTTTTTTCCTAAGAAGTTCATTAGCCATTTTTTTGGCCTCATTTTTATTAGGTGGGAATGGGGTGTCAATTTCATATAGGATGCATAGGATTGTGCATAGTATAAAGGTGTATAGTATTGTGTTCTCAGGGATAGGACTATGCTTTACCACTTATATAGGGACCTATACAAGTTTACTTAGGAGGCATTTAGTGGTGGTGTGAGTATGAATAATTTATTACATTACTGGGCTTATGAGCATATAATGGTTGTATGGTTGATAGGATTGATTATTTCTACTTGTTGTGTGTTCTTGCAAACTAGACTTTACACGTATGCTTTCCCCCTATCCCATTTAGATAAATTAAGTGACCAAAAGTACCTTTTTCATTTATTTCTCACTTATTCCAACCATATAATTAATTTCATAAAGGTATTCCCCAATCTTTGAGTAACTTGGGTGATATTAAATAACCTTTAAAAACCTATCTTTATTTCATTGCACTTGGCTTGTTGGCATGATTTCATCACCTCCCCATAAGTTCTTTAGGGAAGCATTTACCCAATATATCATAACTAAACATCATTTCAACCCCACTCTATGGTGGGGAATATAAATCAAGGGTGACTTATTAGGACATTAGTTTTAGTGGCTAGACTAATTCCATTAGTAATATTTTCTTAAAACAATGCCCTAATTTGGACATCACACTACACTGAGCAATCTGACAGATGTAGTGGTTATAAAAATGACAATACCTTTTTAAAAAAAGTCCATTATCTTGGATCCAAATGATGTGTTATGCCTTAGTGTTAACCACATATATGGGACCATATAGATAGATTGAAACTTCTATTTTTCAGACAAACCCCATTTATTGTGGAGTATTATTTGTGCAAGGTGAGTAGCCCAAAGTTCCATGTCACCATACAATTTCTTGAGATAAGAGGAGGTATAAATAACCCTAATTCTTGTGTATCTAAATTTATTATATTAACAAACTATTTCCTCTTAAGAAGGAGTTTATCAATGGAATCTAATGGTACAAAGTAACCTTGTCATTTTTTAGGATAGGACATACACTTCAGTGTTTTCTTGTTCTTATTTACTTTCATTATTTTTTAGTCCAAAAATATTTGTGTGTGTGTGACAAATTGAAAACAAGAACCAAAACACGTCCAAAAACAAACAAAGAGGCATTGTGTTGGTCAAATTAATTTAAAACATTATAGCCTTGTTTAAATGATGAATCAAATCATTTATGTTTGTGTTTCCAAGAAGTGTCATTATGTTTTCTGTTTAGGTCTAGACTATTCATCACTTGAATATATAAGGTCCTTTCACCAAAAAAATTAAAAATTTAACTTTCTAATTTCTAACCCAAAAAATATTATTGGTCTATGCCAAAGTCTTACCTAAAACTTGGGCTTGGGCATTTCACCTTTTGTGCTTGGATTAAGTAACATGGGTGATTTTTTCTATATGGTTTGAAAATATATGTCTATATGCTACTAATTATATTATTGTTTGAACGTAGGTTATCATGTGTTCATTCATGCTCTAAATTATTTAACCATTCAAATTTATTTGTTATTGGGCACCATTGTGCTCCCCTTTTATTTTTGATTTTATACTTAGGATTTTGTGTGTTAGCACACATCCTAAGCTTATTGGATCACTCACGCCTTCTGATAATTTTTTCGATCATGGCCCACCATGGATGTGCTCAAGTACTCATGGTACTAACATACTTCAAACTTAGGTTTTCTTGTGCTAGCTTTCACCCTAAGCTCTAAGGTTGTTTTACCTTCCTCTAATTTCCAAGTTTGACCAACCAAGGTCGAGTATTCTCATGACTTCTTTCTCTTCTTCTACTTGTGAGGCATCATGCTATTCATTTTTTGATTCTTGACCAAAATCCACCTTGAATTTTATTTGATCTTGAAATCTAAAAACCTTTTGACATTTACAAACAAAAATTCAAAATACTCACAAAATGTAAAAAGTCATTATCAAATATACAAAGGTATAATCTTAATGGAGTCTCTTACAAACCTAGTTATGAGGAAGAGAATTTTTATGATGTGTAAGAACATCATGTCATGTTTGAGGACATCTAAACCATGGTATGATCTGAATAAGGTTACTTTGAACACCAACTTATAGAGGATAAATATGAATCTCTCCTAAGGTTGATATAATTGGGAGATCGACATCTACCTAATTTCCTAATGGATATATTACATACACTCAATTGAGTAGAGGAGACCCCTCTTACACATATCACAAAACCAAACACTACTTCTTATAGTAAAGGGAAAGGCCCACTTGTGGAATCCTCCCCAACTAATCAAGATCTTGTGACTAAAATACAATAAATTAATCAATGGTATGTTGATCAACTCATCACAGACTTAATAAAATTTCAGCTAAAATTTCAATTGATAGTACTAATTTTGTAGAGTAAGAACAACCATTAGAACAAATGCAATAAGACCTAGCCAATCCTACATCTGATATAGACCTTGTGGTTTCTCCTAAATAAAATAAACCCATAGATAATTCATAGCAAGTTCCACTTGATACGAAGTATACTTTATTTAACCATTAGGAAAATCTTACCCAGTCATAACAATGCATTGTTAAAAACTCATCATAGTTTGTGTGTATTTTACATAATACTTTACTAAGTTCTTATCAAACACAACAAGCTCTCCCTATGAACTAGTAGTGGTAATGCCATTTATTAAACCAACAAAAAATACCATAAAACCAATAGATTTATTATAGTTCACAATAAAATATTTCTAGGAATTAATATCAATCATCTAGGAATTAAAAAAAAAATCCTTTGAACCAATAGCATTAGACTTATTCACATCTAAGGATAAACCAAAATGAATATTCTGGGTAAAGGGTCCATATCCCTAATAAGAATACCTAGGGGGTATATTCCTCCCTAGTAAAACTACTTTCCACCAATAAATGCACCAAATATGCAAGAGTGGAATTCAATGAAGGAAATAGTCATGAGGCTTGAAATAGGTAATCAGATCAAAAAATACAATTTTGATGAGATATGTCCTTATTCATTTGAATTGAGAATTCTTTAGGTACCTTTTCCACCTCATTTCAAACCACCAAAGTTTGATAAATATAAAGGTAAAGGTGACCATAGATAACATATTCAAGCCTTTTTTATGGTATGCCAAGAGGTCATTTATAATAGCATTTATTTGTTATGCTTACTTCCATATAGTTTGGCTAGACAAGCATTAGATTGGCTTCTAAAACTACCTAAGAAATTGGTGACAAATTTCAACAATTTATCAAAAAATATTATCAACCATTTTTATTATAAAATTGAGCATGAATTAACAATGGTTGACTTATGTAAATCAAGTCAAAGAGATGGAGAAATATTTGCATCATATCTAAAATAGTAGAGGGTACTCTCTAGTTAATTTCAACATAATTTATCAGATAGGTGATTAGCTAATATATTTACATAGAACCTACATCCCAAGGTGGCCCATAATATGAGACTTGCTTGTCGCAACACATTCAAAGAAATCATTGATCAAACATCTAATTAGGCTCAAGCACATGTTCAAGCTAATACTATGGATAAACCTAAAGTTTTTAATAAAAATAATAATATGGTAGGTGATGGTGTAACAGAGTCATGACATGTGCAAATAATACATGCTCTACTAGTTTAAAATGCACAACCTAATCCACCACCCACTTTGTAGAGAGCTCCTCCACATAGAGGATTTAAAAAATTTAGACCATTTAACAAGTTGGGGGAACCTATTGAGGTAGTATTCTAGAAGCTAGTTGTATCCAATTTTATCATATGTCCTATGCTAAAACCGTTTCCTGAAGATCAACCCAAACCTAATTGGTATTGTGAAGATGAGTTCTATGATTTCTATTATGTTATTGGCCATGCCATTTATTTATGTGTACAACTGAGACATCTCATTGAAAACCTAATTGAGAGTGGAGAGATTGAAGTAAAATAAGCAACATAGAACACCAATCAGGATAATAGCATTTACAAAGACCCATTTCCCAAGCATAACCAATGACATCAATAGAATAATTAGAACCAAGGATAGGGACAACATTAGTAAGGACAAGGTCAAAAATAGAATCAACATCTTCATAATTACGATCATAATACCCAAGCTAATAACTTAGGTTAAAACACTATGTCGTATGATTACAATAACACCATTGGGAATATTTTTGGTAATAACATCACCAACATTATATTCAAACCCTATATACCATTTGGAACTTCTCTAATCATTGGTACCTTTGTTTTAGGGCCATCACACTCTTCTTCAAGTAAGGGTAAACCAAGTTCAAGTAACTCTACTATGCTTCAGCTTTCATGGGTTACTATTTTTGGACCACCACCCAATTATTCTAATTATGATAACTCCATGCTGACTCAAAATTGCACAATCACAACTAGATTCTGACAAGTTACCATTAAAATCTTTTTTCCTTCTTCCAACACTAGGCCAAATTTGAACCCTATACCTTCTAACCCTAAATTGAACCCTATACCAGCTAAGGCCAAACCTTATCATCCTACTATTGAGGAACCACAAAATTTTCATGAATAACTAAGTAAAATGTCTGCATAAATTTCTATCTGAGATCTCTTGCATACATTAGAAGCTCATAGGAACATACTAAATGACTTCCTCTAATAATCCACTATTACCAAGGATATTAACCCTACCAAATTTTAAATAGTCATGGGATATCTATCTCCAAGCCAGTAACTTACCTTTGATCAATGAGATATGTCTTCCCTTGGTCCTAACCATAATAATCCCTTGTATATCAAGGTTGTTATAGTACATCACAAGATCAAGTAGGTTATTATAGATAGTGGTTCAAGGTTGAATATAGTGTCACTAAAATTGATACAATGGTTAGGGCATACTGTCAAAGACATGTACCTAGAAATAATCATGATCAAAGCTTATGAGAATGCTGAAAGAGAGTCCTTAGTGACCTTTATTTTGCTAATCATTATTAGGCTTGTAACTCATGATACCTTGTGCTATGTCATAGACATATAATTTAATTATAATGTACTTCTTGGTCACTCTTGGATCCATGAAGTATGAGCTGACCCTTATACCCTACATCAATGCCTCAAGTTCCCCCATTCTAGAATTGAGGTCACTATTTATGTTGATCTATAGCCATACCAATATTTTAAACATCTAAATGTTGAAGACAATAATTATAAATATTACCCTCATTATAAATTTATATCCAAGATAATAATCCATAGTTTTTTAACCACTTGAATCCAATTATATCAACCCTAATGATATTGCTTCCACTTTGGCCAAGCTATTTCCTACAGCCTTTGCAAACTAGCTTACTATTGAGGACATCAGCATTTCCACATACCATATGAAATATGATTTTCATATGATAAAATTTCACACATCTCCTAAGTCCTATGGAAGACCCAAAATTTTTGAAATCCCTAATAGGCACAACATGATTTGGCAAAAGAAAAACACATAGAAATAGCTTATGGTATTTGTAATATCTACTTCACCAAATTAGGATTAGAAGGCCATTACTAAATGAGATTATTTGTATGCTAATGGTATCACCAATTATTTTTATAATCCTCAATACCTTATCCCTATTCTAATCTTGGATAATTTGGACTATAAAACTAAAGGCTTAGGGCAACATCAATAAGGTATTATTGAATCTCCATTTGTTGAAAAACCTAGTATAAACTAATGTCTCAGTTTTATACTGCCTGGGGGTGACCTCATGTATTTTGAAAGTGATTTATATTTTTATATTGATGAAGAAACTCCCATTAGTGACACAACATTCCATGATATCACCTATGATGATTTAGCTAACAATAATTTATGTGATTCTAATTCTATTATGACCCTCATAGCTCATAAGGATTATGAGTAATGGGATATACACTTTGATGTTTTCTTTTTCTTATTTACTTGAATTATTATTGAGTCTAAAACTATTTATGTGCGTGTCATATTGAAACTAATAACCAAAACACATCCAAAACTAAACATATGTTAGACACCATCTTTTGAACAAAGAGGCGTTATGCTGGTCAAATTACTTCAAAACATTTTTAGCCTTGTTCAAACAATAAATCAAATCATTTATGTTTGTGATTCCAAAAATCATAATTATCTTTTTAATTTATGTCTAGACTATTCATAACTTGGAGATATAAGGTTATTTGGCCCAAAATTTGAAAATTTACCTTTCTAAGTTCTAACACCAAAACATGATTGGTCTATGTTAGAGTCTTGCCTAAAACTTGGGCTTGGGTAGTTCACCTTTTATGTTTGGCTTGAGTAACTGGGGTGAATTTTTATATTTGGTTTAAAATAATTTTTATAGATGCTATTCATTATATTATTTTTTTAACTTAGGTTATCTTTCATTCGCTCATGCTCTAAGTTATTTAACCATTTGATATTTTTTTCTATTGGGTATCGTTGTGCTTCCCATTTGTGTTTGATTTTAGACTTAGGATTTCATGTGTTAGAATACATCCTAATCTTATTGGATCACTCAAAAATTCTTATAATTTTTTTGATATTTCTCTATAAGTTTTATATAGTGGATTGTTTATGCTTTGTTTTACCTAATTACTTTATTAGCACAGGTGTGCATGTTGTCTTGTTTTGTTGTGGTTATTTATGTGCTATATTTTGTGTTTTATGTGTTTGGAGGTGTTTTTAGTCTGTCATCTTGTTCAAGGTAGTATTATATCTAAAATTGAGGGCAAGTAACTCCATAATCTAATGGATGGACAAGGCATATAGTCTAATTTTCTTAGCAAGCAAACATCCCCTAGAGAGCATCAAATATGTTAGCCAAATTTTGGGTACCATTAGAGAGGTTCAAAAAAAAATTGACATGTCATGTTTTCTAACCTTATTCATAGCCATTTTATACTTTATGAGGTATTCAAATGGTCTCTTTGAGGTCTTATTAGCATAGTTTAAGGTAATGATCTTTCTTAGTCTTGTGCTAGTCTAGCCATACCATCATATAAAAAAGTTGATTCAAAAGGTGTCAAAGGTTCATAACTGTCTCTCAAGTCATCCCACCCTTTGACCACCTTTCATGAACATTATATACATGTTTGGATAAGTTAAGGTTGTTTTGTAAAGTTTAAGGTAAATGCCATGCAATATAAAGGTGCATGTGGCCAAGTCTAACACATGTCTAGGCTTGTCAAGCTAATGTTAAAGCTAAAAAATATGAAAGGTACATTAAAAATTACTTATTAAAGCCTATGAAAGAGATATATAATGTGCATATATGTTAGTGTTAGAAATTTTGTCCTATCAAGGCAAAAATTCTACCCCTATTATCTAAAACTTTCCTTGGAATAGTCAAATTTCCCCTTGTAGTTGGTCAGTTATGGTCTTGTTAGCCCAAAGCCCAAAGTAAGAAGAAGTAGAGAACCTGATTAATCAAAAGTACAAGTTTATTTTCTTTTAGGACTCTTTTTCACCAAGTTTTCATTCTTTTTAAGTTTTTGTTTTTGGGGTTTTTGTCTAAGTGTTAGGAATTATTTTAGACATTTTGTCCGAAGCAATTTTCTTGAAGGATATCTTTCTAAAGGGATTGTTTCAGTCATTTTTTCCAAAACAACTTTTCTGAAGGGCATTTCACTTTTTCTAAATGATCTAGTTAGAAATTTCTAAAGGAATTGGTCTTTCCAAAATTCTTGAAGGTATTTTTTCAAATAAATGGTCCTATCTAATAAGCTAAATGGCACTTTTTTAGGCAAAAAGGTCACTTTCAAGAACCTGAAGGGTCACATTCTCTTCAAAAAAGGTCATTTTTAGAAAATTTGAAGACCATTTCAAATGTTTTGAAGGGTTCATTAATAAAATCTGAAGGTACTTTCCTTTCAAGAAGACCATTTTCAAAGAGGCCAAAGGGTTCTTTTCAAAAAGGAAAAGTCATTTTCAATAAATCCAAAGGGCATTTTCAGGAAGGATAAAGGGTATTTTTGGCAAAGTGGCCCAAAATAGAGCTCCCAAAAACATGATTTCCTTCAAACATTTTGTTCAAAAAAATTATTCAAGGCAGAAAGTCCACAAAAAATATTGAAAGAAAAGTTAAAATAGAAAATTCATAGAAAAATTATCCACAGGAAAGGACTAAGGAAAAATATTGAAGAAACTTAACTCTAAAATTAATAGATAGAAGCAAAAAAATTGAAGAAATGTTCTAAAAAACTTTTTCTGTGGAAAGTAGCTGAACAAATATCCCAAAAGAATTATAGACTGGATAATAACCCAAAATAATACATGTAGAAATGAAGAGCCTGAGAGAAAAGGTCAAGGAAATTCAAGGAGCTAACATGGAGTTTCAAATGTTGCATATCTGATCTTAACATGTAATTTCATGCATGCTTCAATTTTCAAAGCCCCTTTTCATGCAAGTGGAGGCCATTTGGAGTTGATTGGTTTTGAGTTTGAGTTGATTTTTTGTTAAAGTGTCACATCTATTCTTATTTATCATGTTAATTGAAGGATTTAAACACTTTCAACTTGTTCAAAGTAAATTTCTTCACCTAAGTATTGGCATAGCATCATCTCATATAGGATGGAGTTACTTGGAGTTGAGTAGACAAGGATTATCATGCATTTTCCCTATTTTCCATGCAAAGAATGTCTTTCTTTTATTTCAACTCAACTTCCAAACATATCAAGTGGAGTTTCTCTTTGAATATTTGGTGTAGCTTTCCATGTATGAAGGATATTAGTCTAGGATGGGTTCACCATCCTTTTCTAATGCCAAAGATCTTTTTCATGCAAGACATAAGAAAAAAGTATATTTTTAAAGGCTTTGTTATCTTTGATAGCTCAAGTTTGTCTTGTGTGATGTGGGAGTTGATCTCCTACATAATTTTCAAATGCCAATCTCTTGGCTTTTATATGTTTTTACTATATAAGTTAGCTTTTTATCCATTTTGAAAGATCCCTCTCTTAAAAAAAAACTAGACACTATCAAGATTGAGTTTTGTAACCTTTTTAGATAAATAAAATGATTGTTTTTAGATTTTAGGGTGTTGGTATAGTGTATATATGTCAGTGATTTGCATATGTGATAGAATTTTCTTCCTTGTCAAGTCCTGATTCTTACCTACTTACTAGTTGATCAAATTATGCAAGTCATGTTCTATGTTTGATGTCTTTTTGATCAAGTTACAACAAATATAAGTAGCTAGTTAGTACCTTGAATCAGGCCTATTCCATCATTTCCCTCAAGCTTTGATCACCTGATGAAAACATTTTCATGAAATGTTGATGCATAAGAGTCCATTAGAGTTAAAGATTCAGTCTTTTCTTGTCTAATTAGTGTTTTAGAAGCTCAAATTGAGTGGATGAACCAAACTATAGGTGTTTCACCATCATTAGATAGAATTTTCCTTTAATTTTCTTTATTACCTTTTCCCTCTTCCCTTTTACCTAATATTTTGTAGCATAGAGTAGGGATCCTAATTGATACACCAAAGGGAGCTAGCCCTTAGAATCTAGAGATTCAAAAATTATTTATTAGGCCACCCATAGCCTAGGATTATTTCCATTTTTTAGATACTATGAAGGCCTAAAACTACCTTCACAAGGGTGTGAGTCTGATTGACAAAAGTTAGTATTATTAGTACGAGTCAGACCATGGTTAGTTTTGCAAGTTCAACATACAAAAGAAAGTAAATCACTCTTTTTTAGGTAGTTTTAGGCAATTGTGTGGGAATAACAGATCCATATTATGGTGAAAATGTTTATAGACTATCTCTTCACCTTCCTTAGGTCATTTCCATGAATATAAAGCTTTCATAGGTCCTAAGAATATAAAATTTACATCTAAATCTCCATCAACTTCTTGGCATACTAGTAATGGTCAACTTCATGTGCTCATTGTTGGAATATTTTCATTGATGTCAAAGGCAAAGTGAAGGGAGATATATGGAATCACTTAGAGTTTTGGACTAGTTCAGTAACTTCAAACTCACCTAGAGCTTCATACTCACTCACTATCTTCTAACTCACTCACTAGCTTCAGACTCACCTAGAGAGTCAGACTCACTCAATAGCTTCAAACTCACTTAGAGCTCTAGACACACCCAGTAGCTCTGGACTCACCCATTATCTCTATACTTGTCGATTTAGTAGCTATAAACTCACCCAATATGAATAACAATGTTGAAATAGATTTAAATCCATTTGTATTAAATGATGGCCAACCACCTTTGTTAGCATCTAATTTTTGGCAATAAAAATCACCATCTAGGTCTAATGAATGGATAACCACCTTTTGATAGGTCATATCCTTTTGGAAAAATCACACCTTTTTGAAGAGGCAAAAGAAAGGTATAAATATATAGAAAAGTTAGAGATAAACTGTGGGATGGAAGTTGAAGTGTGAGATATGTGAAGAAGAGAAGGAAGATAATGTGTGGAGAATAAAAGTATATATCATATAAACACATGCATATTTAAAGATAAGAAATAATTCTTTCTATCATATATAAGGAGAAGAAGAGGAAGAAGAGAGAGAAGAAGGAGAAGAGTGAAAGTTTGATTGTGCCATCATTTGTTGACAAAGCAATAGTGAGAAGGTGGAATGTTTTTAAGTGAGGTCATTGCCTCATAATAGAGAGATTGGTGTCTCTTGCTAAGTTGGTGCTTAGTAGTGGGTATTGGTGTCTCTAGTAAGTTGGTGTCTACAAAGTGCTTATAAATGGGGATTGGTGCCTCCAGTAGGTTGGTGTTTATAAATTATTTTGTAGTTAGGATTGTTGTCTCTAAGTAGGTTGGTGCCTATAGAATGTTTATAAAAATAATTATTAATCTTATGAATTTATTTGGATAGTGGATCCAAGCAGCATTTTAAGTGTAATTTTTCCCCATCGAGGGTTTTCCACATAAATTATGTGTTGTGAATTTACTCATTTTAATGTGAATGGTTTCTTTATGAAATTTAATTAGTAATAAATTAAATTATTATTACACACTGATTCACCCCCATCTCAGTGTGGTGTGTGATCAACAATTGGTATCAAATCAAGTTCCTTAAAAAATAATCTAACAATTATAAGGTAGATCTCAAGAGCACACATGGCAAATCAAGAAGGATTTTCCATAAACAAGGCTCCATTATTCGATGGGACAAATAATGAATTATATATCATTACGATGCAAACATATCTAAAGGACCTTGGCATTGATATATGAAAAATAGTAATAACTAGATATATAACACCACAAAATCCACAAATGGATACAATAGGAAAGATGGTAAGTGAAAATAATGCAAAATCCATGAACTTAATTTTATGTGGCTTATCAGAATCAGAATTTGTCAAAGTAATGCATTGTAATTTTTCAAAACACATATGGTGTAAACTTTAGCCCATTTATGAGGGGGACAACAAGGTAAAGAAATATAAGTTTCAAACACATATAATACAATTCAAAAGTTTTAAAATGAAGGAAGAAGAAAACATTGTAGCCTATCTGATTCATATGGATGATATTGTTAACACCATTAGAGGGCTTGGTGAAAAATTTGAAGAATTTTTAATAGTTCAAAAGGTAATAAGGTCTCTACCCTTAATATTTGATGCAATAGTTTCTTCTATTGAAGAGATAAAGGATCTAGAATCATTAACAATGGATGAGCTACATGGCATACTCATGGTTTATGAAATGAGAAATGAAAAAGAAAAG
Source organism: Torreya grandis (assembly GCA_037957365.1). NCBI lineage: Eukaryota > Viridiplantae > Streptophyta > Pinopsida > Cupressales > Taxaceae > Torreya > Torreya grandis. The sequence goes on from JARHVA010008798.1 coordinate 103,375, forward strand.
CCATAAAAAAGGGAAGAAACCTTCAAATATTCAAACAAAGGTAAAAATAGGGATCCTGAATCAAGCAATGAACAAGATGAGGTGGCCCTATTTATGAGAAATATTAAAAAGGGATCCAATAAATAAAAAGGTATGTTACCTTCAAATGCTTTAATTATGGTAAGATAGGACATTTTACTACCAAGTGACTTCATAAGGATGATAGTGATGATGAGGAAAATTATAATGAGGAAAGAAATAAAAAATAAAGTAAATTGAATACAATAAAAGCTTCAAACAAAATGAAAATAAGAAAGTTTTTGGTAAGCACAATAAAAGTCTTTATTCTAAGAAGGATAGAAACTCAATGAAGGAGAATGATGAGAGCATTTTAGGAAATGATAGAGAAGAAACTCTATTCATGGATATATGAATAATGAATGATGCCTTTACAAGTGAAGACACCTTAAAGAGGAAGATGTCGAGGATGAAGGAGAAGTAAATCTTGAAGAGGAAATCATCTATGATTTAAGTGAGATAAAATTTCTTAAGAAGAAGAATTTGAAATAAATTTTATAGATTCAAAAATATGAATAAGAAAATAATGACCTAAAAATAAAAAGGTTTCATAGCCTTGAAGAGTTAGAAAAGGTCAGCATTAGTCTAAAAGATGAAATAGAAGCAGCCAAGAAGATAGAGGAGGAAGTAAGAGTCCAATTGAAGGCAAAAGAAGACCACATTTCTAAGCTAGAATCAAAAGCTAATTTATTAAAGAAGGAATAAGAAAAGACATGTGATAAATTTAACAGTACCAAATTACTATATGAAATTATCAATTACCAAAGGTCATCATGCATAAAGACTAGTCTTGGTTATGAAGAGAACCAAAAGATAACTAAAGAAGGGCAGAGTGTAAAAACTGTAGAACCACCTAAGAGAATGAATAAGAATAATCCCAAAAGCTACATGGATGCACTCAAGGGATCCATAAAAATGTGAAAGTGATAAGGAAATCATTAATAAATGGAATGTTACTCATCCTAATAAAAAATAAGGTAAAAACATACTTGTATAAAATTTTAGAATAATATTTCCTCCAAGGTAGGAACATATGACCAAGTTTCAGATTTCATTTTATGATTATTATTATTATTGTAATCATTTTGGTCATAAATTTAGATATTATAGGATACATGAAAGAAATTATTGTGTGTGGGATAATAACAGATATTATTATGGATCTTAAAATAGAAACTACAATCCATTTTCTCCTGTAGTAGATTACAATGTCAAATCTTATAAGTGAAACAACTTTGGACATATAGTATGATTCTATATAAATGGTTTTATGGAACCTCCTAAACAAAACAAGAAGGTGGATAACCTTGGAAAGAAAAAAGAAGGACCTATAAAAGTTTGGAAGAGGAAAAAGGATCAAGAAAATGAGATAACTATACTTGTGAAAACTCCATTTCATGCACAAAAAGTATCACTAAGCTCATAAGAAAATCCACTAATAACAAGGGAATTTAATCACTAGATTATATTTAAACTTCATAAATTCTTTGGTGATATGCATTCATAAGATATATAATATCAGATAATGAATATTATTTGTGAGAGTGATGGTGTAAGTGATGGTACTATTATTAGAAATAAGTTAGAGAAGCATGAATAGAGTAGAAAATGAAATGCTGTATCTTGGAATTCAATTTTTGTAGTATACTAATCATAGAGAATGAATCCATTATGAATTGTATTTTCCACTATTAAAGGAATCACAAATATTTCATAAGCTACAACATAATGAAATTAGCCAAGGTACAAAACAACTTACAATAGACATGGTCTAGCATCAAGTATAAATTATAGAACGTAACTCAAATCTAGCAAGTGATAAAGTTAAGAATGTGAATGAGAAAATAGAGCATGATATATAGATATAAAGGTAAGTTTAAAATATGAGTTACCATTTGATCATCTAAATATAATCTAGAAGGATGTAGATGATGTCAAAGATCCCATATTTGATCAAATTCAAGGAGAGAAAATGAGATAAGAAGTCCTTATACAAAAGGATAGGAAAGAATAGAAAGATAATCATTAAATTGTGGTTATGTTGAATAAGTTGACATGGATATTTCCCATGATCTATTTGAGAACATCCCTTTTCCATTGATGTCAAAGGGGGAGGGTTACAGAAAGAGGGAGAGTTATAGAAAGAGGGAAAATTATAGAAAGGGGGGAACTATGTTTTTGTTGCATTTATAGATTATTTTTTCTATAGGATTTACCTCAATGACAAAGGGGGAGATTGCTAGAATATTATCATTTATGTTAAAGGCAAAGTAAATAGAAATATACAAATTCACTTAGATCTCTAGACTAGCTCAATAACTTCAGACTCACCCAGAGCTTCAGACTCGTATAGTATCTTTGAACTTGTTCAATAGATTCAGACTCACCCAAAGCTTTGGACTCACTCAATAGCTTCAGACCCACCTATACATTTAGACCCACTCACTAACTTTGGACTTTCCCAAAGCTCCATACTCTCCCAGTAGATTTGAACTTGCCCAGTACTTCTAGACTTGCTCAATCAATAGCTATGAACTTTCCCAATGTGAAGAGTAGATATTTAAGTATGAAGAATAGTGCTTAAATATATTTAAATTAATTTGTATTAAATGATGGCCAACCACCTTTTTTAGCATCAAAATTTTAATAATAATAATTATCACCCAAGTCCATTTAATTATAATCTAAAATGAAGGGCTAAACACCTTTGGAAAGGTCATATCCCTTAGGAGAAATCACACCTTTTCGAAGAGGAATAAATAAGGTATAAATATATAGAAAAGTTAGAGAGAAATTATGGGATGGAAGTTGAGGTGTGAGATATGTGAAGAAGAGAAGGAAAAAAGTGTGTGGAGAATGGAAAGATATATCATATAAACACATGAAGATTTAAAGAGAAGAAATAATTCTTTCTATCATATATAAGGATAAGAAGAGGAAGGAGAGAGAGAAGAGGGAAAAGAGTGAAATTTTGATTGTGCCATCATTTATTGACAAAGCAACAATGAGATGGTGGAAATTATTTAAGTGAGGTTGGTGCCTCAGAGTAAAAAGATTAGTTTCTCTTTCTAAGTTGGTGATTAGTAGTGGGGATTGGTGTCTCTAGTAGGATGGTGCCTAAAACGTGATTAGCAATGGGGATTAGTGTCTCCAGTAAGTCAGTGCCTAAAAATTACTTATTAGTGGGGATTAGTGTGTCCAAATAGGTTGGTGCCTATAGAATTTTTTAAAAAAGAATTATTTATCTTATGGATGGATTTGGATAGTAGATCCAAGAAGCCTTTCAAGTGTCATTTTTCCCCACTGAGGGTTTTCCATGTAAATTATGTGTTATGCATTTACTTTTTCCTATGAAAATGGTTTATTTATGAAATTTGATTAGTAAAAAAGTAAATTTATTACACACTGATTCACCCCAATTCTTAGTGAGGTGTGTGATAAAAAATAAAATATACAAGAAAAATAATAGTTACCTAAGATCTTGGGAAAATGAGGGGGTCTTGATGGCCTTCAAATCCATGGTTTCAGTTCTCAGATTAGTGGTCCCTCCTTTATGAACAATCATTAATACCATGAGGTGGTCTTTAAACCTAAAAAAACCCTATATGCTCAGGTTTCTCCTTGAAATGGTAGGTTAAAGTCTATTGGAGGCATGAGAGAAATAAGAGAGGTTATATGGGGTCTTAAATATATTCATTCTTGATCCTCTAGGCCTCATTTGGCATGTATGATCCTCAAAAGAAGCTAAATCTCCACTCATGTTGAGTGGTAGGTAGGGTCATTGAAGGAAAAATATGTTTTCACACATGAGGATGATGATATTCACTCAATAAATTTGGTATTTCACCTTATCTAACTCTATCAATCCCTTCCAAGGCATCATCTAATCCTAAACAAACCAAACATGAAAATAATGCAAAGACACAGGCTGTAGGTGTTAAGAAAACAAAGGAACAAGGTGGGTTTGAGATAGAAAAGATCATATAGGGGATATAAAAGGTATAACCATACATTATAAATTATGCATAAATTGGTATGTGAAGAGTTGTGATGTCTGAGACAGATGTTTGAGAAAGGAGGGAGACTATAGGTTTGTTTATAAGTGGATTCAAAGAGGTTCTTATCCACCCACAAGCTTGCAGACCTATTGGTGGATGATTATGACTTATGAGCCCAAGATCATGACGCTTTAAAATTTTTAAAACATCTAATACATATTAATAAAGATCCATATAACCCTATAATATCCTAAAATATCAACCTAAATAACATAGGTGGTGTATAAATTTCAATCACCATGCATAACTCTTGTAGATGGATTAATCATAGTTACAGGCTTGTAAGGGAAAATGTATGCATTATTGAAGGTTATAGAGAAGATTAAAAAGGATATAATAAAGAATATAAATATATTGATTTTATTTTTAGATCTTTTGGATGAGTCTCATGCTATTCACCCTCTCACACCAAGAGTTTACCCTTAATTCTAGTAAGGCATCCTCTCAAATGAGGACTCATAGGCCTATTCAAGTAGATAGAGAAGAAAGATATTTATGATTATTGGGGTAGGGAACTAAGAGTTATTATAGGTACATAGGATCATAATTTCCATGAATAATTCATTAATTTTTAAGGATCAAGGCTAATGAAGATAAAATCACTCAAAGTATGCAATCTCAGTCAAATCACCATAACATGCTTGCTCTAGTACTGGATGAGGAAAATGACTAATTTGAAATGTTAGAGGAAGACCAAATGGTTTCAAGGGTCATAAATAATATGCATTAAATTTCTACCCCCACTAGAATTATCAAAAACAGGGATCACCTAAATAGCTTAATTTAGATAGCATTGTAGTCTAAAAAACCCAAATGTGCACCAATAGGCCTATCATAGACCTATTAAGAGAGAAGATACTTAATTTTGAGGGATGTAATATATTCAAGGGTTATTAGAATTCATGGTGAGATAAATGTAGGCTATATTTCCTTGTATAAGTTAAAAACCAATTGAGGAGGTTTGGTCTCAGAGTCCAATACTCAAAGAGGCCTAAATAGCTATTTTATTATTTTTGGGAATCTAGTGTTTAAATGCTAAATAATAAGGGTATAAATTAGTAGGAAAAATATAGTTTAAAGGAGAAAAATATATACTTTAAATGGGTAATTTTAAAATAGGAATAATAATAAAATTATCTTAAATAGGGTTGAAACGAATAATTCCAGAGTTGGTAATTGAAAAGTAAGACTAAGACACTATCAGGAATCTAAACCTGGCTTTCATTTTTTGATTAGATAAGAGCACTAGAATAGGACACCCTGGTGTCTAGTTCTATATTCCCTCCCCAGTGTTGTTGTTCTCAAGATCTAAGGTTTTTGGGTTTTTTTTGCCAGGTCAGTGTGAGCCTATGGACCAAATTTTAAGGGTTGGAAGTTAACAGAGCTCATTGTAGATCCATTTTTGTCTGAAATACCTATATCCATTTACACACATGTAAACAATGAATACATCAATATAAAAAATGAAAAAATTGGGTTATGGGAAGAATGATAATATGATCTAGAACCCCTATTGTCCTAACCACTACTTACATTAACCCTTAAGCTAGGGTCTTAGATCAAATGTACTTCTCCCTTGGGGAATGTGCATAATCAATGCACATGATAAATGAAAGAATGAATTTCACCTAGGATCTTCCTTGATCAAGCATGCAAGTCTATGTGTGATGTATAATGTTGAGCTAAATTATTGAATGATTTTTATTATGTGTAATGTGCCAAAATAGTAAGTGTTAGATATAAAATGCCTTGTGTATTCCTTTATATAGGAGACTCATTATTTCAAATTTGAGAACTTTATTTTAATTTATATGACATTGGGAAACTTAGAAACAAATAAAATAAAAGGGATAAGACTCATCTTGTAGAAGAAACTGACCATTAGAGCTTAATTTGACTTTGAATAGGAGCATTGGAAACTAGACACCCTAGGTTCTATTGTTGTAGTCCCATCCCAACACTCATATCCTACAAGATGGGGACTAGGGGGATATAAAAAGCATGGAAAACCTATCCTAACTGAGGTGGAATGACCATTTGAAAGGCTTAGGGTGACTAAGAATGGGTAAGAGATGATTCAAGCTTAGAATAAGACCCAAATGGATAAAATAAAAGACATGGCTAAATGTGTAAAAATCTCATATTCTCCAATTGGAGTCTCTTATGAAAGGACTATGTAAAGACATGATATGTGTGGTTTCTTGACCAATTTAGGGTATATACATTTACCCCCATTTTAATCTAGTGATGCAATGAAATTAATTACTAGAGTTAAAAAAAGAAATAAGATGTTGTTGGGTGAATATTTTGTCATCAACTAACTGAAGACAAAATGGTTATATCAGCCATAGTATAATGAGATAAATCTCTCCTCTCAAGAAAGGGAGGTTCCTTATAAACTATCACAAACTTAATTTAAACTAAATATTAACTTAGGGGTGAGATCATATCATCCATTTCTCTTTTTTCACAAATGTTGTTTACAAAGTAAAGGAAAACTTTCTTGATATTAACTAAATTCCTAATAAACCCACAAGAGCACAAAGATTATCATTGCTTCTCTTGCTGATTTATAACTTATATCATAATAGAATGAGGTGCAACCCAAAGTCTTCACCGAAAACTACAATAAAGTATATGATCATAAAAGATAAAAGTAGTTGAAAGCCATTCCAATATCCTTTGTTCTAAGACACTAAAACACAAACTAAAGACAATTATAGTAGCACAAAGTCTCCACAATCAACTTCAAAACATCTCCCAAGTTATTTTTTCTCACTCTACTTATTTAATAAAATATATAAGATTGTATTAGGAAAAGGACATATGAACAATTTCTTACACAACACAAGTTGTTCCAATACAAAGTTTGAAAGGTCACTTGCTTTCTCATTCACTTGATAAAATTTGATTTACAATGTAAGCTCAAAGTCTCAAAATGTATTTCAATTTTGGTGGAGTTTTGCTTCCAATAACTCAAAGATAAAAAAAACAAAAACAAAAGAGGCCCTCTTTATTTATAGGGAGAGACCTTGAGGAATTTTTAGGAAAAACCTAATTAGTTTGACCTAGTCAGTAATGACACCAATTGATATTAGAGTGTTTATTTTTATTTTTCTTATATCCACCCATTTGTCAAGATATTTTTCTATGCTTTCAATATCTTGAGAAATAACATTAATGAGATCATCAAGTTATACTCTTATTTTTCTCATTTTATCTGTCTTCTTAGATAACTCTGTGAGTAAGAAAACTCCTTGTGCATGCATCTTATCCAAGTACTCTTCAAGTACTTTAATTTTGAGATAGGTCTTTTCCACTTTCTAAATAATGGGGTCTTCTATGGAAATGGCCTTAGGAGTTATTGTTTCTAGAGTGAAATTAATTCTCTTTACCATTACAGTCAATTGTTCCACCATTACTTTGTATTGATCCTTCATTTCTTTCTCTCTATCAAATTTATGCATCAAGATGTCCATAGCTGACTGCATATCACTCTTAGCACTTTCATGAGTTATCTTATCTAATTAAACTCTAGAGATAGAGTAATTATTTATATCAAAAATTTTAATGGTTGCATCCTATGGAGGTCTTATAATTTCTATAAATTTGTGTCCCTTATCCGCAATCATTTTTAAAAGAATCCTTAGCTTCTTTGGGGCCTTAGATTTTACTGGCATTATTTTATTGAAATCAAAGTCATCTAGAGAGATGGCTTGTTTCTTATTTTTAGGTGTATAAGCTAATAACCATGGCGAGAGCATAGAAGTACTTACATTAGGATCTATCTCTATTGTTGGTGTCACCAGAGCTACACTTGCACAGGTAGTGGAAACAACAAGTGGAGTATCAGTAAATTCTACACCTTTTCTTAAGTGATTAAAAGTATAACTATCTTCAATATCAAAAGATGGGGATGACAAACTAGAAATTGACCCAGAGGAATGAAGAATATCTTCAAAAGTGCTTTAAGGGTTGTGAAAAATTATTTTAGAAGGAGAGGGTGATCTAGAAGAGGGAACACTAATCAGAGAAATAGGTGAAAGAGCTAAAATAGGGGTGTCAAGTGAGGAAGAAGAGATTTTTATTTCTTGTTGCACATTATCTTGTGGAGACAAAGTTTCCTTCCCTAGTTTATTTGCATGCCTATCATCAGTCTCTATCTATTCCATCACTAGTTCTTCAGTATTTTGTTTCTCAACTTCCATATCTTTTATTTCTAAATATTTTCCCATAACTTTTGACTTCTTCATCACAAATATGATCTTAGGATTATGTGGCTTAGAAGAAGGGACATCACTTTTGTTTTTCATCCTATTTTCTACTTTTCTTCTTATTTTCTCTTGAATTTTAGCTTCTGAACTTGTGATGAATTCTTTCAAAGTAATTCCTTTATTTTCTAAAGAATTATTGGTGTTTTCCAATATAGGTTCAAATATTTTCCTCAAATAAGTCAAATCTTTTTGTGACCATTTGATTGGATGAAGAGGGGCATTGGCAATCTGTTCAGTATTGTATCTATTATTAATCAAATCTCCATCATCCACTAAATTCTCAAGGATATTAACAAGTCCCAGATATTCAATTTTCTCAAGAGATAACCTAATATAGTCCATTTTCCTGACATCATCCACTATTCTCAAATCTACCCAAACATCCTCAATCATAGGTTCATGAAATTTGGTTTTCCTCCTGATTATATCCTTCACGCCCTTGTAATCAAAATTCAGTCTTCTTTTGAATTGCATTAAGGTTATGAGTTGCATTTTAGTTTCCATAGCTCTAGCCTTTCCATTAGTTAACACTAAAAACTTGCCAATTTCAATTGGGAACCTAAAACTAGGCTTCTTGAGTTCCATCTATTTAATATGCATGATGATCATTTGTCTGCATAGTTCCATTAAGAATAATTTTTTGGAGAGGAATCTTGGAAGCATATAAGAATGACCTTTGAAAAAGCCAACCCTTAGGTAAGAGAAAGAAGGAAATTATAACATGCATCCAAAATCATTCACAAATGTCTAAGCCTCATCTGACACTCGTCTTTGTTCTAATTGAAGATCAAAAAGACACAAAAATATTGTAAAGAAAGCATCATTTACTCTCCTAAAATGATGAATAAAACTCTTGAATGTTAACTGAGAGTAGTATTGATACACTAGGGTTACTTTCCTATCTCCTTCTGATGTTAAACCTAGAAAGATTCTCATTGAAGCTACCATATACACTAGGTAAAAAGTCATATAGAATTTCAAGGTAGTAGATACCTTCATCAATTAATCGTACAAAGTGTTGCTGACTTGCTCTCCCTAGAAGATGATTTTTTTTCCTTGGAGTATTATCTTGATGAAGGGATACATCCATTCATGAAACTATGAGGAAGAGGGCAAACCTCTTACCCTGCTGAGAAGAGTTATCTGATCACCAACTGCTTCTATAAAGTCACTTCTTAAAAAACTTCATGGCTACCTTGACAAATTTTCCCTTGTAGTATCTAGCCATTTATTTTTGATTGCCTTCTTCATTTTTTTAGGATTTTTGTCATACTCTTTTTGTGATTTAACAAAATCAAGATTTATCACTTTTGTAGCAGGAGGGCACATGAGCTTAGTTATTTCCACAAACTTAGCCATGTCCGCATGACCAATCTTTGTATCTCTAATGTCATTAACATTAGAAGTAACTGAGGTGATTGAAAAAATACCTTGATATTTACACTTTATTGCCTTCAAACTCTTTGGATAAAACTCAGTCATCTAAAATAGTTTTTACCAAAAGGATGTCGATGAAGAAGGATCCATAAAAAAAACTACAACAAAAGTCATGATCATGTAATTAGAGGAAATACTAGAAATTTGGGAAAACTACATGTTGATGATCATGACCATAGAGATGTGCCTGAAAAGGATAAAGTGTGAGTAGGCTAAAAAAATAGAGGAAATGGGCTCAAAAAAGCAAATTTAAAAATATCCCAGAGTTAGGAAATTTGAGAGGATGTTTGCATAGGTGGCAAAAATTGTTGCACTTGCATATAGGGGGGATATTTGCATTTTTATTTGGTGGTAAATTTTTTTGCCCTTACAGGTATAATAAAATTCTATTTTCACAAAGGTAGCAAAAATAACTGTTGAATCATGTTTTATGTGTAGGATCAGTAAAAAATGTTGACAAGGCAAAATGTAGGAAATTTATTTAGATGTCTTAGCAACAAAATTCACCGCCACTGCAAGAAATGGTAGGGAATGTTTTAGCAACAAAATTTGCCACCACTACACTTGGTTAAAAATGTTCCATACTTGTGAGTGGTGGAATTTTGGTGTTTACGAATTGGTCTTGTCCATGATGAGAAGTGTGAGAGTAGCTTATTAAATCTATCATCACCAAGCTATCTATTATGGTCTTCAACTAGATTTGACATGGGTAAAACCTAAATCAGGTCAAAAAATTGACTTGATATGTAAGATAACCTAGGGCACGTATGAGGGTTGGGCGGTAATAGCTATTAAATCTCACTTGGGTAAAGTAAAAATGAAAAAGAGAGCTAAACGACTAAAAACAAAACCAGAAAAGAAAAGTCTAACCTAAAGGGAAAGAAAATTCAAAAAACTAAAACCTAGAAGTAAAAATAAAAACCAAAACATACTCGGCAATCTCAAAGTCCTAAGCTCGATAGTTGGCAAATTCAAAACCTTACTCATTTGAATGGTCAAATGGTTGCAGGGTAGAGTCTAAAAAACTTAAAATGAAAGAAATGAAAATCAAAAGGCATTAAAAAACACCAAAATGAGTTTTAATAACTCAATGCATGCAGCCATAAATGCCACACAAAATTTGAGATTTTAGAAAAATATTTTCTTGGGTGGTAAAAATTGCCAGCCTTGCATAGGATAGGAGAAAGCCATGCATTGGCAATAAAAAGTGTCACCGATGCATGGAGAAAAGAGAAAAATTCAAGAATGGAAAAAAAATGCCACTTAAGCATTGAGAAAAATAAAAACATGCAAGAGCAACAAAAAATGCTACTTATGCATTGAGAAAATGAAATTCATACAAGAGTAGCAAAAATTGTTGCCTATGCATGGAGAAAAAGAAATTTTTATAACACCTTAAAAATGATCAAAATTGGCATTTTGATCAGATAAAGATTACAATATGTTTCATGATTTTTGAGAAATTATGATAAGGGAGTGTTGTAAACTTTCTCAAGATGTTAGTCAATTCACTTGAGATCAAGAGAATCTTGTCTCGAATTATGAACTTAAATTGTAGATTACAAAATAGACAAGTTTCGTAGGGGTTGTCCACAAAATGAGCGTAGCTGATTTTGAGAACAATAACTAGCTCTAGCTAATGAACTTCCATCGATTGAACTTTGAAATGATCAAAGGGAGTAGAATCTAGTCTTTGAGTATCTTCATCCATGCCATTGGGCCATGAAATCAAGCTACCAAAAAGAAAAAGACAAATAACTAAATTAAAATACAAATCAAAACATAAAACTATGCAAATATATAAATAAACTTATCTGATACTTTAAGGATTGAAGTGTTTCAGATTTTTCCCACTATGAGACAATGAGAATGGTGTTCTATCTTGATATTCTAGCAAGAAACTATTTTTACCATAGAATTGATGAATGGTGAATGGACCTCTCCATAAGGAATCAAATTTTTTATGCATTCTTTTTGGTTCTCTCCTCTTATCCCACAAGAAGACTTGATATCCAATCTAAAACTCATGAATCTTTGCTTTCTAATCAAAGAATTTCTTTACTCAATTTTGATGTTCAGTAATATGGTCCACTACCATAGTTCATTACTCTTCTAGTTCAGTTAGGTACATGATCCTCTTATCAATAGAATTTTCAAAAGTTTGGTCTTCTACTACCTTTGCCAACTTCAGTGCTAGTAGTTCCAAGGTAATTGGTATCTCCGCATTTAGACCATACAAAATTTAAAATGGTGACATACCTATTTCCCTTTTAGGCATAATTTTATTTGCCCATAAAGCATCGAACAATGCTTTATGCCAAGTTCTCTAATTATCATCTACCAGTTTCCTGATGATAATAACTAGATTCTTGTTGCTTGATTCTACTTGACCATTCCTTTGTAGATAATAGTCTGAGGAGTGGGAAAGAATAATCTTGTGATTGTATCAAAAGTCAATAATCTCATGAAAAGAGAAATAAGTAGCATTATCTTCTATAATCTTGTTTAGAACTCTAAATCAAGAAATAATATTTTCCTTAAGGAAATTACATACCACTTCTAAAGGAGCATGCTTAACTAGAATGACTTCCACCCACTTGGTAAAATAGTCTGTTGTGGTGAGAACATAGTTATGTATGGCACTTGAGGATGGGTTCACAGTGCTAATGAAGTCAATACCCCATTGCTAAAAAGGTTTTTCAATCACCACTGGATTGAGAGGTAATGTGGCCAACTTGATTTTTCCAATGAATTGTTGACATAACTCACACCTACGTACCTAATTGTATGCATCTTGAAATAGTGTAAGCCAATAGTATCTAGCTCGTAGAATCTTGTGAGTCATCATAGGTGAAAAAATGTCCTCCACAAGCTAAATTATGGAAAGACTCTAAAATTTTACTTTGTTACGCTTTATCCATGCAATGAAGAAAGACTCCATCAAGGCTTATTTTGTACAAACCATTGTCCCATAGGATGTAGTTAGCAGCTTTCAATTTAATAGTTCTTTTTTTCTTATAAGATAGATGGGTAGGATACTCAGCATAGGTAAGAAAATGAGTGATATTAGAATACCACTCATTAGTAGTAGCAACAAAAAGAACTGTTGGCATGTCCTCAACTTCTACTTCTTCATGTTCTATTTCTTTTGGTATGTTATTAGCAATCAATTGACAGAGACCTCTTCCCCACACAAGCTTAGTAGGTTTGATATCAAGATCAAACTCTTGAATTTTAGCAATCAACACAAATATAAATTTTTCCATTCTTTTTCCTTATAGGAACTATGTTTGCAATCCAAGTGGAATGATGAATTGGAAAAATTATCCTTGCATTTAATATCTTTTAAATCTTAGAAAAGATAGTACCTGATAGTTTGGAATTGTATTTCCTTTATTTCTATTTGTGAGGCAATGACCCAATTTTAAGAGGGATTTTATACTGAATTTCTTTAGACCTGAAGGATTTCAAATCATCATAAGAATATGCCAAAACATCAATGTAATGATGAATAAGAGTAATGAATTTGAACTTTTCATGAGTAGTGCAACATTTCTCAATGTTGACCATTTTGGGATCTACTTCTGAACTCAAATTCACTTGATCAAACTCCATAGCGAAACTTAAATCCATTTATTACTATTGCTTGATATATCTATCATGCTTATCAAATAGATTTTTAAGATAAACCAAACCTTTTAGAATTTTATTCTCTTTTAGTTAAAGAAACTCTTCACTAGTATGTGAATTTATTTTGGGAACTGATTCCCATGGTAGAGATTCACTAACTTCAAAATAGAGCTCCTCAAAGCTATCCATCTTTTCAAAAAAATCAATAATTTGATTATCACCATTAAACACCTACCAATAGTCAACATTATCAGGTACACTTGGTTGAAAGACCAGCTCAATAGTGTACTTGTTCCCTTTGAAATTTTTATGAGGAAACATGAGGGTTGCAGAGATAGCCAATAAATCTACACGATCATTAAACTCTCTTGGCACTGTAGAAATATTGAAATCATCAAAACTTTCAATGCAATCCCATACATGATTGCGATAATATCACAATCTTTCATTTTTAGATTGATACAAATTTTTTACTTGACACACCACCAATTTAATGTCTCCTCAAGCATGAAGAATCTGAACACCTCTAGAATGAAAAAAATTCAATCCAAGCAACAATGATTCATATTCAGTGGTGTTATTAGTATTGTTGAATTGCAACATATATGAGCAAGGGAAAATATCTCCTTGTGGAAATATCAAAACAATTTCAGCTCTAGAACTGGTAGAGGAACAGCTGCCATCAAATTCTAAAATCTAAACCTCATTAGAACTTGATCTTCTTAAAGATTCCTATTTATTAGTGAGGGAAGATTCCTTTTTACCTAAAATTTTATCTAAAAATTCTTCTGATTTTCTATCTGAATCATCTAAATTATCACCTAATGAACTTTCATCTGATGAATTAAAAACATCTTTAGTGGATAAAAAATAATTACCCTTTTCCAAGGATTCAAGTAAGATTTGAGCTTTAGGGTTTGACGTTTGGATAAAAATATATTTTGACTCTTTTTCAAGAAGCAACTTTTGCATGATGCCTTTAATAGGTATCCTTACTTTAGATAGATCCATGATCAACTCTCCACCTATATCTTTACAAAAATTACATCTGAGTAGAATGTCATAAGAAGCTAGAACATCAACCACTAAGACTATCATCCTAATCCTCTTATCTGAAAAAGCTAAAAATGCAAATTGGGCATCTTTGATTTGACCTAAAAGCAGTACTTGCTATTTTTCGGTGGAGAAACATCTTCCAAAAGTTTTAGTTAAGGTAAGACTGAGAGAATTTTCTACCTTGGCGGGCATAACATTATTAAAGGCTCCAGAGTCTATTACACAATTACTTAACTTATGACCATTTATCAATAGAGAAACATAGAAAAGTTCTATTTTTCTAAGGGTAATAAGAGGAGTAGTGACAAGCTTATTTTGGGTGGATTTATTCTTTGAGGGATCATGAGTCACTTTTGGGAAATCTTGTCCTATAGGGATGGTTTTGTTTTTAATATATACAGTCAACTTATCAAATTGTTTAAGATTAGCTTATAAGTACCCAAATTTAGACATTTGGATCTTGGTCTTCCTAGCATGATCAATTATGTCAAATAAATAGAATGAACTAGAAATAGAGGAAGAAAGTACATCATTCTAATTTTTATTTGATGTGGTACTGGTTTGAAGAATAGAAGCAAAAGGTACATGATTGTTTGAAGTACTTACTTACTTATTGGCCACTAGGTCCTTTGATTGGAAAGGCAACAAAGTTTCTTGTTTAGAAATTGAGATCACTGGCTGAGGTTTTTCTCCTGCTTTTCCCTTATCAACTTGTTGAGTTGACTGGTTTTGGGACCTATTAAAAATAGCATATGCTTCATCATACACCTCTCCTTTTTTAGCTTCATCTTGGTAATTTAGAAAACTAATATTAGAGTCACCAGCTAATTCTTCTTCTACTTCTACAAAGAGACTAGCATTATTTTCTTGGTCCAACTCAGGTTAGAAAGAATGATCATGTTTGGCTTCATAATAATTAACTGTTGAATTGACTGGTGTTGCTTCAATGGCAAGCTTCTCTTGTGTGGGAGGAAGATGATTAGGTTGCCCTTAATTTTTGGTAGCATTGCCTTGATATAAATTATTGGAAAATGTCCTCCATGGTATATCCTAATAAGAAGAAGGAGCAGACATACCTTGGGACATTTACCTTTTCAGAGCTAGAAATTTATTTGCTAACTTTTACACTATAGAATCAGTGGTGCTTGTGGAAGAATTTTCAATAGAAGAGGAAAAACTATTTTTTTTAGAATCTTTTCTTATCTTACCTAGAAAGATAAGATCATCTTTGACTTCAGAAG
This sequence comes from Torreya grandis, assembly GCA_037957365.1. Lineage (NCBI taxonomy): Eukaryota > Viridiplantae > Streptophyta > Pinopsida > Cupressales > Taxaceae > Torreya > Torreya grandis. The sequence goes on from JARHVA010008798.1 coordinate 119,128, forward strand.
CCAAAATCTAAGCTATAGAAAGATCTGTAGGGTTAGCCCGCCTTAATAGAAAACTCACTTCACGAAGTTGAGAATTGATAAAGAAGCACATAAGATTTTTTGGTATTGGCTGAGTAATTGTAGGAATCCTATTTCTTAGCTTATTAAATTTAGTGACAAAGTCTCTCATAGGCTCATGAGACTCTTTCTTCATTTGTGTAAACAGAGCCAATAAGTCATGTGCATCTTCTATGGGTTTGAACCTAGCCTCAAACTTAGTCTTAAGAGTGTTCTAATTAGTTATAGTCTGAGCTTGAAGATGATAAAATTAATCTATGACAATACCTTGCAGTGTTTCTACAAAAAGTCTTACTACTATATCTTCATGTTCAATGCCTATCACACCATAGGCTATGCAAAAATCTGCAATATGCTCATCAACGTGACCTTTTCTATCACTATAGAACTTGAAAAAAAAAATTCTCAAACTACGAGGTAGCTCATGCAAAGGTGGATTTAGATTTAGAAGGTCAAAAGTATTAACCCAAAGGCCTTAGGCTATCATGATATAATGATTAAAATGAGGGATAACAAACCTTTGTGGAGTATGAATAGATAAAACTCTTCTAACACTAGGACTAGAAGCTTCACCTGGTATTGAAGAGCTGGCATTGGTAAGAGGAAAAATCTTGGTTCATTGAAGGAGAGATCATAGAGGCAAGAGATCAAAATTATTTTGTTGTATTATTTCAAATATAGGGTCAAAAATACCTCAAGCTCTTTGACTTCACGTATACCATGAATCTTCTAGAATGTAGAATAGAAAAGAACTAGAAATGCTTCAACTCAAAGCTTGAGGCTTCAAATTGCATGTTTGATCCCCAATAGAGTCACCAAAAACTATTGGGTGAATATTTTGTCATCAACTAATTGAGGACAAAATAGTTATATCAGCCATAGTGTAATGTGATAAATCTCTCCTCTCGGCAAGGGGAGGTTCCTTATAAACTATCACAAACTTAATTTAAAATAAATATTAACTCAAGGGTGAGATCATATCATCCATTTCTCTTTTTTCAGAAATAATTTTTATAAAGGAAAGGAAAATTTTCTTGATATTAAATGAAATCAAGAGAAACCTATGAGAGCACAAAACTTATCATTGCTTCTCTTACTAATTTATAACTTAAATCATAGTAGAATGAGGTGCAGCCCAAAGTCTTCACTGAAAACTACAACAAAGTATATGATCACAAAAGATAAAATTAGTTCAAAGCCTTTCCAATATCCTTTGTTCTAAGACACAAAATACAAACTAAAGATAATTATAGTAGCACAAAGTCTCCATAATCAACTTGAGAACATCTCCCAAGTTATTTTCACTCACTCTACTTATTTAATCAAATAGATAAGATTGTATTAGGAAAAATACATAAAAATAATTTCCTACACAACACAAGTTATTCCAATACAAAGTTTGAAAGGTCACTTGTTTTATCATTCATTTGATAAAATTTGATTTACAATTTGAGCTCAAAGTCTCAAAATGCATTTCAATTTTGGCAAAGTTTTGCTTCTAATAACTCAAAGATTAAAAAAAACAAAAGAGAGCCTCTTTATTTATAGGGAGAGACCTTGAGGAATTTTTAGGAAAAACCTAATTAATTTGACCTAGTCAAAGATATGAGACTTTTTTGACTTAGGAATTCCTATATTTTTACATGTAATTACATATGAAAAAAATACATATAAAAAATTCCAAAGTGTTTGCAAAATTTTATCTAAAAAGTGAAAATTAAACCAAGGCAAAATAGTTTCAATTTGTATCCCCATCTTTCCTTATGTGAGCATCGTACATAGTGAAAGCTGCTTATATCTCAATACTGTCTATGCTAACAGTGTTCTTGAAAATCATCTTAGCTCTGACTATGGCATCTCTTACTATTGTGACTAATTTTACATGACTAGTTAACTTAGTTTTTAGATTATCTAGAGTTAACTGATTATCCAAATTATTGTCTATAGAGGCTATTGAAAATGTCTTATTTTCAAATTCTTTCTGGAACATAACTTCAAACTCCTAAATCATTTATTCTACTGAAAGTAATTATTTATCTTGTAATGTAAGTTTGCAAGATATCTCCTCCAATTTATGCAAAAGACTGACATCATTTTGTTCACTGAGTTTCCTTGAAGATTCAAGGTCACTGATCAACTCTTTAAGCACCTGACTCCTATATGTCAATGCCTCTTTAGTTTCAGTGTAAGATTTTATATTATTAATGACACCAATTGATATTAGTGTACTTATTTTTAGTTTCCTCATATGCACCCATTTTTTAAGATACTTTTCTATGCTTTCAATATCTTGAGAAATAACATTAGTGAGATCATCAAGTTTTGCTCTTATTTTTCTCATTTTATCTATCTTCTCAGATAACTCTGTGACTAAGGAAACTCCTTATGCATGCATCTTGTCCAAGTTATTTTCAAGTACTTTTTCTTTGAGATAGGTCTTTTTTGCTTTCTAAATAATAGGGTCTTCTATGCAAATGGCCTCAGGAGTTACTGTTTCTAAAGTGAAAGTAATTCTCCTTACCACTATAGTCAATTATTCCACCATTGCTTTGTAGTGATCCTTCATTTATTTCTCTCTATCAAATTTTTGAATCCAGATGTCCATGGCTGACTGCATATCACTCTTATCACTTTCATGAGTTATCTTACCTAATTCAACTCTAGATATAGAGCAATCATTTATATCAAAAATTCCAATGGTTACATACTTTGGAGGTCTTATAATTTATATAAATTTGTGTCCCTTATGCCTAATCATTTTTGAAAGAATCTTTGGCTTCTTTGGGGCCTTGGCTTTTATTGGCACCATTTTATTGAAATCAAATTCATCTGGAGAGATGACTTATTTCTTCCTTTTGGGTGTATAAGATGATAACCATGGTGGGAGCATAGAAGTACTTACATTATCATCTATCTCTATTATTGGCATCATCAAAGTTGTACTTGCATAGGTAGTGGAAACAATAGGTGGAGTATCAGTAAAAACTACACCTTTTTCTAAGTGATCAAAAGTAGAACTATCTTCAATATCAAAAGATGGGGATGATAAACTCAGAATTGACCTTCAAAAATGAAAAATATCTTCAAAAGTGCTTTAAAGGTTGTCAAAAATTATTTTGGAAGGAGAGAGTGATCCATAAGAGGGAACACTAATCAAAGAAATAGGTGAAAAAGTTGCAATAGGTGTGTCAAGTGGGGAAGAAGAGATTCATGTTTCTTGATGCACATTCTCTTGTGGAGATAAAGTTTTCTTCTTTGGTTGATCTGCATGCCTATCATTAGTCTCCATATGTTCCATTACTGGTTCTTTAGTTCTTTGTTTCTCAAATTTCATATCTTCTATTTCTGACTCTTTTTCCATAACTTTTGACTTCTTCGTCAGAAATATGATCTTAGGCTTATGTGGCTTGGAAGAAGAAGGGACATCACTTTTGTTTGTCATCTTATTTCTGGTTTTCTTTTTTTTTCTCTCAAATTTCAACTTCTAAACTTGTGATAAATTCTTTCAAAGCAATTCCTTTATTTTTTAGCCAATTATTGATGTTTGCCAATATAGGTTCAAATCTTTTCCTCAAGGAAGTCAGCTCTTTTTGTGACCATTAGATTGGAGGAAGAGGGGCATTAGCAATCTATTCAGTATTGTATCTATCATTAATCAAATCTCTATCATCCACTAAATTTTTACGGATATCAACAATTTCTAGATATTTAATTTGCTTAAGAGATAACCTATTATAGTCTATTTTCCTAACATCTTCTGTTGTTCTCAAATCTACCCAAACATCCTCAATCATAGGTTCATGAAATTGGGTTTTCCTTCTAATTATATCCTTCACACCCTTGTAATCAAAATTTAGTCATCTTTTGAATTGCTTCAAGGTTGCAAGTTGCATTTTAGTTTCAATGGCTCTAGCCTTTCCAGTGGTTAACACTAAGAACCTACCAATTTCAACTAGGAACTTGAAACGGGGCTTCTTGAGTTTTATCTATTTATTATACATGATGATCATTTGTCTGCATAGTTCCATTAAGACCAATTTATCTGAGGGAAATCTTGGAAGTATATAAGGATGACCTTGGAACAAGCCAACCCTCAGGTACGAGAAAGAAGGAAATTGTAAGAATATGCATCCAAAATCATTCACAACTATTCAGGCCTTATCTGACACTCTTCTTTGTTCTGATTGAGGATTAAAAAAACATAAAAATACTACAAGGAAAAAATCATTTAATCTCCTAAAATGATGAATTAAACCCTTAAATTTTAATTGAGAGTAGTATTGATACATTGGGGTTACTCTCCTATCTCCTTCTGATGTTAAACTTGAAAAGATTCTCATTAAAGCTGCCATATACTCCAAGTAAGAATTCATGTAGAATTTAAAGGTAGTGGATACCTTCATCAATTTCTCATGCAAAGCGTTACTAAATTGTTCTCCCCAGAAGATGATTTATTTGCCTTGGAGTATTATCTTGATGAAGGGATACATTCATTCATGAAACTGTGAGGAAGAGGGAAAACCTCTTACCCTACTGAGAAAAGTTATCAGATCACCAACTTCTTCTATAAAGTCACTTCTTGAAAAAATCTATGGCCACCTTGACAAATTTTCCATTGGAGTCTTGAGCTATTTATTGTTAATTAACTTCTTCACTTTTTTTAGGATCTTTGTTATGCTCTTTTTGTGCTTCAACAAAATCAAGCTTTATCACTTCTGTAACAAGAGGGCACATGCAATAAACTCAAGATCTAGTCTAATTATCACATTGCCACTAGCATCCAACATAACCCTGGTATCCTTATTATAGAACTGAGTACATTGGAGAACAAATTTTATGTTGTGAGTTGCTATAGGGAAAGAAGATACCAAATGAATATTGATGTCAATTATCTTCTTCATTTTATAGCTGGGATTGCTTAACTTAGTTCTTTCCACAAACTCAGCCATGTCCACATGACCAATCTCTATATCTCTAATGTCATTGACATTAAAAGTAACTAAGGTGATTGGAAAAACACCTTGATATTTATACTTCATTGGCTTTGACCTCTTCGAAGAAAACTCAATTATATGAAAGAGCTTTTACCAAAAGGATGTCGATGAAGAAGGATCAATAGAAAAAAAATGCAATAAAAGTCATGATCATCCAATTAAGGAAAATACTGGCAATCTAAGAAAATTGTATGTTGATGATCATGACCATGGAGATGTACCTAAAAAGGCTAAAGTGTGAGCAAGCCTAACAACTAGAGGAAATCAAGCTCAGAAAAGTGAATTTGAAAATATCTCAGAGTTAAGAAATTTGAGAGGATGTTTGCATGGGCGGTAAGAATTACCACCCTTGCATATGGGGGGATATTTTCATTTTGCTTCGGTGGTAAAATTTTCCACCCTTATAGTTAGAAGAAAATTTTGGTCATGCAGAGGTGGAAAAATAACTAGCGAAGCATGTTTTACGTGTAAGAGTAGAAAAAAATGCTGACAATGCAAAATGCAAGAAATTTGTTTGGATGTCTTAGCGATAAAATTTATCACCACTATAGGAAATGATAGGGAATGTTTTAGTGGAAAAATTTTCCACCACTGCACTTGTTTAAAAACATTCCATACTTGTGAATGGCAAAATTTTGGTGTTTATGAATTGGTCTTATCCACAATGAGAAGTGTGAGAATGGCTTATTAAAGCCATCATCACCAAGTTATTTTTTATGGTCTTCAACTAGATTTGACATGGGTAAAACCTAAGTCAGGTTAAAACATCAACTTAATATAGAAGATAACCTAGGGCACGTATGAAGATTGGGCATAAATAGCCACTAAGGCTCACTTGGGTAAAGCTAAAAATAAAAAAGAGAGTTGAACTATTGAAAACAAAACCAAAAAATAAAATCCCAACCTAAAGGAAAAAAACTCAAAAAAACAAAAACCTATAAGTAAAATTAAAAAGCAAAACTTACTTGACAATCTCAAAGTCCTAAGCTCAGCAGTTGGCAAATTTGAAACCTTAATTGCTTGCACAGTCGAATGGTTGTAGGGTAGAGTCTAGGGAACTTAAAATAAAACAAATGAAAATCAAAAGGCATTAAAAATCCCCAAAACAAGTTTTAACAACTCAATGCACATGGCGATAAATGCCATGTGAAAATTGAGATTTTGGGAAAATCTCTGCTTGAGCGACAAAAATTTCCACCCTTTCATAGGACAAGGGAAATCAATGCACTAGCAGAAAAAAGTGACACTAATTCATGGAGAAAAGAGAAAAATGCAAGAATGGTAAAAAATGTAACCTAAGCATTAGGAAAAATAAAAACATGCAAGAGCAGCAAAAAATATCGCTTATGCATTGAGAAAATGAAATTCATACAAGAACGGCAAAAATGCTGCTTATGCATGGAGAAAATGAAAATTTTCTAACACCTTAAAAGTGATCAAAATTGACATTTTGATCAGATAAAGATTACAATGAGTTTCATGATTTTCAAGAAATTGTGACGAGGGAGTGTTGTAAACTTTTCCAGCATGTCAGTCAACTTCACTTGAGATCAAGAGAATCTTGTCTCGAATGATGAATTTAGATTGTAGACTATGAAATAGACAAATTTCATAGGTTTTGTCCATAAAATGAGTGTATCTAATTTTGGGAACAATATATGCGTACCTAAAATTACCTATGTGGAGATAAATGTGTTAAAAAAAGGGGTCCAACTTCCTAGCCAAGGAATTGGATGGAGAACTAAATAGTACTTGGAAGAAGAAAGAATCCCTGAAATGGATTCCCCTTATACTAAATTTAACTTGAAATGATAAATGATTAGAGGCCTAAATCCAATTTTTTCCCTCTATCCCACATAAACTCATGTACTTTAGAATGTGTGTATAGAAATTGTATGTTGTGAAGAGCAAGGTTTGTCATTTCCCCACTCTGAATAATCTGAACTAGAACTAAAAAGTGCTCAAAGGTCCAAAACCAATGTATGCCCTCTATCTCACACAAACTCTTGGGTTTGGGTGATGCTATTAACCAACCAATGTAGATGATCATATGGTCCAACCTAGTAACAACCTAGGTATGCCTAGGTGTAATCTAAAAACTCTGGTAAATGTGTAAGAAGAAAATTTATATAATCATGGATGATGAAGAACATGAACATCTATGCCATGCTCCCAAATATTTTATGTGAGTGATGCATCTTTATTGTCTGGTGATCTATATAACCACATATGAAATGACCTATCATGTCATGTCTCATGTGCAAAATTAGAGATCAAAATGATGTGCTTTGCACTTTGCCTATAATTTGCTATCTAGTTTATAATTATGTCATGTTGTATGAAGCTATATTTTTGAGACATGTAGTGATGTACATGCCTCCAAATGATGATATTTGGTTTGAATCTGTATCAAATTCACTATGAATATATATGATCTAAACCACTATATATATGAGTAATTTATGTATCTATAAACTAAAGGTATGTCCCTCTGAATGTTCTAAGTAATGTTGAATGACCCATGTAATATGAATCACTATATATATTAAACCATCTAAATTGAATCTGATAATTCTGAGTGTTGGAGGTGTAAAACCCATTACTAAATGACCCATGTAGTTTGAATCACTATATATCTTGACCCATTTGAGCTGAATCTAATAATCTAACTATTAGAGGTGTAAGAACCATGGTGTATCCATCTATGAGAGTGGATAGGTGTGTTAGATATGTGTAGGAATAATAATAGTAGGAATGATGCCCCCCTTTTGGGGAGAGGGATGAAATTTGTAATAGAGGAGGTTGAGCCAAAAGTGATGACTAGTGGCATAATGCTAGGAAATAGGTTCTTATAGTTTTGAATTGATTTGAGAAGTTGATTTATTGTTTAGACTAAGTTATTTGAAACTTGAATGAGTTTTTATTGGTGAGGACTAAATTTTATAAAATTTGAATAATTTGTTATCAGTGAGGATGAAGTTGTATGTATCTGGGTACAAAATAGGTATAGAGATGTGTGTGTGCCATAATAGGCAAATGATGTAATAAGTATCATCATGGTTTTGTGGAATAAAATGTTTTGTAAAATGAAGCTATGAGGTTCAAGTTATGGGGGAAATGATATTTTGATTTAAGTGAAAAAAAATTTGTTTGATAGAGGAAAATTGGATTAATTCTATATTCATTTATGCATTGACTAGTTTGAGATTTGGAATTTTAGAGTAGGAGATATGCCAAGGAGGAAAGCACCTAAAATGACCCAATTTGAGCAGTTGGTAGCTTAGATTGAGTTTGGTGGAGAGGTTACCTTGGTGAGTAGATAAAACATGTGATTTAGGCCTGTTTGGAAGCTTATTTTTCATGATTTTGAGCTATTTTGAAGCTTTTTAGGAATTTTTTACTAGATCTAGTGCTCTTATCCCTCATCCAATGCTTTTGTCCATGTTATAGTAATCCTTTCTAGTGTTTCTTTTCTATACCCATTGTTATTGTCCTAGAAGTTATATTTTTTTGAGCTATTGCTTAGTTTAGTTGCTTTATTTTTTCTTGGTTATTGATTTGGCATGGTTAACTGATGTATATGCTATTTTTTGGTGTTTTTGTAGGGCAAGGTGTAGATGAGAGATTTCCATATAGGTTAGGTTATGGAGACACTGAGATTTTTGCCTTTGTTAGCTAATGAGAGAGCTATGATGGATAGAACAGGGTTGGGTCATGTGTGTGACTTAGGCCCTATACAGTGTGATAGGTATCTGATTATTGCCTTATGTGAGAGGTGGAATGCAAATATGTGTACTTTCTAGCTTCTTATTAGGGAGATTATGATTATTATGGAGGATGTGTACTATATTTTTCATTTATTGGTTAGTGGACATTAGGTGGCATTATAGGATGACATGGGTACGGATACTATTGACCGTGCATCTTTGTATTTTTCTAGTGTGCCCTCAGGCATACATAGAAGAGGTAGTGATAGAGATGTATTATTGTTATATATTGTGTATTCAGGTTTTTTTTCCTAATAAAGTCATTAGCCATGTTGTTGTCCTCATTTTTTATTGTAGGTGGGAGTGGGGTGTCAATTTCATACAAGATGCATAGGATTGTGCACAGTATAAAGGTGTATAGTATTGTGTTCTCAGGGATAGGACTATGATTTACCACTTATATAGGGACCTATATAGGTTTATTTAGGAGGCATTTAGTGGTGGTGTGAGTATGGCTACTTTATTACATTACTGGGCTTATGAGCATATAATGGTTGTATGGTTGATAGGATTGATTATTTCTTCTTATTGTGTGTTCTTGCAAACTAGACTTTACACGTATGCTTTCCCCTATCCCCTTTAGATAAATTAAGTGACCAAAAGTACCTTTTTCATTTTTTTCTCACTTATTCCAACCATATAATTAATTTCATAAAGGTATTCCCCAATCTTTGAGTAACTTGGGTGATATTAAATAACCTTTAAAGTCATATCTTTATTTCATTGCACTTGGCTTGTGGGCATGATTTCATCACCTCCCCATAAGTTCTTTAGGGAAGCATTGACCCAAGATTTCATATCTAAACATCATTTCAACCCCACTCTATGGTGGGGAATATAAATTGAGGGTGAATTATTAGGACATTAGTTTGAGTGGCTAGACTAATTCCATTAGTAATATTTGCTTAGAATAATGGCCTAATTTGGACATCACACTACACTGAGCAATCTGATAGATGTAGTGGTTATAAAAATGACAAGACCTTTTTAAAATAAGTCCATTAGCTTGGATCCAAATGATGTGTTATTTCCTAGTGTTAACCACATATATGGGACCATAGAGATAGATTTAAACTTCTAGTTTTTAGACAAACCCAATTTATTGTGGAGTATTATTTGTGCAAGGTGAGTAGCCCAATGTTCCATGTCACCATACAATTTCTTGAGAGAAGAGGAGGTATAAATAACCCTAATTCTTGTGTATCTAAATTTATTATATTAATAAATTATTTCCTCTTAAGAAGGAGTTTATCAATGGAATCTAATGGTACAAAGTAACCTTGTCATTTTTAAGGATAGGGCATACACTTCATTGTTTTTTTGTTCTTATTTACTTGCATTATTTTTTAGTCCAAAACTATTTTTGTGTGTGTGACAAATCGAAAACAAGAACCAAAACACATCAAAAAAAAAACACATGTTAGACACCATATTTTTAACAAAGAGGCATTGCATTATTCCAATTATTTTAAAACATTATAGACTTGTTCAAATGATGAATCAAATCATATGTGTTTTTTTTTCCAAGAAGTTTCATTATGTTATCTATTTAGGTCTAGACTATCATCACTTGAATATCTAAGGTCCTTTAGCCAAAAATTTGAAAATTTGTCTTTCTAGGTTCTAACCCAAAAAATATTTTTGGTCTATGCCAAGATCTTACCTAAAGTTTTGGCCTGGGCATTTCACCTTTTGTGCTTGGATTACATAACATGGGTGAATTTTTCTATTTGGTTTGAAAAGCTATGTCTACATGCTACTCATTGTATTCTTGTTTGAACTTAGGTTATCATGTGTTCATTCACGCTCTAAGTTATTTAACCATTCAACTTTATTTTTTATTGGGCACCATTATGCTCCCCTTTTATTTTTGATTTTATACTTAGGATTTTGTGTGTTAGCCCACATCCTAAGCTTATTAGATCACTCACACCTTTTTATAATTTGTTTTATCGTGGGCACACCATGGATGTGCTCAAATACTCATGGTACTAACATACTTCAAACTTAGGTTTTCTTGTGCTAGCCTTCACATTAAGCTCTAAGGTTGTTTTACGTTCCTCTAATTTCCAAGTTTGACCAACCAAGGTCGAGTATTCTCATGACTTCTTTCTCTTATTCTACTTGTGAGGCATCACGCTATTCATTTTTTGATTCTTGACCAAAACCCACCTAATATTTTATTTGATCTTGAAATCTAAACACCTTTTGATGTTTACAAACTAAAATTCAAAATGCTTCACAAAATGTAAAAATTCATTATCAAACATACAAAGGTATAGTCTTAGTGGAGTCTCTTATAGACCTAGTTATGAGGAAGAAATTTTTTATGATGTGTAAGAACATCATGTCATGTTTGAGGACATCCAAACCATGGTATGATCTGAATAAGGTTACTTTGAACACCAACTTATAGAGGATAAATATGAATCTCTCCTAAGGATGATATAATTGGGAGCTCTACTTCTACCTAATTTCCTAATGGATAAATTACATAGACTCAATTTAGTAGAGGAGACCCCTCTTACACATATCACAAAACCAAACACTAATTCTTATAGTAAAGGGAAAGGCCCACTTGTGGAATCCTCCCCAACTAATCAAGATCTTGTGACTAAAACATAATAAATTAGTCAATGGTATGTTGATCAACTCATCACAGACTTTAATAATATTTTAGCTAAAATTTCAATTGATAATACTAATTTTTTAGAGTAAGAATAACCATTAGAACAAATCCAATAAGACCTAGCCAATTCTACATCTGATATAGACCTTGTGGTTTCTCCTAAATAAAATAAACCTATAGATAATTCATAGCAAGTTCCACTTGATACGAAGCATACTTTATTTAACCATTAGGAAACTCTTGCCCAGTCATAACAATGCATTGTTAAAAACTCATCGTAGGTTATGGGTATTTTACATAATACTTTATTAAGTTCTTATCAAACACAACAAGCTCCCCCTATGAACTAGTAGCGGTAATGCCATTTATTAAACCAACAACAAATACCATAAAACCAATAGATTTATTATAGTTCACAATAAAATATTTATAGGAATTAGCAAAAAAATCCTTTGAACTAATAGCATTAGACTTATTCACATCCAAGGATAAACCAAAATAAATATTCTGGGTAAAGAGTCCATATCCCTAGTAAAACTGCTTTCCACCCACAAATGCACAAAATATGCAAGAGTGGAATTCAATGAAGGAAATAGTCATGAGGCTTGAAATAGGTAATCAGATCAAAAAATACAATTTTGATGAGATATGTCCTTATTCATTTGAATTGATAATTCTTTAGGTACCTTTTCCACCTCATTTCAAGCACCAAAGTTTGATAAATATAAAGGGAAAGGTGACCATGGAGAACATATTCAAGAATTTTTCATGGTATGCCAAGAGGTCATTTATAATAGCATTTATTTTTTATGCTTACTTCCATACAATTTGGCTAGACAAGCATTAGATTGGCTTCCAAAACTACCCAAGGAATTGGTGACAAATTTCAACAATTTATCAAAAAAAATTATCAACCATTTTTATTTTAAAATTGAGCATGAATTAACAATCGTTGACTTATGTAAATCAAGTCAAAGAGATGGAGAAATATTTGCATCATATCTAAAATAGTAGAGGGTACTCGATGGTTAATTTCAACATAATTTATCAAATAGTTAATTAGCTAATATATTTACATAGAACCTACATCCCAAGGTGGCCCATAATATGAGACTTGCTTGTGTCAACACATTCAAAGAAATCATTGAGAAGGGTGTGTAGATTGAGAAGGAACTTATCACCAAAGGCCTAGTGAAAATATACTCATAGGATCAAACATCTAATCAGACTCAAGCACATGTCCAAGCTAATACTATGGATAAACCTAAAGTTTTTAATAAAAATAATAATATGGTAGGTGATGGTGTAACAGAGTCATGACATGTGCAAATAATAAATGATTTTCTAGTTTAAAATGCACAACCTAATCCACCACCCACTTTGTAGAGAGATCCTCCACATAGAGGATTTAACAAATTTAGACCATTCAAAAAGTTGGGAGAACCTATTGAGATATTATTCTAGAAGCTAGTTGTAGCCACTTTCATCATATGTCCTATGCTAAAACCATTTCCTGAAGATCAACCCAAACCTGACTAGTATTGTGAAGATGAGTTCTATGATTTCTATTATGTTATTGGCCATGCCATTTATTTATGTGTACAACTGAGACTTCTCATTGAATACCTAATTGAGAGTGGAGAGATTAAAGTAAAATAAGCAACATATAACACCAATAAGGATAATAGCATTTACAAAGACCCATTTCCCAAGCATAACCATTGACGTCAATAGAATCATCAGAACCAAGGATAGGGACAAAATTAGCAAGGACAAGGTCAAATAATAGAATCAACATCTTCATAATTAGGATCATAATACCCAAGCTAATAACCTAGGTTAAAACACTATGTCGTATGATTACAATAACACCATTGGGAATATTTTTGGTAATCACATCACCACCATTATAGTCAAACCCTATATACCATTTGGAACTTCTCTAATTATTGGTCCCTTTGTTTTAGGGCCATCACCCTCCTCTTCAAGTAAGGATACACCAAGTTCAAGTAATTCTACTATGCTTCAGCTTTCATGGGTTACTATTTTTGGACCATCACCCAATTATTCTAATTATGATAACTCCATGCTGACTCAAAATTGCACAATCACAACTAGATTCTGACAAGTTACCATTAAAAGCCTTTTTCCTTCTTCCAACACTAAGCCAAATTTTAACCCTATACCTTCCAACCCTAAATTAAACCCTATACTAGCTAAGGCCAAACCTTATCATCCTACTATTGAGGAACTATACAATATTCATGAATAACTAAGTAAGATGTCTGCACAAATTTCTATCCTAGATATCTTGCATACATTAGAAGCTCACATGAACATACTAAATGACTTCCTCTAATAATCCACTATTACCAAGGATATTAACCCTACCAAATTTTAAATGGTCATGGGATATCTATAGCCAAGCCAGTAACTTACCTTTGATCAATGAGATATGTCTTCCCTTGGTCCTGACCATAATAATCCCTTGTATATCAAGGTTGTTATAGTACATCACAAGATCAAGAAAGTTATTATAGACAATGGTTCAAGGCTGAATATAGTGTCACTAAAATTGATACAATGGTTAGGACATATAGCTAGAAATAATCATGATCAAATCTTATGAGAATGCCGAAAGAGAGTCCTTAGTGAACTTTTTTTTTCTAATCATTATTGGGCTTCTAACTCATGATACCTTGTGCAATGTCATAGACATAGAATTTACTTATAATGTACTTTTTGGTCACTCTTGGATCCATGAAGTATGAGCTGACCCTTATACCCTACATCAATGCCTCAAGTTCCCCCATTATAGAATTGAGGTCACTATTTATGTTGATCTATAGCCATACCAATATTTTAAACACCTACATGTTGAAGACAATAATTATAAGTATTACCCTCATTCTAAATTTATATCCAAGAATAATAATCCATAGTTTTTTAACCACTTGAATCCAATTATATCAACCCTAATGATATTGTTTCCACTTTGGCCGATCTATTTCCTGCAGCCTTTGCAAACTAGCTTGCTGTTGAGTACATCAGCATTTCCACATACCATATGAAATATGCTTTTCATATGAGAAAATTTCCCACATTTCCTAAGTCCTATGGAAGACCCAAACCTTTTGAAATCCCTAACAAGCCCAACATGACTTGGCAAAAGAAAAACACATAGAAATAGCTTATGGTATTTGTAATATCCACTTCACCAAATTAGGATTAGGAGGCCATTACTGAATGAGATTATTTGTATGCTAATGGTATCACCAATTATTTTTATAATCCTCAATACCTTATCCCTATTCTAATCTTGGATAATTTGGACTATGCAAGTAAAGGCTTAGGGCAACATCAATAAGGTATTATTGAATCTCTATTTATTGAAAAACCTACTATAAACTAAGGTCTCAGATTTATACTGCCTAGGGGTGACCTCATGTATTTTTAAAGTGATTTATATTTTTATATTGATGAAGAAACTCCCATTAGTGACACAACATTCCATGATATCACCTATGATGATTTAGCTAATAATAATTTATGTGATTCTAATTCTAATATGACCCTCATAGCTCATAAGGATTATCAGTAATGGGATATACACTTTGATGTTTTAATTTTCTTATTTACTTGCATTATTATTGAGTCTAAAACTATTTATGTGTGTGTCATGTTGAAAATAAGAACCAAAACACATCCAAGACTAAACATATGTTAGACACCATCTTTTGAACAAAGAGGTGTTATGCTGGTCAAATTAGTTCAAAACATTTTTAGCCTTATTCAAACAATAAATCAAATCATTTATGTTTGTGATTCCAAAAATCATCGTTATCTTTTTAATTTAGGTCTAGACTATTCATAACTTGGAGATATAAGGTTATTTAGCCCAAAATTTGAGAATTTACCTTTCTAAGCTCTAACCCCAAAACATGATTGGTCTATGTTAGAGTCTTGCCTAAAACTTGGGCTTGGGTAGTTCACCTTTTATGTTTGGCTTGAGTAACTGGGGTGAATTTTTATATTTGGTTTAAAATAATTTTTATAGATGCTATTCATTCTATTATTGTTTGAACTTAGGTTATCCTGCATTCGCTCATGCTCTAAGTTATTTAACCATTTGACTTTTTTTCTATTGGGTATTGTTGTGATCCCCATTTGTGTTTAATTTTAGACTTAGGATTTCACGTGTCAGAATACATCATAATATTCTTGGATCACTTTAAAATTCTTCTATTTTTCTTTTTATATCTCTCTATAAGTTTTATATAGTGGATTGTTTATGCTTTGTTTTACCTAAGTACTTTATTAGCACATGTGTGTATGTTGTCTTGTTTTGTTGTGGTTATTTATGTGTTGTATTTTATGTTTTATGTGTTTGGAGGTGGTTTTAGTCTGTCATCTTGTTCAAGGTAGTACTATGTCTCAAATTGAGGGAAAGTAACTCCATAATCTAATGGATGGACAAGGCAACTAGTCTAATTTTCTTAACAAGCAAACATCCCCTGGAGACCATCAAATATGTTAGCCAAATTTGGGATACCATTAGAGAGGTTCACAAAAAAATTGACATGTCATGTTTTATAACCTTATTCATAGTCATTATATACCTGATGAGGTATTCAAATGGTCTCTTTGAGGTCTTATTAGCATAGTTTAAGGTTATTTTGACAAGTTTAAGGTAATGATCTATCTTAGTCTTGTGTTAGTCTAGCCATACCATGATATAAAAAAGTTGATTCAAAAGGTGTCAAAGGTTATAAGTGTCTCTCAAGTCATCCCACCCTTTGACCACCTTTCATGAACATTATATACATGTTCAGAGAAGTTAAGGTTGTTTTGTAAAGTTTAAGGTAAATGTCATGCAATATAAAGGTGCATGTGGCCAAGTCTAACACATGCATAGGCTTGTCACGTTAATGTCAAAGCTAACAAAGATGAAAGGTACATTAAAAAGTACTTATTAAAGCCTATGAAAGAGATATATAATGTGCATATATGTTAGTGTTAGAAATTTTGGCCTATCAAGGCAAAAATTCTACCCCTATTATCTAAAACTTTCCTTGGAATGGTCAAATTTCCCGTTGTAGTTGGTCAGTTATGGTCTTGTTAGCCCAAAGCCCGAAGTAAGAAGAAGTAGAGAACCTGATTAATCAAAAGTACAAGTTTATTTTCTTTTGGGACTCTTTTTCACCATGTTTTCATTCTTTTGAAGTTTTTTGTTTTTGGTGTTTTTGTCTAAGTGTTAGGAATTGTTTTAGACATTTTGTCTGAAGCAATTTTCCTGAAGAATATCTTTCTGAAGTGATTGTTTCAGTCATTTTTTCCAAAACAATTTTTCTAAAGGGAATTTCACTTTTTCTGAATGGTCCAGTTAGAAAATTCTAAAGGAATTCAAAAAAATTATTCAAGGTAGAAAGTCCACAAAAAATCTTGAAATAAAAGTTTAAAGAGAAAAATCATAGACAAATTATCCACAAGAAAGGACTAAGGAAAAATCTTGAAGAAAAAAAACTCTAAAAGTAATAGATAAAAGCAAAAAAATTGAAGAAAAGTTCTAAAAACCTTTTTCTGTGGAAAGTAGCCGAACAAATATCCCAAAAGAATTATAGACTGGAAATAACCCAAAAGAATACATGTAGAAATGAAGAGCCAAAGAGAAAAGGTCAAGGAAATTCAAGGAGCTAACATGGAGTTTCAAATGGTGCATATCTGATCTTAACATGTAATTTCATGCATGCTTCAATTTTCAAAGCCCCTTTTCATGCAAATGGAGGCCATTTGGAGTTGAATGGTCTTGAGTTTGAGTTGAATTTTTGTCAAAGTGTCACATCTATTCTAATTTATCATGTTAATTGAAGGATTTAAACACTTTCAACTTGTTCAAAGTAAAGTTCTTCACGTAAGGATTGGCGTAGCATCATCTCATATAGGATGGAGTTACTTGGAGTTGAGTAGACAAGGCTTATCATGCATTTTCCTTATTTTCCATGCAAAGAATGTCTTTCTTTTGTTTCAACTCAACTTCCAAACATATCAAGTGGAGTTTCTCTTTGAATATTTGGTGTAGCTTTCCATGTATGAAGAAGATTTGTCTAGGATGGTTTCACCATCCTTTTCCAATGACAAAGATGTTATTCATGCAAGACATAAGAAAAAAGTATATTTTTGAAGGCTTTGTTATCTTTTGATAGCTTAAGTTTGATTTGTGTGATGTGGGAGTTGATCTCCTACATAATTTTCAAATGCCAATCTCTTGGATTTTATATGATTTTACTATATAAGTTGGCTTTTTAGCCATTTTGAAAGATCCCTCTCTTAGAAAAAAACTAGACTCTATCAAGATTGAGTTTTGTAACCTTTTTAGATAAATAGAATGATTGTTTTTAGATTTTAGGGTGTTGGTATAGTGTATATATGCCAATGATTTGCATATGTGATAGAATTTTCTTCCTTGTCAAGTCCTAATTTTTACCTAGTTACTAGTTGATCAAATTATGCAGGTCATGTTCTATGTTTGATGTCTTTTGGATCAAGTTACAATAGATATAAGTAGCTAGTTAGTACCTTGAATCAAGCTTATTCCATCATTTCCCTCAAGCTTTGATCACCAGATGAAAACCTTTTCATGAAATTCTGATGCATAAGAGTCAATTAGAGTTGAAGATTCAGTCTTTTCTTGTCTAATTAGTGTTTTAGAAGCTCAAATTGAGTGGATGAACCAAAATATAGGTGTTTCACCATCATTAAATATAATTTCTCTTTAATTTTATTTATTACCTTTTCGCTCTTCCCTTTTACCTGATAGTTTGTAGCATAGAGTAGGGATCCTAATTGATACACCAAAGGGAGCTAGCCCTTAGAATCTAGAGATTCAAAAATTATTTATTAGGCCACCCATAGCCTAGGATTATTTCCATGTTTTAGTATACTATGAAGGCCTAAAACTACCTTCACAAGGGTGTGAGTTTGATTGACAATAGTTAGTATTATTAGTACAAGTCAGACCATGGTTAGTTTTGCAGGTTTAACATACAAGATAGAGTAAATCACTCTTTTATAGGTAGTTTTAGGCAATTGTGTGGAAATAATAGATCCATATTAAGTTGAAAATGTTTATAGACTATCTCTTCACATTCCTCAGGTCATTTCCATGAATATAGAGCTTTCATAGGTCCTAATAATACAAAATTTGCATCTAAATCTCCATCAACTTCTTGGCATACTAGTAATGGTCAACTTCATGTGCTCATTGTAGGAATATTTTCATTGATGTCAAAGGCAAAGTGAAGGGAGATATATGGACTCACTTAGAGTTTTGGACTAGTTCAATAACTTTAAACTCACCCAGAGCTTCATACTCACTCATTATCTTCTAACTCGCTCACTAGCTTCAGACTCACCCAGAGAGTTAGACTCACTCAATAGCTTCAAACTCACTTAGAGCTCTAGACTCACCCAGTAGCTCTGGACTCACCCATTATCTCTTTACTTGTCTATTTAGTAGCTATAGACTCACCCAATATGAACAACAATGTTGAAATAGATTTAAATCCATTTGTATTAAATGATGGCCAACCACCTTTGTTAGCATCTAATTTTTGGCAATAAAAATCATCATCTAGGTCTAATTAATGGATAACCACCTTTTGATAGGTTATATCTTTTTGGATAAATCACACCTTTTTGAAGAGGCAAAAGAAAGGTATAAATATATAGAGAAGTTAGAGATAAACTGTGGGATGGAAGTTGAAGTGTGAGATATGTGAAGAAGAGAAGGAAGATAGTGTGTGGACAATAAAAGTATATATCATATAAACACATGCATATTTAAAGAGAAGAAATAATTATTTCTATCATATATAAGGAGAAGAAGAGGAAGAAGAGAGAGAAGAGGGAGAAGAGTGAAAGCTTGATTGTGCCATCATTTGTTGACAAAGCAATAGTGAGAAGGTGGATTTTTTTTAAGTGAGGTCAGTGCCTCAAAATAGAGAGATTGGTGTCTCTTGCTAAGTTGGTGCTTAGTAGTGGGTATTGGTGTCTCTAGTAAGTTTGTGTCTATAAAATGTTTATCAATGGGGATTGGTGCCTCTAGTAGGTTGGTGTCTACAAATTAATTAGTAGTTAGGATTGGTGTCTCTAAGTAGGTTGGTGCCTACAGAATGTTTATAAAAATAATTATTAATCTTATGAATGTATTTGGATAGTAGATCTAAGCAGCATTTTAAGTGTAGTTTTTACCCATCGAGGGTTTTCCACATAAATTATGTGTTGTGAATTTACTCATTATAATATGAATGGTTTCTTTATGAAATTTAATTATTAAGAAATTAAGTTATTATTACACACTGATTCACCCCCGTCTCAGTGTGGTGTGTGATCAACAATTGATATCAATTCAAGTTCCTTTAAAAATAGTCTAACAATTATAAGGTAGATCTCAAGAGCACACATGGAAAATCAAGAAGGATTTTCCATAAACAAGGCTCCATTACTCTATGGGACAAATAATGAATTATAGATCATAAGGATGTGAACATATCTAATGGACCTTGGCATTGATATATGAAAAATTCTAGTAACTAGATATATAACACCACAAACTCCACAAATGGATACAATAGGAAAGATGGAAAGTGAAAATAATGCAAAATCTGAGAACTTGATTTTATGTGGCTTATCAGATCAGAATTTGTCAAAGTAATGCATTGTAATTTTACAAAATACATATGGTATAAACCTTAAACCATCTATGAAGGGGATGACAAGGTAAAGAAATCTAAGTTTCAAACACATAGAATACAATTCAAAAGTTTTAAAATGAAGGAAGAAGAAAACATTGTAGCCTATCTGATTCATATGGATGATATTGTTAACACCATTAGAGGGCTTGGTGAAAAATTTGAAGAATTTGTAATAGTTAAAAAGGTAATAAGGTCTCTACCCTTAATATTTGATGCAAGAGTTTATTCTATTGAAGAGATAAAGGATCTAGACTCATTAACAATGGATGAGCTACATGGCAGACTAATGGTTTATGAAATGATAAATGAGAAAGAAAAGCCATCAAAAAGGGAAGAAACCTTCAAATATTCAAATAAAGGTAAAAATAGAGATCCTAAATCAAGCAATGAACAAGATGAAGAGGCCCTATTTATGAGAAATATTAAAAAGGGATCCAATAAATAAAAAGGTAAGTTACCTTTAAATGCTTTAATTATGGTAAGATAGGACATTTTACTACCAAGTGACTTCATAAGGATGATAGTGATGATGAGGAAAATTATAATGAGGAAAGAAATAAAAAATAAAGTCAACCTAAATACAATAAAGGCTTCAAACAAATTGAAAATAAGAAAAAGTTTGGTAAGCACAATAAAGGTCTCTATGCTAAAAAGGATCAAAACTCAACTAAGGAGAGTGATGAGAGAATTTTAGGCAATGATAGAGAATAAAATATATTCATGGATATAGGAATAATTAATGATGCCTTTACAAGTGAAGACACCTTAAAAGAGGAAGATGTCGAGGATGAAGGAGAAGTAAATCTTGAAGAGGAACTCATATATGATTTAAGTGAGATAAAATTTCTTAAGAAGAAGAATTTGAAACAAATTTTATAGATTAAAAAATATGAATAATAAAATAATGACCTAAAAATAAAAAGGTTTCATAGCCTTGAAGAGTCAGAAAAGGTCAGCATTAGTCTAAAAACTGAAATAGAAGAAGCCAAGAAGATAGAGGAGGAAGTAAGAATCCAACTAAAGGCAAAAGAAGACCACATTTCTAAGCTAGAATCAAAATATAATTTATTAAAGAATGAATTAGAAAAGACATGTGATAAATTGAAAATTACCAAAGTACTATATGAAATTATCAATTACCAAAGGTCATCATGCATCAAGACTGGTCTTGGTTATGAAGAGAACCAAAAGAGAACTAAAGAAGGGAAGAGTGTAAAAACTGTAGAACCACCTAAGAGAATGAATACAGAGAATCCCAAGAGCTACATGGATGCACTCAATGGATCCATAAAAAGGTGAAAGTGATAATTAAAGCATTAATAAATGGAATGTTACACATCCTAATAAAAAATAAGGTAAAAACATACTTGTATAAAATTTTAGAATAATATCTCCTCCAAGGTAGGAACATATGACCAAGTTTCAGAGTTCATTTTATCATTATTATTATTATTATTGTAATCATTTTGGTCATAAATTTAGAGATTGTAGGGTACATGAAAGAAATTATTTTGTGTGGGATAATAATAGATATTATTATGGATCTTCAAATAGAAACTACAATCCATTTTCTCCTGTAGTAGATTACAATGTCAAATGTTATAAGTGAAACAACTTTGGACATACAGTATGATTCTATATAAATGGTTTTATCGAACCTTATAAACAAAACAAGAAGGTGGATAACCTTGGAAATAAAAAGGAAGAACCTATAAAAGTTTGGAAGAGGAAGCAAGATCAAGAAAATGAGATAACTATACTTGTGAAAACTTCATTTCATGCACAAAATGTATCACTAAGCTCATAAGAAAATCCACCAATAACAAGGGAAGTTAATCACTCGATTATATTTAATCTTCATAGATTATTTGGTGATATGCATTCATAAGATATAGAATATCAGATAATGAATATTATTTGTGAGAGTGATGGTGCAAGTGATGGTACTGTTATTAGAAATAAGTTAAAGAAGCATGAATAGAGCAGAAAATGAAATGTTGTATCTTGGAATTCAATTTTTGTAGTATACTAATCATAGAGAATGAATCCATTATGAATTGGATTTTCCACTATGAAAGGAATCACAAATATTGCATAAGCTACAACATAATGAAATTAGTCAAGGTACAAAACAACTTATAATAGACATGGTCTAGCGTCAAGTATAAATTGTAGAAGCTAACTCAGATCTAGCAAGTGATAAAGTTAAGAATGTGAAAAAGATGAGTTACCATTTGATCATCTAAAGATAATCTAGATGGATGTATATGATGTCAAAGAGCCCATATTTGATCAAATTCAAGGAGAGAAAATGAGAGAAGAAGAAGTCCTTATACAAAAGGATAGGAAAGAATAGAAAGATAATCATTAAATTGTGGTGATGTTGAATAAGTTGACATGGATATTTCCCATGATCTATTTGAGAACATCCCTTTGCCATTGATGTCAAAGGAGGAGGGTTATAGAAAGAGGGAGAATTATAGAAAGGGGGGAACTATGTTTTTGTTACATTTATAGGTTATTTTTTCTATAGGATTTACATCAATGACAAAGGGTGAGATTGTTAGAATATTATAATTGAAGTTAAAGGCAAAGTAAATGTAAATATATAAATTCATTCAAATCTCTATACTAGCTCAATAACTTCAGACTCGCCCAGAGCTTCAGACTCGCTTAGTATCTTTGAACTTGCTCAATATATTCAAACTCACCCAAATCTTTGGACTCACTCAATAACTTCAGACCCACCTAGAGATTTAGACTCACTCACTAACTTTGGAATTTCCCAAAGCTCCATACTCTCCCAGTAGCTTTGAACTTGCCCAGTAGTTCTAGACTAACCTAGTCAATAGCTATGAAATTTCCCAATGTGAAGAGTAGCTATTTAAGTATGAAGAGTAGTGTTGAAATATATTTAAATTAATTTGTATTAAATGATGGCCAACCACCTTTTTTAGCATCCAAATTTTAAAAATAATAATTATCACCCAATTTCATTGAATTATAATCTAAAATGAAGGGCTGAACACCTTTGGAAAGGTCATATCCCTTAGGAGAAATCACACCTTTTCAAAGAGGCATAAATAAGGTATAAATATATAGAAAATTTAGAGAGAAAGTATGGGATGGAATCTAAAGTGTGAGATATGTGAAGAAGAGAAGGAATAAAGTGCGTGGAGAATGAAAAGATATATCATATAAACATATGAAGATTTAAAGAGAAGAAATAATTCTTTCTATCATATATAAGGATAAGAAGAGGAAGAAGAGAGAGAAGAGGGAGAAGAGTGAAATTTTTATTGTGCCATCATTTGTTGACAAAGCAATAGTGAGATGGTGGAAATTATTTAAGTGAGGTTGGTGCCTCATAGTAGAGAGATTAGTTTCTCTTTCTAAGTTGGTGATTAGTAGTGGGTATTGTTGTCTCTAGTAGGTTGGTGCCTAAAAAGTGCTTAGCAATTGGGATTGGTGTCTCCAATAAGTCAATACCTATAAATTAGTTATTAGTGGGGATTAATGATGAAACCTGATCTTACACTGCTCTGAAACCATCAGCAAACTGATACAGACCTATCTAGATCATTAATTCCTTGTAGCCATGTTTTCCCTGTTTATTGTCCATAACGTTTTATAGGTTAACTCAATTAGGAAAGTAAAAACATTTCTGGATACCCATTAAGCCCTTCTATAACATACTAAAAAATATCTTGAGGTTACTTTGTATGGAATTGTACTTTCTTCTTTAGACCCTGTTCCAATTAGCCCTCCTTTTGTGTAAAACATCTTATTTAGAGTGATGTACAGACTTTCTAATCAAACCAAGCACCATTCCAGATACCCATTATCTTCTTACAGTTGAATCAATCATTTTTTAGTACACTTATTTGGAGAAATTCACTTTTCCTATATTGGCCTACACTCTTCCCTTCACATGCACCTAGGTCTCACTTGACAGTTGACTTTTTCCGTACTTATCCATACTGTATCACCTTGAAACCACTTCCAAAAGTTTTATAACATCATCAAGGTTCAGATTACAAATTTTTAAGAGGTTTCAAGCATTAAAACTCATTTTAAGGGTTTGAACCTAATTCAGAATTTTCCCATGACAGTCACAGGCCGAGAGCTTATTATTTTTGCTGGGAGTGTTTTAGCTTGTTTCAAAGGTTAAAATAAATTGTCTAGGGTCTGTGTTAGTCCCCTACACCTTCTCCAATCATCCTCCAGGTTATATCAACCTTCTAAGCTTGCCAATACTCAACAACTCAGTGTCTTTTGACTGTATTTTTATAACAGTCAACAGGGTTCTTAGTTTCTTTTCTATTTCAATGATTAATAGAATTTCAATCTGATATAAAAAAATTTCATTATATTTAACAGCTTCCCCATTCATATATTCATATCAAAGATGAACCTTTTCAATACATTTTCTATACAAAAACATACAACTCTCTTATCATTGACTGTATTTGTCCACTACAGGCCGAGAGCCAACAGTTAGAGATTTTGGATATCAAAGAGGTTTATAATGACTATTTATTCTTTTCTTAGGTTCATTATTTCCTTATAGACCTATCTCCTTGACTTTATAGATCCCATATAAACATTTATACGTTGAATTACATTGGACAGTGGGCTGTAGGTCTATAGGCTGCCCGAATACCCTATCTAGACCCTGTTTAGACTTTTTATAATATTTAAAGTTCTGTTAAGACCTCTTAGTAACATCATATTAGTTTTGATTTGCTCCCATCATAAAAAATAACCAGTCTTGCTTTATGTTCTATGGAGAACCATCACACACATACACACACAATTACATAGGCCTGTTACCAGAATTCCATAAAGAGACCATATAGGAAACAAAGAATTCATTATTTCTTAGATCAAATAAAAAACTTACAATTAAATATCAATGTTCCATGGCTTCCAAAGCATTATCTGTTCCTTCTCACATTCTTTTCTCCTTCTCTTTTCTTCAACATCTCTTGAGTGAAGTCCTCCCTCACTGTTTCTCCTCTTTCTTCTTCATTCCATTCTTCTTTTCCTTGAATGAGAGGACTCTTCCTCTCTATTCTTCTTCACTTCTATGCCCCTCTCATCCTCCTTCTCTTCTCATCCTCTCTCCTTAATGAATTTTCTCTTTTTTTTGTCTTTTCAAGAATCTCTCTCCTAACTTCTACGCCCAATTTGGGCTTAAGACAAAACAATATGCTGTTTGAAAGTTTTAACAATTTACTAAGGTTGAAAATAGTTTCAACCATTTCCCCTTTATTTTCTCAACAATCTAACAATCACCTTTCACCTTTTTACTTTCACTTTTTGATAATTACATTTACCTTGAAGGTGAAATTTTGAAATCTCACAATTTGGAGGGAAAACCAAAATTTGAATTTTCACACTAGAATTTGAACTATTGTAGATGCTCCTGCATCATACTCTCCCTCTAGAAAAGATTTGAACCTTAGTTCAAATGAGATGCTTCCTCCATGCTTTAGCCTTCATTCTATGCCTAGATCCCAAGGTCTTGTTGCCAATACCAATGCTTGTCTTTGATAATCTTTTTTTTTCATCTTGCTTTTATTCCTTTTCTGGTATGTTCTTCGCCTCATCTCTTTCTCAGCTGCCATCTCCCACTTCCATGCTTCTTCATCTTCATACATATATTCTAGATCTTCTTGTTGTTCTTCTTGTTTCATGAGCTTCTCCAGTGACTCATGTACGTCATTCACTTCAGCAACCTTCATACCTACATACAAAACATTCAAAGCCACCTTAGAATCCAAATCTTTAGGCCATAAAGCCTCTTGGCTGCATTCATGCTCTTGTTCTTTGACCAAAACTGCCTTGACCTCTTTGCTTTGCTCTTGTCTTGTTTCACTCTTCCCAATGTTGCCTTCACCATGGCTTGTACCTGTATGTAGCTCTCTTGAAGAACTAAAGAGTTCTTCCAACATTCTCATTTCTTTACTCAACACAAGCTCATCCAAATCTTCATGTCCTATATCAAACTTAGGACCAAATTATTTTTCATCCTCTATAAATACATTCATCCACTTTATGGTTTCTTCATACAAATCAGTGTCTTTATCATCATCAATATACTTATCAAAAACAATAGGAATACTATTACCTTGTCTCTCCTTGTTTGTTTCAAACATGTGAACTGATTTAACATCTCTATTTTCATCATCCATCCTCTTGGAACTCCCTCCTTGCTGAATATTAGTTTTCATAGACATTTTACATTCCTCATTTCTCATGAAAGGATCATTAAATAATTCAAACACATCATCATAAACCAATTGTTTACCTTTTACCTCTTTGGTATACCTCTCAAGCGTCCTATCTTCATGGAATGCTTCTTCCATACTCACCATCTCTCCTTCATTCTCTTGGTTGCTGGAATCACCTTTAATCCTCTTCCATTGACTTCTTGGTGTTGTTGTCTCAATACTCACATCTTTTCTCTTTGCCTTCTTAAGCACCCATACTTGTTTCTCCTTCTTACCATTTCTCTTCTCAATCCATGTAGGCATCTTGAAATCATGCTCTTATACCAGCACCTCCTCTTGCTTGAGAGTTTGCTTCATCCACCATTTAGGCATCACATATCCATGGTTAATTGGAAACTTCACCTTTCTCTTTGCTTCTCTAACATGCATATCAACAATTTCATGCTTATAAGACAAATCAGTTTTTGAACTCACCTTTACCTCCTTAATGGGCTGCTCCATTAATTCTTTGACTTGCATAACTTCTTGATTATTTGTGCTTTCTTTTTTCTTTCTGCTTGGCTGCTCTCTTTCTTCTTCTTGGCCTTCAATGGCATCATGGAATTCAGCTTCATCTTTCATTTCTTCTCTTACTTGTATGGAATCATCAACACCTTTCTTATGCATTAACCAATGCATCTCTTCTTCTTTATCAACAGCAGCAAACTCTCTTCTCTTTCTTGCACATTCACTTGTGCACTTGGTGTCTTCTCTTGCACCAATCTCTTCACTCTCCAAGGCCCTTCTCTTGACCTTCATAAGGCTACTCATACCTGCACTTACCCATGCAAAAATAGCATTAGATATAAAAACAAGAGACCACAAGGTCCCTATGAGTACTCTTTTCATCAACACTCTCATCTTTTCAAGTGCTCTTCCTGGCACTTCATCTTTTCTCTCTTCTCTTCTCTTGTTCTCCACAATGAGAACCTTCTTCACAACTTCTCCTTCCTACTGCTCACTTGGAAACCTTCTTGTCTTCTTTAAGCCTCTATGGGCTCCTCTCTTCATGGCAATCTCATTTTGCCTTCTTCTCCTTTTCAATAGGAGATCTATTGGCCACTTCATCCTCTTCCTCATTGGCCATACACATGCTTGCTTATCCATCTGCATCCAAGACTCATATTCATCTTTAATCTTAGCTAACTCTCTCTTCAACTTAGCAATCTCTTTATTAATTATAAAACTGTCCATACCTTTGATGCTTGCTTTCTTCTTGGTGCCCTCATATACCTTGTTGCTCTGTAGTGCCTTCAATAGTACTTCCATCTTTGAGATCTTCACCCAAGTTTTTTCCACCTTGGTCTCTTAATCCCTTGTCTCACCCAAGCCTTTTCTCCTTGACTGGTCTTTTGACAATCTCCTTGATCTCACCTAGGCCTTTTGCATCCTAGTCTTTTGATCCTCTTCTCAATCCTGCAGCAACTCTTATACAACACTTCATTAAATACAAATCAAAAATCCAAGCTTACCTTGCTTTGGATCTTCCTCTTGAGAATTCACTTGCTCTTCTTCTAGAGCTTCTCTAAGCTTCAAACTCCATCCTTTACCCCACCTAAGTCTATTTCACCTTGGTCTTTTGGCAAACTATCCAAGTTTCTTCTTGGATCTTCACTAAGCCTTACTTGGCTTTTTCTCTTCTTAAGCCTCAATGGCTTGGCTGACTTGAACCTGTAACTCCTTCACTTTATTGCTTCTCAACACAATAACTCAAATCAAATAGCACAATTATTCATACCTTTTCTCCCCAGGGTCTCCTAATGCTTGTCCTGCTGATCCTCTTGCCAAACCCTGTAACAACTCATTAGAAATCATAGCCATCAACAAATTGAAAATTCTCAAGAGCTTCAAGCTCTGATACCAAATGATGAAAACCTAATCTTACACTGCTCTGAAACCATCAGCAAACTGATACAGACCTATCTAGATCATTAATTCCTTATAGCCCTATTTTCCCTATTTATTGGACATAACTTTTTATAGGTTAACTCAATCAAGAAAGAAAAAACATTTATGGATACCCATTAAGCCCTTCTATAACATACTAAAAAATCTCTTGAGATTACTTTGTACGGAATTGTACTTTCTTCTTTAGACCTGTTCCAATTAGCCCTCCTTTTGTGCAAAACGTCTTGTCCAGAGTGATGTACAGACTTTCTAATCAAACAAAGCACCATTCCAGATACCCATTATATTCTTACAGGTGAATCAATCATTTTTTAGTACACTTCTTTGGAGAAATTCACTTTTCCTATATTGGCCTACACTCTTCCCTTAACATGCACCTAGGTCTCACTTGACAGTTGAATTTTTCCATACTTCTCCATACTGTAGCACCTTGAAACCACTTCCAATAGTTTTCTAACATCATCAAGGTTCATATTACAAAGTTTTAAGAGGTTTCAAGCATTAAAACTCATTTTAAGGGTTTGAACCTAATTCAGAATTTTCCCATGACAGTCACAGGCCGAGAGCTTATTATTTTTGCTGGGAGTGTTTTAGCTTGTTTCAAAGGTTAAAATAAATTGTATAGGGTCTGTGTTAGTCCCCTACACCTTCTCCAATCATCCTCCAGGTTATATCAACCTTCTAAGCTTGCCAATACTCAACAACTCAGTGTCTTTTGACTGTATTTTTATAACAGTCAACAGGGTTCTTAGTTTCTTTTCTATTTCAATGATTAATAGAATTTCAACCTGATATAAAAAAAATTCAGTATATTTAATAGCTTCCCCATTCATATATTCATATCAAAGATGAACCTTTTCAATACATTTTCTATACAAAAACATACAACTCTCTTATCATTGACTGTATTTGTCCACTACAGGCCGAGAGCCAACAGTTAGAGATTTTGGATATCAAAGAGGTTTCTAATGTCTGTTTCTTCTTGTCTTAGGTTCATGCTTGCCTTATAGACATATCTCCTTGACTTTATAGAGCCCATATAAACATTTATGTGTTGAATTACATTGGACAGTGGGTTGTAGGTCTATAGGCTGCCCGAATACCCTGTCTAGACCCTGTTTAGACTTTTTATAATATTTAAAGTTCTGTTAAGACCTCTTAGTAACATCATATTAGTTTTGATTTGATCCCATCATACAAAATAACTAGTCTTGCTTTATGTTCTATGGAGAACCATCACACACATACACACACACTTACACAGGCTTGTTACCAGAATTCCATAAAGAGACCATATATGAAACAAAGCATTCATTCTTTCTTAGATCAAATAAGAAACTTACAATTAAAAATCAATGTTCCATGGCTTCCAAAGCATTCTCTGTTCCTTCTCACATTCTTTGCTCCTTCTCTTTTCTTCAACATCTCTTGAGTGAGGTCCTCCCTCACTGTTTCTCCTCTTTCTTCTTCATTCCATTCTTTTTTTCCTTGAATGAGAGGACTCTTCCTCTCTGTTCTTCTTCACTTCTACGCCCCTCTCATCCTCCTTCTCTTCTCATCCACTCTCCTTATTGAATTCTCTCTTTTTTTTTGTCTTTTCAAGAATCTCTCTCCTAACTTCTATGCCCAATTTGGGCTTAAGGCAAAACAATATGCTGTTTGAAAGTTTTAACAATTTACTAAGGTTGAAAATAGTTTCAACCATTTCCCCTTTATTTCCTCAACAATCTAACAATCACCTTTCACCTTTTTACTTTCACTTTTTGATAATTACATTTACCTTGAAGGTGAAATTTTGAAATCTCATAATTTGGAGGGAAAACCAAAATTTGAATTTTCACACTAGAATTTAAACTATTGTAGATGCTCCTGCATCAATTAGTGTCTCCAAGTAGGTTGGTGCCTATAGAAATTTTTTAAAAGGAATTATTTATCTTATGGATGGATTTGGATAGTAGATCCAAGAAGCTTTTCAAGTGTCATTTTTCTCCACTGAGGGTTTTCCATGTAGATTATGTGTTATGCATTTACTTGTTCCTATGCAAATGGTTTATTTACGAAAGTTGATTAGTAAAAAATTAAATTTATTACACATTGATTCACCCCCCTTCTTAGTGAGGTGTGTGATAAACAATTACATATAGAGGAAAAATAATGGTTACCTAAGCTCTTGGTAAAATGAGGGGGTCTTGATGGCCTTCAAATCCATGGTTTTAGTTCTCAGTTTAGTGGTCCCTGTTAGTGTAGGTTTTTATTTTTCCCTATTATTTAAATAGGGAAATTATGTATTTGTTCATACATGGAGTTTTCTTACATTCGTGGGATAGGCTAGCTTATGTGGAGATGTGTGTCATAGATGTGTCATAGGTGTCATAAGAATGTCATAAGTAACTCCTTTGACTAGTTATTCTGGGTATGGGAGTTACTTCTCTATTCTTAGCACCCTGTCACCACCTTTCATGGAGGAGTTATAGTCTATTCTTGGGGTGCCTTGACCACCTTTTGTGGAGGAGTTACTTACGTGCTCTCCTATATGTATTCTTCACTTTGGCCATCTTATGTTAATGGAATATTGGCTTTTCTCCAAATTGTCTATGCAATTGTCTCTTGTTTGATTTCATTTACTTTAGCATTTTGTGGTATTCACTTGCTTCATCCTGTGCAACCACGACTCATGCATCCTCATTATTCAGACCTTGGCGAATCCTCTGATATGGTATCAGAGCCACCCTGGTAATTGGTTGTTTATTTTACTATTACTTTCATTGAAATCTAGAGCTTTGTTAAGGCATTTTTTTGCAAAATTTAAATTTTTTTGAGAGATATTGCTAGTTCTCCATGCTCTTGTTCCTTCCATGGCTTGTTTGGTCTCTCCATGTACATGCAGGTGGGATTTTGCAAGATCCAATAATCTTGTTTCTATCAATCAACTTGCATATTTTGTGTTTTAATCAAAATTTCAAGTTGTCACATGCCTTTTCAATCTCTTGGTAGCTGATTCTACCTTTGCATTCCTTTTTTTGGTTACTGGGGTCATTTTTTCCAGCTAAAGGTGTCTGTTTTACACTAGATCTGCATCTTCTGTACATCAGCAAGAAAAATACGTCCTAAGATTTGTTCATAGCCTAGAAAAACCATCTGGGTATCTTTTATTTTTTGCATACATTCTGTATACTTTGCATAAATATGCTTAGAAAGCTACAGTAGGACCCCTCTCCCTTGGCAGTTGTAATTTTGAAGGCAGTTTTCAAATGCTCCGTTCTTGCTCATACGGACTCCTTTTCCCACGATTTTTTTTTTGATTTTGGCTATTTTTTCATGCTCTATGCACTAGTGTAGACTTTTTTTTATTTTGATGCTAATATTTTTCAAAAATAGTAGATTCTCAGTCGTGACATTGCATAGTTCTTGTTTTGGGAACTTTGGAGGATCATAACATTCACATAAGACCTCGTATCGAGACGATGCTTTTTTTGAAAGTGCATGATTTTTTGAGTAGATCGTAGTGGTGCCATTTATTTTTCTAGATATTATGCCAAAGTTGTATTTTTAGCATATGCTCTTCATGAGAGTTTTGTAATGCATTGAAATCAAGACCACTTAGTATTTCTTGCTAGTGGTAGTTGTAAATGCACCAATATAAAGTACCAAATCATATTTTTTTGGGTGGGTTCTTTGATTGAGCAATATTTGAGTTTTTTTTAAAGCTTGTATATTCGACTGTCGAAGACGAAGGGTGAGGCTCGGGTTGGCAAGAGGCTAATTCTCCCTCACATAGACCTCTTTTGGATTTATCACTCTGTGCTGAGTCCAATGAGTGGTTGGAAGGCCACTTTATCTCTCAAAACAAGCATTTTTTTAATGTTTTAATATTGTTTTTTTGCAAAAGCACTAGTTTATGGGAAATTGAATCTTCAATATCTTGCAAATGGTAGCTCGAATTTGGGTGCCATATTTTGAAAAAGTGTTTGTATTTAAATTATCCATAGTGTAGGCTTTTTATTTGTTAAAAAACACTAGTTTATAAAGTGCCTAAAATTTGGATCTCCTGAGACACATTTTCGGCTAAGTCTGACATTTGGTTTGCTTAAATTCTTGCACTGATTGCTCTAAGACACATTCTCAACTGAGCTTGACATCTTTTGAGTGTGCACTTGCATATTTGGGAGGGGCTCAACATTTTGGGGGGGTGTGATTACTTTTTAGCACTTGCAATCTTTGCTTTCATTCTCCTTTCTGCATAAATTCACAACTTGCAATCAACACAACTTCACCTAAATTTAGCTTAAAATAGATTATTTTCAACTCAAACCCCTAACACCCTTCAACTATAATGAATTGAAGGTTAAAATGTCAATCATTCTTAGAATTAAAGGGTTGTATAGGACCACCATGGGTACTGAAGTAGAACCTAGCATTGATGCTAAAAAGGTCAAGTGGTACAACCGTAGTGATGAAGCTTATGAATTACTGAGCTTGTCCGTGTCTATAGAACTTTTCTTCCATTTAGAAACCTCCAAGACTCCTAAAGACATATGGGACACCCTATAAAGCTTATTTTGGAAGCTTGATGAGATGAGAGGTCATGAGCTCGAAAATGAACTCATAAGTCTAAGTCCTAGCAACTTTGACACCCTACATGACTTCCTCACTAAGTTTAAGGCCCTTAGATTGTAATTAAAAGAATTTGGGATAGAGAAGAAATATGACCAACTCATCTTTTCTATTCTCACTAAGTTAGGTCTAAGCTATTCAATCTTTGTCTCCACTTTCCATGCCATAAAAAGTGCCCTTGGCGCTACATGGAAAATGCCTTCTTTGGATTCATTCATTGTCAACTTGACTAGGGAGCAATTTAAGCTAATTCAAATGGGCATAATGAAGTCTACTCAACCCCAAGCTTTGATAGCTCTAAATAGTAAGGATAAGACTTTAACAAAGGAGAAGAAGAAAAAGAACAAGGACCAGGAGAAGAAGAAAGAAAACAACAATCCTGCCAAAAACAACACTGAGTCTTCCTCCTCTAATGCTAAACCTAAGAAGGAGAAGGTTAAGTGTGCCTATTGTAAGAAGACAAGGCATGATGAACAAAAATTCATGAAGAAACAAATAGACCACCTAACTCATCTTCTAGAGAAGCACAATATAGGTGTTCCTGAGTCCATCAAGCAGAATTCATCTACCCAAGATTCTACTAAGGCAAAAGGCAAGGGTAAGGAGAAATAAAAGGGTAAGGCCCTTGTAGCTATAGCAGCTTCTACATCTTCATGGGTCATTGACTTGGGTGCTTCTCACCACATGGGCTCTTCCCTAGTTGAGTTTTCATCTTTAGAGCCTTGTAGCATGACTTCAATTAGTTTGGGTGATGACACATCAATTTCCATTGTAGAGAGAGGATCAGTTGAAATGGAAGGAGGAACATTCAATAATGTTCTAAGTATTCCTTCTCTTTCAACCAATCTCCTATCAGTGTACCAAATCACTCACATTGGTCAAGGCATGAGAGTTAAGTTTTCACTAGATTTAGTGGCTATGAGGGAGTTGCATAGTGATACTACAGTGGCAGTGGGTGGGGTAGATCACCAAGCAAGGTTATACATCTTCTCACATTTTGCACCTGATTCTTCTCCAATAGCATTGTTATCTCATTCAGATGGAGTTAGAAAATTATGGCATGAGCGGTTTGGCCACCTTAACTACCGCTACCTTGAACAACTTTGCAAAAATGACAAGGTCATTAGCTTGCCTCATGCCCAGTTATCAAAAGGACTTTGCGAGGGGTGCTCCCTTGAGAAGCATCCTGAAGCAAAGTTTGACAAAGTCAAAGCTTGGAGGGCTTCACAACCTTTAGATTTAGTCCACAATGATGTATTGGGACCCTTTCCCAAACCATCTTTCACAAGGGCCAAGTACATCCTCACTTTCATTGATGATTTCTCTAGGTACACTTGGATATATTTTTTCAAACAAAAGTTTGAAGTGTTTGAAAATTTTCTAGACTTCAAGGCTCTTGTTGAGAAATAGAGTGAGAAATCCATCAAGTTTCTTCTAACTGATAATGGAGGGGAGTATGTCAGCAACAGGTTTGAGAAATTTTGCACCATAGAGGGGATTGATTTGTAGCGCACAATCATTTATAGTCCTTCACAAAATGGGGTTGCAGAATGCAAAAATAGGTTCTTGAAAGAGATGGGTAGCTGTATGATTCACTCCAAATCCTTAGCACCATAATACTGGGTCGAAGCCATCAATTTTGCTTTCTACATTCAAAACAAGGTTCCTCACAAAGCTTTAAAAGGGATAACACCCTTTGAAGCTTAGCATAAAAGGAAACCTGATGTTCAGCACCTTAGGGTTTTTGGATCCCCAGCCATGGCCCACATACCGAAGAAGAAACACAAAGCTATGGAATGTCAGTCCAAGCCTTGCATCTTTGTAGGATATCTGGATGGTATTAAGGGGTATCACCTTCTAGATCTAACCACTCATGAGTTGTTCATTGAGAGAAGTGCCCACTTTCAGGAGAGTCCTAGAGACTCAACACTTGGCACTTCTTCTCCCTCATCAAATCTACTTCTGCATGATGATTCTTCATCAAATTCAGATCAGCCATAGCAGGTTCTTGAGCCAGAGACATCTTCTTCTTCTTCGAGTTCAGATAGTGAGGATAGTGATGCAGAGTCATCCACCTCTAGTTAGTTAGAGGATGAGGAGTTAGCACTTGACTCGCCCACTTTCGGGCCACTTTGGGCCAGACAGACACTTGAGAGTGCTGGCACTTGGGTAGGATATCCTATAGATGACAGATGAACTAGGGGGGATTTTCAGAGAGATCCACGTGCCTTCTTTGCTTCAATTTCAGATCCATAGACTTTTCGAGAGGCATCAGGGGTATTTGAGTAGGATAGTGTTATGAAGGAAGAATATTCTTCCTTAATCAAAAATAACACTTGGGATTTGACTTCAATTCCTAAAGGAAGGAAGATGGTTCGATGTAGGTGGATATATTGGACCAAGTTTGTAGCAGATGGATCGGTTGATAAGTATAAGGTGAAATTAGTCACCAAAGGTTTCTCATAGGTGGCAGGCATTGACTACTCAGAGACCTTTGCACCCGTTACAAAGATGACTTATATCTAACTCACCTTGGCTATTACCACATCACATGGTTGGGATATGCACCAGATGGATGTGAAGAGTGCATTTCTTCATAGAGACCTAGAGGAGGAGATCTACATGGAGTAGCTGCTAGGATTTTTTTAGGATTCTTCCTTAATATGTAGACTTAGAAAATCTATCTATGGCCTCAAATAGGCCCCTCAAGCATGGTACACCAAGATGGATTCCTTCCTTCTCACAATGGGTTTCACTAGGTGCCATTCTGATCCTAATGTCTACTTTTTGTAGCAGGATGACTCGCTCTTGATTATGGTTCTTTATGTTGATGACCTTTTGATCACTGGGAGTTCTTCATCGACTATTCCAGCGATGAAGGCATCTCTCCAGGATAGATTTGACATGATAGACTTGGGTTTTTTGCACTACTTCCTTGGCATCGAGATCTCACAATCAGATTTAGAGATTTCTCTTACATAGCCTAAGTATGCTCTTGACTTATTGGCTCAGTTTCACATGGCTGATTACAAGCCATCTCTGACTCCCTTTCTATCAGGAGTCAAGCTTGAGGCTGACTATTCTTCACCATTGGTTGATGCCACTCGGTATCAACAACATGTTGGTAGTCTCATCTACTTGACTCACACCAAGCCCAACATATCATATACAGTGGGACTTGTCTCCAAATTTATGCAAGAACCTCATGAGTTGTATTGAAAATTAGCTAAGAGGATCTTGCATTACATACAGGGTTCACATAGATATAGGATTCATTACAAATTTGGCATAGAGGTTGACTTGATTGGGTATATAGATTTAGACTGGGCTAGTGATTCATAGACTCGCAAGTCCACATTTAGTTACAGTTTCTCTCTAGGTTCTGGTCCTATCAGTTGGTCTAGCAAGAAGCAAAATGCTATTGCTATATCATCCATAAAGGCTGAGTACAGGGGAGCTTTTAATGTAGCTACTGAGGCTATTTAGCTTTAGGGGATACATTCTGAGTTTGGCATTCCTATTAGGCATCCCACCATCATTTATTATGATAACTAGAGTATCATTTAGATTTGCAATAATCTGGTTCAACACTAGTAGACCAAGCACATAGAGATTCACATGCATTTCATTCAGGAGCTTATTCATAGTCAGGTCATTGACTTGATATTTTGCCAGTCTTTAGAGTAGGTTGCAGACATCTTCACCAAACCTTTCACCGAGAGCAAGTTCATTCATCTATGAGATCTTCTTGGGGTGTGGTCCACATCTACAGTAGCATCATCTTCAGGGGGGACCCACTAGCCTCTTCATTTCTTTTATGTCTCTCTTTTAGGGGGGAGTTTTTTCCTACGAGTTTTCTCCTTTTCTCTATCTTATGGGAGATTGCATTTGTACATGGGTACCTCATCAAGCCTTGTTTTCGGGACCCATTTTATATTTCCACACTACCCACCTAAGCTGCACTTATGGGGGGTGTTAGTTTAGGTTTTTATTTTTCCCTATTATTTAAATAGAGAAATTATATATTTGTGCATACATGGAGTTTTCTTACATTCGTGGGGTAGGCTAGCTTATGTGGATATGTGTGTCATAGATGTGTCATAAGAATGTCATAAGTAACTCCTTTGACTGGCTATTTTAGGTATGGGAGTTATTTCTCTATTCTTATCACCCTGTCACCACCTTTCATGGAGGAGTTACAGTCTAATCTTGGGGTGCCTTGACCACATTTTGTGGAGGAGTTACTTACGTGCTCTCCTATATGTATTCTTCACTTTGGCCATCTTATGTTAATGGAATATTAGCTTTTCTCCAAATTGTCTATGCAATTGTCTCTTATTTGATTTCATCTACTTTAACATTTTTTGGTATTCACTTGCTTCATCCTGTGTAACCACGACTCATGCATCCTCGTTATTCAGACCTTGGTGAATCCTCTGATAGTCCCTCCTTTATGAACAATTACTAATACCATGAGGTGGTCTTAAAACCTAAAAAAAACACATATGCTCAAGTTTCTCCTTGAAATGGTAGGTTAAAGTCTATTGGAGGCATGAGAGGAATTAGAGAGGTTATATGGGGTCTTTAAAATCTTCATTCTTGATCCTCTAAGCCTCATTTGGCATGTATGATCCTTAAAAGAAGCTAAATCTCCACTCATTTTAGTGGTAGGTAGGCTTATTGAAGGAAAAATATGTTTTCACACATGAGGATGATGATATTCAATCAATAAATGTTTTATTTCATCTTATCTAACTCTATCAATCCCTTCCAAGGCATCATCTGATCCTAAACAAACCAAACATGAAAATAATACAAAGACACAGGTTGTAGGTGATAAGATAACAAAGCAACAAGGTGGGTTTGAGATATAAAATATCATATAGGCAATATAAAAGGTATAACCCTACATAATAAATTATGCATACATTGGTATTTGAAGAGTGGTGATGTCTGAGAAAGGTGGGAGACTGTAGGTTTGTTTATAACTGGATTCAAAGAGGTTCTTATCCACCCACAGGCTTGCAGACCTATTGGTGGATGATTATGACTTATGAGCTTGAGATAATAAGGATTTAAAAGTTTTAAAACATCTAATACATATTAATAAACATCCATATAACCCTATAATATCCTAAAATATCAACCTAAAGAACATAAGTGGTGTATAAATGAAGACTCATAGGCCTATTCAAGTAGATAAAGAAGAAAGATATTTATGATTATTAGGGTAGGACACAAAGAGCTATTGGAGGTACATAGGATCATAATTTCCATGAATAATTCATTAATGTTTAAGGATCAAGGATAATGAAGATCAAATCACTCAAAGTATGAAATCTTAGTCAAATCACCATAACATGCTTGCTCTAGTCCTAGATGAGGAAAATGACTAATTTGAGATGTTGGAGGAAGACTAAAGGGTTTCAAGGGTCATAAATAATATGAATTAAATGTCTACCCCAACTAGAATTATCAAAAAGAGGGACCACCTAAAGAGCTTAATTTAGATAGCATTGTAGTCTAGAAAACCCAAATGTGCACTAATAGGCCTATCATAGACCTATTAAGAGAGAAGATGCTTACTTTTGAGGGATGTAATATATTGAAGGGTTAGTAGAATTCATGGTGAGATAAATGTAGGTTATATTTCCTTGTATAAGTTAAAAACCAATTGAGAAATTTTGGTCTCAGAGTCCAATACTCAAAGAGGCCTAAATAGAAATTTTATTATTTTTGGAAATCTACTGTTTAGATGCTAAATAATAAGGGTCTAGAATAGTAGGAAAAATATAGTTTAAAAGGGAAAATATATACTTTAAATTGGTAATTTTAAAATAGGAATAATAATAAAATTATCTTAAATAGGGTTGAAATGAATTATTCTAGAGTTGGTAATTGAAAAGTAAGACTGAGACACTATTAGGAATTCGAACCTAGCTTTCATTTTTTGATTAGATAGGAGCACTAGAATAGGACACCCTAGTGTCTAGTGCTATATTCCCTCCCCAGTGTTTTTGTTCTCAAGATCTAAGGTTTTTGGGTTTTGTTTTGCCAGGTCAGTGTGAGCTTGTGCACCAAATTTTAAGGGTTGGAAGTTAACATAGCTCATTGTAGATCCATTTTAGTCTGAAATACCTATATCCATTTACACACATGCAAAAAATGAATACATCAATAGAAAAAATGGAAAAATTGGGTTAGGGGAAGAATGATAATATGATATAGAACCCCTATTGTCTTAACCACTGCCTACATTAACCCTTAAGCTAGGGTCTTAGATCAAATGTACTTCTCCCTTAGGGAATGTGCATAATCAATGCACATGATAAATGAAATAATTAATTTCACCTATGCTCTTCCTTGATCAAGCATGCAAGTTTATGTGTGATGTATAATGTTGAGCTATACTATTTAATGATTTTTATTATGCCTAATGTGCCAAAATAGTAAGTGTTAGATATAAAATGCCTTGTGTATTCCTTTATATAGGAGACTCATTATTTCAAATTTGGGAACTTTATTTTCATTTAGATGACATTGGAAAACTTAGAAACAAATCAAATAAAAGGGGTAAGACTCATCTTGTAGAAGAAACTGACCATTAGAGCTTAATTTGACTTTGAATAGGAGCACTGAAAACTGGACACCCTAGGTTCTAATGTTGTAGTCCCATCCCATCACTCCTATCCTACAAGAAGGGGATTAGGGGGATAGAACAAGCATGGAAAACCTATCCTAATTGAGGTGGAATGACCATTTGAAAGGCTTAGGGTGACTAAGAATGGGTAAGAGATGATTCAAGCTTAGAATAAGACCCAAATGGATAAAATAAAAGACATGGCTAAATGTGTAAAAATCTCATATTCTCCAATTGGAGCCTCCTATGAAAAGACTATGAAAATACATGATATGTGTGGTTTCTTGACCAATTTAGGGTATATACATTTACCCCTATTTTAATCTAGTGATTCAATGAAATTAATTACTAGAGTTAAAAAAAAAAGATGCTATTGGGTGAATATTTTGTCATCAACTAACTGAAGACAAAATGGTTATATCGGCCATAGTATAATGAGATAAATCTCTCCTCTCAGCCATGGGAGGTTCCCTATAAACTATCAAAAACTTAATTTAAACTAAATATTAACTCAGGGGTGAGATCATATCATCCATTTCTCTTTTTTCAAAAATGTTGTTTACAAAGTAAAGGAAAACTTTCTTGATATTAACTAAATTCATAAGAAACACATGAGAGCACAAAGATTATCATTGCTTCTCTTGCTGATTTATAACTTATATCATAATATAATGAGGTGTAGCCCAAAGTGTTCACCAAAAACTACAACAAAGTATATGATCATAAAAGATAAAAGTAGTTCAAATCCATTCCAATATCCTTTGTTCTAAGACACTAAAACACAAACTAAAGACAATTATATTAGCAAAAAGTCTCCATAATCAACTTCAAAACATCTCCCAGGTTATTTTTACTCACTCTACTTATCTAATCAAATAGATAAGATTGTATTAGGAAAAGGACATATGAATAATTTCCTACATAACACAAGTTATTCCAATACAAAGTTTGAAAGGTCACTTTCTTTCTCATTCACTTGATAAAATTTGATTTACAATCTGAGCTCAAAGTCTCAAAATGCATTTCAATTTTGGTAGAGTTTTGATTCCAATAAATCAAATATAAAAAACAAAAACAAAATAGGCCCTCTTTATTTATAGGGATAGACCTTGAGGAATTTTTAGGAAAAACCTAATTACTTTGACCTAGTCAAAGATAGGAGTCCTTTCTGACTTAAGACTTCCTATATTTTTACATGTAATTACATATGAAAAAAGTACATGTAAAAACGTCCAAAGTGGTTTTTAAAGTACATCTTAAAAGTGGAAATTAAACAAAATAAAAATAGTTTCAATTTGTATCCCCATCTTTCTTTATGTGAGCATCATACATAGTGAAAGCTACTTGCATCTCGATACTGTCCGGACTAACCGTGTTCTTGAAAATCATCTTAGCTCTGACTATGGCATCTCTTACTGTTGTGATAGATTTTTCATGACTAATTAACTTAGTTTTTAGATTATCTAGAGTTAACTAATTATCCAAGATATTTTCCACAAAGGCTATTAAAAATGTCTTATCTTCATTAAAAATTTGGAACATACCTTCAAATTCTCAAATCATTTCTTCTACTAAAAGGAATTGGTTATCTTGTGATATAAGTTTACAAGATAGCTCATCCAATTTATGCAAATGATTGACATCATTTTGTTCACTGAGTTTCCTTGAAGATTCGAGGTCACTGATCAACTCTTTAAGCACCTGACTCCTATATATCAATGCCTCTTTAGTTTCAGTGTAAGAGTCTCTATCAGTAATTCCACCAATTGATATTAGAGTGCTTATTTTTATTTTTCTTATATCCACCCATTTGTCAAGATACTTTTCTATGCTTTCAATATCTTGAGAAATAACATTAATGAGATCATCAAGTTATGCTCTTATTTTTCTCATTTTATATGTCTTCTCAGATAACTCTATGAGTAAAAAACTCCTTGTGCATGCATCTTGTCCAAGTACTCTTCAAGTAATTTTATTTTGAGATAGGTCTTTTCCACTTTCTGAATAATGGGGTCTTCTATGGAAATGGCCTCAAGAGTTACTATTTCTAGAGTGAAAGTAATTCTCTTTACCACTGCAGTCAATTGTTTCACCATTGCTTTGTAGTGATCCTTCATTTCTTTCTTTCTATCAAATTTTTGAATCAAGATGTCCATGGCTGACTACTTATCACTCTTAAAACTTTCATGAGTTATCTTATCTAATTCAACTCTAGAGATAGAGTAATTATTTATATCAAAATTTTCAATGGTTTCAGCCTGTGGAGGTCTTACAATTTCTATAAATTTGTATCCCTTATCCCCAATCATTTTTAAAATAATCCTTAGCTTGTTTAGGGCCTTATATTTTACTGTCACTATTTTATTGAAATCAAAGTCATCTAGAGAGATGGCTTGTTTCTTATTTTTAGGTGTATAAGATGATAACCATGGTGGGAGCACATAAGTACTTACATTAGGATCTATCTCTATTGTTGGTGTCACCAGAGCTGCACTTGCATAGGTAGTGGAAACAATAGGTGGAGTATTAGTAAAAACTACACCTTTTCTTAAGTGATTAAAAGTATAACTATCTTCAATATCAAAAGATGGGGATGACAAACTAGAAATTGACCTTGAGGAATGAAGAATATCTTTAAAAGTGCTTTAAGGGTTGTGAAAAATTATTTTGGAAGGAGAGGGTGGTCTAGAAGAGGGAACACTAATTAGAGAAATAGGTGAAAGAGTTGCAACAGGGGTGTCAAGTGAGGAAGAAGAGATTCTTATTTCTTGTTGCACATTATCTTGTGGAGACAAAGTTTCCTTCCCTAGTTAATTTGCATGCCTATCGTCAGTCTCCATCTGTTCCATCACTATTTCTTTAGTGCTTTGTTTCTCAACTTCCATATCTTCTATTTCTGATTCTTTTTCCATAACTTTTGACTTCTTCATCACAAATATGATCTTAGGCTTATGTGGCTTAGAATAAGAAGGGACATCACTTTTGTTCTTCATCCTATTTTATACTTTTCTTCTTGTTTTCTCTTGAATTTTAGCTTCTAAACTTGTGAATTCTTTCAAAGTAATTCCTTTATTTGCTAAAGAATTATTATTGTTTGCCAATATAGGTTCAAATCTTTTCCTCAAAAAAGTCAACTCTTTTTGTGACCCTTAGATTGGATGAAGAGGGGCATTGGCAATCTATTCAGTATTGTATCTATTATTAATCAAATCTCCATCATCCACTAAATTATCAAGGATATTAGCAAGTCCCAAATATTCAATTTGCTCAAGAGATAACCTATTACAGTCCATTTTCCTGACATGTTCCACTATTCTCAAATCTACCCAAACATCCTTAATCATAGGTTCATGAAATTTGGTTTTCCTCCTAATTATATCCTTCACACCCTTGTAATCAAAATTCAGTCTTCTTTTGAATTGCTTCAAGGTTATGAGTTACATTTTAGTTTCCATGTCTCTAGCCTTTCCAATAGTTAACACTAAAAACTTGCCAATTTCAATTGGAAACATAAAACCAGGCTTCTTGAGTTCCATCTATTTATTATGCATGATGATCATTTATCTGCATAGTTCCATTAAGACCAATTTTTTTGAGAGGAATTTTGGAAGTATATAAGAATGACCTTTGAAAAAGTCAACCCTTAGGTATGAGAAAGAAGGAAATTGTAAGAACATGCATCCAAAATCATTCACAACTATCCAAGCCTCATCTGACACTCTTCTTTGTTTTAATTGAAGATAAAAAAGACACAAAAATATTGCAAAGAAAGCATCATTTACTCTCCTAAAATTATGAATAAAAATCTTCAATGTTAATTGAGATTAGTATTGATACACTAGGGTTACTCTCCTATCTCTATCTTATGTTAAACCTAGAAAGATTCTCATTGAAGCTACCACATACACCATGTAAAAAGTCATATAGAATTTGAAGGTAGTAGATACCTTCATCAATTGCTCATATAAAGCATTGTTGGCTTGTTCTTCATAGAAGATGATTTGTTTGCCTTGGAGTATTATCTTGATGAAGGGATACATCCATTCATGAAACTGTGAGGAAGAGGGCAAACCTCTTACCCTGCTGAGAAGAGTTATCAGATCACCAACTTCTTCTATAAAGTCACTTCTTAAAAAAATTCATGGCCACCTTAACAAATTTTCCCTTGGAGTCTTTATCCATTTATTGTTGATTGGCTTCTTAATTTTTTTAGGATTTTTGTCATACTCTTTTTATGATTTTTAAAAAAAAAAAATTATCACTTTTGTAGCAGGAGGGCACATGAACACTTTATCAAAGAACTCAGGATCTAGTCTAATTATCACATTTCCACTAGCATCTAACACAGCCCTGGTATCTTCATTATAGAACTAAGCACATTGGAGAACAAATTTTATGTTGTGAGCTACTATAGGGAAAGAAGATACCAAATGAATATTATTGTCAATTGTCTTCTTCATTTTGTAGCTAGGATTACTTGACTTAGTTCTTTCCACAAACTCAGCCATGTCTACATGACCAATCTCTGTATCTCTAATGTTGTCGACATTAGAAGTAACTAAGGTGATTATAAAAACACCTTGATATTTATAATTTATTGCCTTTGACCTCTTTGGAGAAAACTTAGTCATCTGAAATAGTTTTTACCAAAAGGATGTCGATGAGGAAGGATCCACAAAAAAAACTACAAAAAAGTCATGATCATACAATTAGAGGAAATAATGGTAATTTGGGAAAACTACATGTCGCTGATCATGACCATAGAGATGTGCCTAAAAGGGATAAAGTGTGAGCAAGCTAAAAAACTATAGGAAATGGATTCAGAAAAGTAAATTTGAAAATATCCTAGAGTTAGGAAATATTAGAGGATGTTTG
The DNA here is from genome assembly GCA_037957365.1 of Torreya grandis. NCBI lineage: Eukaryota > Viridiplantae > Streptophyta > Pinopsida > Cupressales > Taxaceae > Torreya > Torreya grandis. The sequence goes on from JARHVA010008798.1 coordinate 163,640, forward strand.
CATAGGTGGCAAAAATTGTTGCCCTTGCATATAGGGGAGATATTTTCATTTTGCTTCGATGGTAAAATTTTCTATCCTTGTAGGTAGAAGAAACTTCTATTTGCACAAAGGTATAAAATACAACTGTCAAAGCATGTTTTATGTGTAGGAGTGGCAAAAAATACCGACAAGGCAAAATGTAGGAAATTTGTTTAGATGTCTTAGAGGCAAAATTCACCACCACTGTAGGAAATAGTAGGGAATGTTTTAGCAACAAAATTCATCGCTAATACACTTGTTTTAAAATATTTCATACTTGCGAGTGGTATAATTTTGGTGTTTACAAATTGGTCTTGTCCGTGATGAGAAGTGTGAGAGCAGCTTATTAAATCTATCATCACCAAGTTATCTGTTGCGGTCTTCAACTAGATTTGACATGGGTAAAACCTAAGTCAAGTCAAAACATTGACTTGATATGTAATATAACCTAGGGCACGTATGAGGGTTGGGTAGAAATAGCCGTTAAGGCTCACTTGGGTAAAGCAAAAAACAAAAAAGAGAGCTAAACTACTAAAAAAAAACTAGAAAAGAAAAGTCCAACCTAAAGAAAAAAAATTCAAAAAATGAAAACCTAGAAGTAAAAATAAAAACCAAAACTTACTCGACAATCTCAAAGTCCTAAGCTCAGTAGTTGGTGAATTTGAAACCTTACTCACTTGCATGGTCAAATGGTTGTAGGGTAAAGTTTAAGAAACTTAAAATAAAAGAAATGAAAATTAAAAGGAATTAAAAATCCCCAAAATGAGTTTTAATAACTCAATGCATGCAGCCATAAATGCCACACAAAATTGAGATTTTAGAAAAATCTCTGCTTGGGTGGCAAAAATTTCCACCCTTGCATAGGATAGGAAAAAGCCATGCACTGGCAATAAAAAGTGTCATCGATGCATGGAGAAAAGAGAAAAATTCAAGAATGGCAAAAAATACCACCTAAGCATTGAGAAAAAGAAAAACATGCAAGAGCAGCAAAAAATGCTACTTATGCATTGAGAAAATGAAATTCATATAAGAGCAGCAAAAAATGTTGCCTATGCATGGAAAAAATGAAAATTTTCTAACACCTTAAAAATGATCAAAATTGACATTTTGATCAGATAAAGATTACAATAGGTTTCATGATTTTTGAGAAATCATGATGAGGGAGTGTTGTAAACTTTCTCAGGATGTCAGTCAACTTCACTTGATATCAAGAGAATCTTGTCTCGAATGATGAACTTAGAGTGTAGATTATGAAATGGACAAGTTTCATAGGGGTTGTCCACAAAATGAGCGTAGCTTATTTTGGGAACAAAAACTAGCTCTAGCTAAAGAACTTCCATTGATTGAACTTTGAAATGATCAAAGGGAGTAGAATATAATCTCTAAGTACCTTCATCCATGCCATTAGGCCATGGAATCAAGCTACCAAAAATAAAAAGACACAAATAACTAAACAAAAATACAAATAAAAACATAAAACTATACAAATATATAAATAAACTTATCTAATACTTCAAGGATTGAAGTGTTTCAGATGTTGCCCACTGTGAGGTAGTGATAATAGTGTTTTATCTTGATATTCTAGCAAGAAAATATTTTTGCCATAGAATTGATAAACGGTGAATGGACCTCTCCACAAGAAATCAAATTTTATATGTATTCTTTTTGGTTCTCTCCTCTTGTCCCACAACAAGACTTGATCTCCAATCTAAAACTCATGAATCCTTGATTTCTTATCAAAGAATTTATTTACTCAATTTTGATGTTTAGTAATATGGTCTGCTACCATAGTTCATCCCTCTTCTAGTTCAATTAGGTACATGATCCTCTTATCAATAGAATTTTCAAAAGTTTGGTCTTCTACTACCTTTGCCAACTTCAGTGCTGGTAGTTCCAAGATAATTGGTATATCTACATTCAGACCATACAAAAGTTGAAATGGTGAGATACCTATTGCCCTTTTAGGCATAATCTTATTTGCCCATAAAGCATTGAACAATGCTTTATGCCAATTTCTCTAATTATCATCTACTAGTTTCTTGATGATAATAACCAAATTCTTTTTGCTTGATTCTACCTGACCATTCCCTTGTGGATAATAGTCTGAGGAGTGGAAAAGAATAATCTTATGATTGTAGCAAAAGTCAATAATCTCATGAAAAGAGAAATAATTAGCATTGTCTGCTATAATAATGTTTAGAGCTTTAAATCAAGAAATAATATTTTCCTTAAGGAAATTACATACCACTTCTGAAGTAGCATACTTAACTGGAATGGCTTCCACCCACTTGGTAAAATAGTCTATTACGGTGAGAACACAATCATGTTTGGCACTTGAGGATAGGTTAATAGTGCCAATGAAGTCAATAACCCATTGCTGAAAATGTTCTTCAATCACCACCGGCTTGAGAGGTAATGCAGCCAACTTGAGTTTCCCAATAAACTGTTGACATAACTCACACCTGCGTACCCAATTGTATGCATATTGAAATAGTGTAGGCCAATAATATCTAGCTCGTAAAATCTTGTGAGTTGTCATAGGTGTAAAAAAATGTCCTCCATAAGCCAAATTATGGAAAGTCTCCAAAAGTTTACTTTGTTGCATTTTATCCATGCAATGAAGAAAGACTCCATCAAAGCTTCTTTTGTACAAACCATTGTCCCATAGGATGTAGTTAGCAGCTTTCAATTTAATAGTTATTTTTTTCTTATAATACAGATGGGTAGGACACTCACCATAGGTAAGAAAATGAGTGATATTAGAATACCACTCATCAGAAGTAACAACAAAAAAAATTTTGGCATGTCCTCAACTTCTACTTCTTCATGTTCTATTTCTTTTGGTACGTTATCAGCAATCAATTGATAGAGACCTCTTCCCCACACTAGCTTAATAGGTTTGATATCAAGATCAAACTCTTGAATTTTAGCAATTCAATTTTCTCTTTTAGTACTGAACTCCTATTGAGTTAAAATAGACTTTACTATTGTATCAGGCACTAGAACAATAGTATGTCAATCTAAGCTATAGAATCAAAAATGTTTTACTGCCTTAACCATGGCATAAGCATGCTTCTCCCTGTTTGAATATTTAAATTCATGAGCTTTGAGAGGACAACTCATAAATGATATGGGAGATTCCACACCTTCTTGATTTTGTTGAACTAAATGGTTAAAAATGTATGTTTAGAAGCATAGTTGTATACTATGAAATATTTGGTATAGTCTAGACAAACTAGGATTAGAGCATGAGCAATAGCCTTCTTGATATCCTCAAATGCCACTTTTCCTTTCGATATCCAATGGAAAGTAGCCTTACCCTTCATCATGTCAATAATGGGGCGAGTTTTCTCTACAAATTTAGGAATGAATCTTCGCAAAAAGTTCACCTTTCTAAAGAAGGAATGAACTGCAGTATTACTAGTAGGTAGAGTAAGATTTTGAATAGATTTGACTCTTTCTAAGTAAATTTTTGTGCCTTATTGAGATAAAATGTGACCAAGAATTTTACCTTCTATAACCCTAAAAACTAACTTCTTAGGATTGAAACAAATACCATTTTGCAGACAACATTCTAGCACTTGTAAATGATGCACATGATCAGGGTGATGTTTCGAGAAAATTGTCAAGTCATCAAGATACACCATGATAAACTTCCCTATTTCATCTCTGAAGGCAAGGTCCATTACTCTCTGTAAGGTGGCACCAACATTGATTAGACCAAAAAATATTTTGTGATATGCAAATATGCCTCAAGGTGTAGTGAAAGCAGTTTTATATTGATCTATTTTATTAACTTCCACTTGATTATACCTAGAAAAACTATCTAATATAGATAACATTTCTGAGCTAGTTACTATTTGTAATACTTGATCCATGATGGGTGGGGGATAGCTATCCTTTAGATAAGATTGATTGAGATTCTTAAAATCAACACAAATATAATTTTTTTCCATTATTTTTCCTTATAGGAACTATGTTTGCAATCCAAGTGGAATGATGAATTGGAAAAGTTATCCTTGCATTTAATATCTTCTAAATCTTAGAAAATATAATACCTAATAGTTTAGAATTGTATTGCCTTTGTTTCTATTTTTGAGGCAATGACCCAATTTTAAGAGGGATTTTATACTGAGTTTCTTTAGACTTGAAGGATTTCAAATCATCATAAGAATATGCCAAAAAATCAATGTAATGATGAAGAAGAGTAATGAATTTGAACTTTTCATGAGTAGTGCAACATTTCCCAATGTTTATCATTTTGGGATCTACTTTCGAACTCAAATTCACTTGATCAAACTCCATAGCAAAAGTTAAATCCATTTATTATTGTTGCTTGATATATGTATCATGCTTATCAAATAGATTTTTAAGAGAAACCAAACCTTTTGGAATTTTATTCTCTTTTAGTTAAATAAACTCTTCACTAGTTTGTGAATTTATTTTGGGAACTGATTCCCATGGTAGAGATTCACTACCTTCAAAATAGAGCTCCTCAAATCCATCCATCTTTTCAAAAAAAGCAATAATTTGATTATCACCATTAAACACCTGCCAATAGTCAACATTATCAAGTACACTTGGTCGAAAGACTAGCTCAATAGTGTACTTGTTCCCTTTGAAATATTTATGAGGAACCATGAGGGTTGTAGAGATAGCCAATAAATATACATGATCATTAAACTCTCTTAACACTATAGAAATATTGAAAGCATCAAAACTTTCAATGCAATCCCATACATGATTGTGATAATATCACAATCTTTCATTTTTAGTTTGATAAACAAATTTTACTTGACAAACCACCAATTCAATGTCTCCTTAAGCATGAAGAATCTTAACACCTCTAGCATGAGCAGCTTTCAATCTAAGCAACAATGATTCATATTCGGTGGTGTTATTGGTATTGTTGAATTACAACTTATATGAGCAAGAGAAAATATCTCTTTGTGAAAATATCAAAACAATTCCAACTCTAGATCTGGTAGAGGAGTAGCTGCCATCAAATTCTAAAATTCAAACCTCATTAGAACTTAATCTTCTTAAATATTTCTCTTTATTAGTGAGGGAAGATTCATTTTTACCTAAAATTTTCTCTAAAAATTCTTCTAGTTTTCTATATGAATTATCTAAATTGTCACCTAATGAACTTTGATCTGATGAATTAAAAACATCTTTGGTGGATAAAAAATAATTACCCATTCCCAAGGATTCAAGTAAAATTTGAGCTTTAGGGTTTGACGTTTGGATAAAAATATATTTTAACTCTTTCTCAAGAAGCAACTTTTACATGATGCCTTTAATAAGTATCCTTACTTCAGATAGATCTATGTTCAACTCTCCACCTATATCTTTACAAAAATTAAATCTGAGTAGAATGCCATAAGAAGTTGGAACATTGACCACTAAGACTGTCATCTTAATCCTCTTATCTAAAAAAGCTACAAATGCAAATTGGGCATCTTTGATTCGACCTAAAAGTGGTACTTGCTTATTTTATATGGAGGAACATCTTCTAAAATTTTTAGTTAAGGTAAGACTAAGAGAATTTGCTACCTTGGCAGGCATAACATTATCAGAGGCTCTAGAGCATAGTATATAATTACTTAACTTATGACCATTTATCAATATAAAATCATAGAAAAGTTCTATTTTTCCAAGGGTAACAATAGGAGTAGTGACAAGATTATTTTGGGTGGATTTGTTCTTTGAGGGATCATGAGTCACTTTTAGGAAATCTTATCCTATAGGGATGGTTTCATTTTTAATATATTCAGTCAACCTATAAAACTATTTAGGATTAGCTTGTAAGTACTCAACTTTAGACATTTGTCTTGGTCTTCCTAGCATGATCAATTATGTCAAATAATTGAAATGAACTAGAAATAGAGGAAATAAGTGCATCATTCTAATTTTTATTTGATGTGGTACTAGTCTAAGGAATAGAAGCAAAAGGTACATGATTGTTTGAGGTACTTCCTTGCTTATTGGCCATTGGGTCCTTTGATTGGAAAGGCAATGAAGTTTCTTGTTTAGAAATTGAGATCACTGGATAAGGTTCTTCTCCTACTTTTTCCTTATCAACTTGTTGAGTTGACTGGTTTTGGGACCTAGTAAAAATAACATATGCTTCATCATACACCTCTCCTTTTTTAACTTCATCTTGGTAATTTAAAAAATTAATATCAGAGTCACCAGCTAATTCTTCTTCTACTTATACAAAGAGATTAGCATTATTTTCTTGGTCTAACTTAGGTTAGAAAGAATGATCATGTTTGGCTTCATAATAATTAATAGCTAAATTGATCAGTGTTGCTTCAATGGCAAGCTTCCCTTATGTGGGAGGAAGATGATTAGGTTGCCCTTAATTTTTGGTAGCATTTCCTTGATATAACTTATTGTAAAATGTCCTCCTTGGTATATCTTGATAAGAAGAAGGAGCAGACATACCTTGGGACATTTGCCTTTTCAGAGCTAGCAATTCATTTTCTAACTTTTGCACTATAGAATCACTGGTGCTCATGAAAGAATTTTCAATAGAAGAGGAAAATCTATTTTCTCTAGAATCTTTTCTTATCTTATCTACAAGGATAAGATCATCTTTGACTTTGGTAGCTAAAATATAAGTTGTAGAAAGATCTACAGGGCTAGCTCTTCTTAATAGAAAACTCACTTTAAGAAGTTGAGAATTGATAAAGAAGCACTTAAGATTTTTTGGTATTGGCTGAGTAATTACAGGAATCCTATTTCTTGGATTATTAAATTTAGCGATGAAGTGTCTCATAGGCTCATGAGACTCTTTCTTCATTTGTGTAAGTAGAGCCAATAAATCATGTGCATCTTCTATGGGTTTGAACCTAGCCTCAAACTTAGTCCTAAGAGTGTTCTAATCAGCTATAGTCTAAGCTTGAAGATGATAAAACTAATCTACGATAGTACCTTGTAGTGTTTCTACAAAAAGTCTTACTACTATATCTTCATGTTCAATGCCTATCACACCACAGGCTATGCAAAAATATGCAATATGCTCATCAGGGTGAGCTTTCCCATCACTATAGAACTTGAAAAAAATCTTTCTCAAACTACGAGGTAGCTCATGCAAAGGTGGAGTTAGATTTAGAGGGTCAAAAGTGTTACCCCAAAGGCCTTGGTCTGCCATGATATGATGATTAAAAGGAGGAATAACAAACCTTTGTGGAGTACGAATAGATAAAACCCTTCTAGCACTAGGACTAGAAGCTTCACCTGGTATTGAAGATCTTGCATTGGTAGGAGGAAAACTCTTGGTTCATTGAAGGTGAGATCATAGAGACAAGAGATCAAAATTATTTTGTTGTATTAATTCAAATATAGGATTAATAATACCTCGAGCTCTTTGACTTCATGTATACCATGAATCTTATATAATGTAGAATAGAAAAGAACTAGAAATGCTTCAACTCAAAACTTGAGGCTTCAAATTGCATGTTTGATCCCCAATAGAGTCACCAAAAACTATTGAGGGAATATTTTGTCATCAACTAATTGAAGACAAAATAGTTATATCAGTCATAGTGTAATGAGATAAATCTCTCCTCTCAGTAAGGGGAAGTTCCCTATAAACTATCACAAACTTAATTTAAACTAAATATTAACTCATGGGTGAGATCATATCATCTATTTCTCTTTTTTTAGAAATGATTTTTATGAAGTAAAGGAAAACTTTCTTGATATTAACTGAATTCACAAGAAACCCATGAGAGCACAAAACTTATCATTGCTTCTCTTACTAATTTATAAATTAAATCATAGTAGAATGAGGTGCAACCCAAAGTCTTCACCGAAAACTACAACAAAGTATATGATCACAAAAGATAAAAGTAGTTCAAAGCCTTTCCAATATCCTTTGTTCTAAGACACTAAAATACAAACTAAAGACAATTATAGTAGCACAAAATCTCCATAATCAACTTTAGAACATCTCCGAGGTTATTTTCACTCACTCTACTTATTTAATCAAATAGATAAGATTGTATTAGGAAAAAGACATAAGAACAATTTCCTACACAACACAGGTTATTTCAATACAAAGTTTGAAAGGTCACTTGTTTTCTCATTCACTTGATAAAATTTGATTTACAATCTGAGCTCAAAGTATCAAAATGCATTTCAATTCTAGCAAAGTTTGCTTCCAATAACTCAAAGATTAAAAAAACAAAAGAGGCCCTCTTTATTTATAGGGAGAGATCTTGAGGAATTTTTAGGAAAAACCTAGTTAATTTGACCTAGTCAAAGATAGGAGTCCTTTTTGACTTAGGACTTCCTATATTTTTACGTGTAATTACATATGAAAAAAAAAAGTCCAGAGTGGTTGCAAATTTTTATATAAAAAGTGAAAATTAAACCAAGGAAAAATAGTTTCAAATTGTATCCCCATCTTTCATTATGTGAGCATCATACGTAGTGAATGCTGCTTGCATCTGAATACTGTCTGGGCTAACAGTGTTCTTGAAAATCATCTTAGCTCTAACTATGGCATCTCTTACTATTTTGATTGATTTTGCATGACTAGTTAACTTAGTTTTAAGATTATCTAGAGTTAATTGATTATCCAAGATATTATCTATAGAGGCTATTGAAAACAAATTCTTTTTGGAACATACCTTCAAATTCTTGAATCATTTCTTCTACACTAAAACAACATTAATGAGATCATCAGGTTTTGCTCTTATTTTTCTCATTTTATATATCTTCTTAGATAACTCTGTGAGCAAGGAAACTCCTTATGCATGCATCTTGTCCAAGTAATTTTCAAGTACTTTTTCTTTGAGATAGGTCTTTTCTGCTTTCTGAATAACAGAGTCTTCTATGGAAATGGCCTTAGGAGTTACTATTTCTGAAGTGAAAGTAATTCTCCTTACCATTGTAGTCAATTATTCCACCATTTTTTTGTAGTGATCCTTCATTTCTTTCTCTCTATCAAATTTTTGAATTAGGATGTCCATGGCTGAATGCATATCACTCTTATCACTTTCATGATCTATCTTATCTATTTCAAATATAGAGATAGAGCAATCATTTATATAAAAAATTTCAATGGTTACATCCTTTGGAGGTCTTACAATTTCTATAAATTTGTGTCCCTTATCCCTAATCATTTTTGAAAGAATCTTTGGCTTCTTTGGGGCCTTAGTTTTTACTAGCACCATTTAATTGAAATCAAAGTCATCTGGAGAGATGGCTTATTTTTTCCTTTTGGGTGTATAAGTTGATAACCATGGTGGGAGCACATAAGTACTTACATTAGAATCTATCTCTATTATTGGCATCATTAGAGTTGTACTTGCATAAGTAGTGGAAACAATATGTGGAGTATCAGTAAAAACTACACCTTTTCCTAAGTGATCAAAAGTAGAACTATCTTCAATATCAAAAGATGGGGATGATAAACTGGGAATTGACCTTGAGAAATGAAAAATATCTTCAAAAGTGCTTTGAAGGTTGTCAAAAATTATTTTTGAAGGAGAGAGTGATCTAGAAGAGGGAACACTAATCAGAGAAACAGGTGAAAGAGTTGCAACAAGTGTATCAAGCAGGGAAGAAGAGATTCATGTATCTTGTTGCACATTCTCTTGTGGAGATAAAGTTTTCTTCTTTGGTTGATCTACATGCCTATCATTAATCTCCATTTGTTCCATTACTAATTTTTTAGTGCTCTGTTTTTCAACTTTCGTATCTTCTATTTCTAACTCTTTCCATAACTTTTGACTTCTTCGTCACAAATATGATCTTAGGCTTATGTGGCTTGGAAGAAGAAGGGACATCACTTTTGTTCTTCATCCTATTTTCTAGTTTTCTTCTTTTTTCCTCTCAAATTTCAAATTTTGAACCTGTGATAAATTATTTCAAAGTAATTCTTTTATTTGTTATCCAATTATTGATGTTTGCCAATATATGTTCAAATCTTTTCCTCAAAGAAGTCAGCGCTTTTTGTGACCATTATATTGGAGGAAGAGGGGCATTGGAAATCTCTTCAGTATTGTATCTATCATTAATCAAATCTCTATCATCCACTAAATTTTTAGGGATATAATCAAGTTCTAGATATTCAATCTACTCAAGAGATAACCTACTATAGTCCATTTTCTTGACATCTTATGTTGTTCTCAAATCTACACAAACATCCTCAATCATAGTTTCATGAAATTGGGTTTTTCTTCTAATTATATCCTTCACACCCTTATAATCAAAATTTGGTCTTATTTTGAATTGCTTCAAAGTTACAATTTGCATTTCAGTTTCCATGGCTCTAGCCTTTCCAGTGGTTAACACTGAAAACCTACCAATTTCAACTAGGAACCTGAAACGAGGCTTCTTGAGTTCCATCTATTTATTATGCATGATGATCATTTGTCTGCATAGTTCCATTAAGACCAATTTATCTGAGGGAAATCTTGGAAGTATATAAGGATGTCCTTTGAATAAGCCAACCCTTAGGTATGAGAAAGAAGGAAATTTTAAGAATATGCATCCAAAATCATTCACAACTATCTAGGCCTTATTTGACACTCTTCTTTATTTTAATTGAGGATCAAAAATACATAAAAATAATACAAAGAAATCATCATTTAATATCCTAAAATGATGAATAAAACCCTTCAATGTTAATTGAGAGTAGCATTGATACGCTGGGGTTACTCTCCTATCTCCTTTTGATGTTAAACTTGAAAAGATTCTCATTAAAGCTGCCATATACTCCATGTAAGAAGTCATGTAGAATTTAAAGGTAGTGGATACCTTCATCAATTTCTCATGCAAAGTGTTGCTAAATTTTTCTCCCCATAAGATGATTTATTTGCCTTGGAGTATTATCTTGATAAGGGATACATTCATTCATGAAATTGTGAAGAAGAGGGCAAACCTCTTACCCTGATGAGAAGAGTTATCAGATCACCAACTTCTTCTATAAAGTTACTTCTTGAAAAACTCTGTGGCCACCTTGACAAATTTTCCCTTAGAGTCTTGAGCTATTTATTATTAATTACCTTCTTCACTTTTGTAGGATCTTTGTCATACTCTTTTTGTGCTTCAACAAAATCAAGCTTTATCACTTCTGTAGCAAGAGGGCACATGAACACTTTATCAATAAACTCAGGATCTAGTCTAATTATCACATTTCCACTATGATCAAATATAGCCCCGATAGCCTTATTATAGAACTAAGTACGTTGGAGAACAAATTATGTGTTATGAGCTGCTACAGGGAAAGAAGATACCAAAATGAATATTGATGTCAATTATCTTCTTCATTTTGTAGCTGGGATTGCTTAACTTAGTTCTTTCCACAAACTTAACCATGTACACATGACCAATCTCTATATCTCTAATGTCATTGACATTAGAAGTAACTGAGGTGATTGAAAAAACACCTTGATATTTATACTTCATTGCCTTCAACCTCTTCGAAGAAAACTCAGTCATCTGAAAGAGCTTTTACCAAAATGATGTCGATGAAGAAGGATCCACAGAAGAAACTACAACAAAAGTCATGATCATCCAATTAAGGGAAATACTGGCAATCTAGGAAAACTACATGTTGATGATCATGACTATGGAGATGCACCTAAAAGGGCTAAAGTGTGAGCAAGCCTAAAAACTAGAGGAAAGCAGGCTTTAAAAAGTGAATTTGAAAATATCTCAGAGTTAAGAAATTTGAGAGGATGTTTGCATGGGCAATAAAAATCACCACCCTTATATATGGGGGGATATTTACATTTTTGTTCAGTGGCAAAATTTTCCACCCTTATAGGTAGAAGAAACTTCTAGTTGTGTAGAGGTGGCAAAAATAACTAGTGAAGCATGTTTTACATGTAGGAGTAGAAAAAAATGTTGACAATGCAAAATGCAGGAAATTTATTTAGATGTCTTAGCGATAAAATTCTCCACCACTATAGGAAATGGTAGGGAATGTTTCAGTGGCAAAATTTTCCACCACTGCACTTGTTTAAAAACATTCCATACTTGTGAATGGTAGAATTTTGGTGTTTATGAATTAGTCTTATCCACGATGAGAAGTGTGAGAGTGGCTTATTAAAGCCATCATCACCAAGTTATCTATTATGGTATTCAACTAGATTTGACATGGGTAAAACCTAAGTCAAGTTAAAACATTAACTTAATATACAAGATAACCTAGGGCATGTATGAAGATTGGGCAGAAATAGCCACTAAGGCTCACTTGGGTAAAGCCAAAAATAAAAAATAAAGTTGAACTACTGAAAACAAAACCAAAAAATAAAAGCCCAACCTAAAGGAAAAGAAAACTCAAAAAATAAAAACCTAGTAGTAAAATTAAAAACCAAAACTTATTGACAATTTCAAAGTCCTAAGCTTGGTAGTTGGAAAATTTGAAACCTTACTTGCACAGTCGAATGGTTATAGGGTAGAGTCTAGGAAACTTAGAATAAAAGAAATGAAAATCAAAAGGCATTACAAATCCCCAAAACAAGTTTTAACAACTCGATGTGCATGGCCATAAATGCCATGTGAAAATTGAGATTTTGGAAAAATCTCTGCTTGGGCAACAAAAATCACCACCCTTTCATAGGACAAGGGAAATTTATGCACTGGCAGAAAAAAGTGACACTGATGCATGGAGAAAAGAGAAAAATGCAAGAACGGAAAAAAATGTCACCTAAGCATTAAGAAAAAGAAAAACATGCCGCTTATGCATTGAGAAAATGAAATTCATACAAGAGCGGCAAAAAATAGTGCCTATGCATGGAGAAAATGAAAATTTTGTAACACCTTAAAAATGATCAAAATTGACATTTTGATTAGATAAAGATTACAATTAGTTTCATGATTTTCAAGAAATTGTGATGAGAGAGTATTGTAAACTTTCCCAGCATGTCAGTCAACTTCACTTGAGATCAAGAGAATCTTGTCTCGAATGATGAATTTAGAGTGTAGATTATGAAATGGAAAAGTTTCATACGGATTGTCCACAAAATGAGTGTAGCTAATTTTAAGAATAATAGATGCGTACCTAAAATTACCTATGTGGAGATAAATATGTTGAAAAAAGGGGTCCAACTTCCTAGCCAAGGAATTGGATGGAGAACTAAATAGTGCTTGGAAGAAGAAAGAATCCCTAAAATGGATTCCCCCTATACTAAATTTAACTTGAAATGATAAATGATTAGAGGCCTAAAACTAATGTTTTCCCTCTATCCCACATAAACTCATGTACTCTATAATGTGTGTATAGAAATTGTATGTTGTGAAGAGCAAGGTTTGTCATTCCCCCACTCTGAATAATTTGAATTAAAACTAAAAAGTGCTTGAAGGTCCAAAACCAATGTATGTCCTCTGTCTCACACAAAATCTTGGGTTTGGGTGATGCTATGGACCAACTACTGTAGATGATCATATGGTCCAACCTAGTGACAACCTGGGTATGCCTAGGTGTAATCTAAAAACTCTGGTAAATGTGTAAGAAGAAAATTACATGTCTTGCCATTCCAATTTATATAATCATGGATAATGAAGAACATGAACATCTATGCCATGCTCCCAAATATTTTATGTGAGTGATGCATCTGTATAGTTTGGTAATCTATATAACCACATATGAAATGAGCTATCATGTCATGTCTCATGTGAAAAATTAGAGATTAAAATAATGTGCTCTACACTTTGCCTATAATTTTCTATCTAGTTTATAATTATGTCATGTTGTATGAAGCTATATTTTTGAGACATCTAGTGATGTACATGCCCCCAAATATGATATTTGGTCTAAATCTATATCAAAGTCACTATGAATCCATATGATATGAACCATTATATATATGAGTAATTTATGTATCTATAAACTAAAAGTATGTCCCTCTAAATGTCCTAAGTAGTGTTGAATGACCCATGTAATCTGAATCACTATATATATTAACCCATCTAAGTTGAATATGATAATTCTGAGTGTTGGAGGTGTAAAAACCATTACTAAATGACTCATGTAGGTTGAATCACTATATATCTTGACCCATTTGAGCTGAATCTAATAATCTAACTAGTAGAGGTGTAAGAACCATGGTGTATCCATCTATAAGAGTGGATAGGTGTGTTGGATATGTGTAGGAATAAGAATAGTAGGAATGATGCCCCACTTTTGGGGAGGGATGAAATTTGTAATAGAGGAGGTTAAGCCAAAAGTGATGACTAGTGGCATAATGATAGGAACAAGGTTGGTATAGTTTTGAATTGATTTGAGAAGTTGATTGATTGTTTAGACTAATTTATTTGAAATTTGAATGAGCTTTGATTGGTGAGGACTAAATTGTATAAAATTTGAATAATCTGTTATCGGTGAAGATGAAGTTGTATGTATCTGGGTACAAAATAGGTATAGAGATGTGTGTGTGCCATAGTAGGTAAATGATGTAATAAGAGATCAAGGTTTATTAGATATCGAAGGCATTATCATCATGGTTTTGTGGAATAAAATGCTTTGTAAAATGAAGCTATGAGGTTCAAGTTATGGGGAAAATGGTATTTTGCTTTAAATGAAAAAAATTTGTTTGATATAGGAAAATTGGATTAATTCTAGATTCATTTATGCATTGACTAGTTTGAGATTTGGAATTTTAGAGTAGGAGATATGCCAAGGAGGCAAGCACCTACAATGATCCAATTTGAGCAGTTGGTAGCTTAGATTGAGGTTGGTGGAGAGGTTACCTTAGTGAGTAGTTAAAACATGTGATTTAGGCCTATTTGGAAGCTTATTTTTCATGATTTTGAGATATTTTAAAGCTTTTTAGGAATGTTTTACTAGATCCAGTGCTCCTATCCCTCCTCCAATGCTTTTGTCCATGTTACAGTACTCCTCTCTAGTGTTGCTTTTCTATACCCATTATTATTGTCCTAGAAGTTATATTTTTTTGAGCTATTGCTTAGTTTAGTTGCTTTATTTTTTCTTGGTTGTTGATTTGGCATGGTTAATCGATGTATATGCTATTTTTTGGTGTTTTTATAGGGCAAGGTGTAGATGAGAGATTTCCATATAGGTTAGGTTATGGAGACACTGAGATTTTTTCCTTTGTCAACTAATGAGAGAGCTATGATGGATAGAATAGGGTTGGGTCATGTGTGTGACTTAGGCCCTATATAGTGTGATAGGTATCTGATTATTGCCTTATGTGAGAGGTGGAATGCAAGTATGTGTACTTTCTAGATTCTTATTGGGGAGATTATGATTATTCTAGAGGATGTGTACTATATTTTGCATTTATTGGTTAGTGGACATCAATTGACATTACAGGATGACATGGGTATGGATACTATTGACCATGCATCTTTGTATTTTTCTAGTGTGCCCTCAGGCATACATAAGAGAGGTAGTGATAGAGATGTATTATTGTTAGCTATTATGTAGTCAAGTGTTTTTTTCCTAAGAAAGTCATTAGCCATGCTATTGGCCTCATTTGTTATTGTAGGTGGGAGTGGGGTGTCAATTTCATACAAGATGCATAGGATTGTGCACAGTATAAAGGTGTATAGTATTGTGTTCTCAGGGATAGGACTATGCTTTACCACTTATATAGGGACCTATACAGGTTTACTTAGGAGGCATTTAGTGGCGGTGTGAGTATGGCTACTTTATTACATTACTGGGCTTATGAGCATATAATGGTTGTATGGTTGATAATATTGTCGAGGGAGAGTTGGACACCTCTACAGCCAAATGGGGAGTGGTGGATGAGTTCATTGGCTATCTAGTCTCCTACGATAGATCACTATAGATGAGTTTTAGATAGGTTAGTGGCTATGGATATCATATGGAGGCTCTATAGAGGATTCCTTTGGTGGCCTAAGGATGGAGTGTAGTTATGGTATATGAGGGTTAGTTATTCATTACATGACCACTAGACTTGAATGTATATGCATTTTTAATATGAGTACATGACTAGGTATTTTAGGGTATTACAAGATGTGCCCCCAGAAGCATGGGTATGGGTGAGGAGTGTATGGGCACTAGTGAGAGTAAGAGCTCATGGTAGGCCTACTGAAGTTGATTTAGCACCATTACCTTTAGATGTATGAGATGCAGATATATATATTCCTAATTTAGATGATGTTGGATGCATAGAGGCATTTACCACATGGTGGATAAGGCATCAATGGGCTATGTTATATCCTATTGGTTGAGGGGGTTCCCTTTAGTATGAGGACCCAAATCCAATCCAAATGTTGGGAGGTAAGTATCATTTATATTTGAGTTTTTTACAAGTTTGAGTTTGCACATGTTTTAGCGTATTTTGAAAATGTGTATCTAATGTAGTGTTGTACTTTAAAATGCAATTGGAGTGGAAGGTGATCAATATGAAGCATAGGTTGGGGAAGGAGGTAGAGATGATGGGTTTTGGGAGACCATCATTGATCCTACATTTTGTGAACTCACATGATATGTTTCTAATGATGTTGTGGAGGAGGGTTTGATAGAGTGAGTGATAGTTATAGATAGTGTTTATGATAATTTGTTTGACATGACTACTATAACTATAGTTGCATATGTTAAGGCAATGAGAGAGAGATGAGATAAGGGTTGAGTGAGATAGGCATAAGATGCCTCCTAATTATGGATTGGTGAGTGCATGGATTTGTAAAGGTGGTATGCAGACTTGTGTGAGGAGCATGGTCAATTTATAGAGTGAGATAGTCAACATAAGAGGCATATGTGAGCTCGAGGAGGTGTGGGAATGTTGAGTGTAACGCTAGACTATGGGACTAGTAATGGAGGAGAGAGTGAGACTAAGAGTGAGGGCATGATGCCCATTCATGATTGATTGTATTTGATACAGTGTATATGTATTTTAAAACTTTATATATATATATATATATGGATACTAGTTTTGGTTTTGACTCGTGTGTACTATGTTATGGGATTTGAAATATATTGTTAAATTTAGTGCAATTTATTGATTAGAAGTAGTTGATTTGGTATTGATGTTGAAGGTTGTATATGTTTGGTAAAATGGTACTTAAGATATGTGAGTTGATTGTTTTGATAAGTGTGATGCTAGGTTTGTATTTCAATTTGTATATATGTAAGGAATTTTATTTGGTTTGTAATTATATGTGAGCAAAACTTTTATTGATTTTATAATTGGTACATTATTGGGATAAATTAAGCTGGTTTAAGATTGGTAAATTGTTTGGATAAGTTGATTTGGTTTTGAGATTGGTAAATTAGGATTTAGAGAAGTTGATTTGGTAAGATATAGACTTTGACAGGATAGTTTTGACTATGGATAGCTATTAGGAATTTGGAATATTAGTTGTTAGTATGCGGGGATGTAATATAGTATGTTATGTGTCTTACTTCCTCGAGAGTGGATCAAGAATACAAAGTCTATCTAAACCTTTGGCTCCATCATTTCTCTACTAAGTGAAGCTATGAGCTGATGTAGTTATGAATGTGCATCATATCACTATGTGTTATATCACTATCTAAACCCTGTTGGCCAATTGAAAAAGTGCCCATACTGCTCATGTTGTGTAGGAACATGCTCTATATTTGATACTATTTTCTATGTACTACCTATAGCTATGTGTGGAGATTCTACAAAATGTAACTTTATTGGTCATGTAGCTAAAACTGTGTGTTGTGAAGAAGGATTGGCTATCTATAATCATATACCTAATGGCCTCTACTATGAGTGTATTATTGTGCAATATATCAAGATGGAGCTAAAACCTATGATGAGGGTTTATTTAATCTTAACCATAACATATTGCTACATGAGATAGGACTCAGAATATCTAGCCATAGTGAATATTTATCATGAGTAGTACACTCTAGTATAAGGTCATTTAATCTTAACCATAGTGGATTGCTACATGAGATAGGACCTAAAAAATTTGCTCATAGTGAATATTTCTCATGAGTAGTACTCTATTGTGATGCCTATGACTCTATTGGATATGTATATAGAGCTACACTATTTATTCCTCAGACTACAATTCTATATGTAGGTTATTGTTATTATACTAGTTTGTAAACCTTCTGAGGTAGTGGAATAAGAGATCTCTCATGATATTTTGTCCTGAAACCTACATTTCTCTCACGATGAGTGACTAGTAATTTTTGTAAAGGAATGTCCTAGGATGACTCAGTCATGGACGAATGAGGTCTAGGGTTCCATAATGGAGGAGATCTTAGTTTCCCCTATGTGAATGTTATGATGCCATTATCAACACATCTATTAATGCAATCCCTAAGTCCCTAACAATCATTATCTTTGTGTCCATAGATATGATGATAGTTATTAAAGGGCCAATGTGGCTATCTATGTAAGAGATGTGGATTTCATTGATGAGTAGAAGGTAGTGTTAGTAGCAATGATAATATAGTAGATGGGCTATCCCACTCTGAATCAAACTGTAGTGGTGCCTTGTTATTCTCTATAGTGAAAATTATAGGTTATGCTCTAGAAACTAGCTCTTTGTTCTTGACTGGTTGCCTTTTTGGTTGTGGTCTCCTATCTTGTTTAGGACATGGTGGATTCTGAGTGATAGGAGCTATAACTAAAGATGTTGTTAAGAGTTATTTGAACAACTGAATCTACCTCAATCAATCCCAATTTCTTTTCTAAAGATAAAACTATATAACACAATGTCTAAAAGAAGACTATGTCTAATATAGTATATGCTCAAGGAAAGGTTGATGAAGTACCTTAATAAAAATGTGTTGAATCTCTAAATATGCTAGTTTATATATCAGCATTAACATGTGAGCCTTGAATCTTAAGATATACTCACTAATTGGCTCTGAAGAATTCTGATGTAGTGTGGCAAGTTTCTCATATGTAACAATAGGGCCTATGTTTACAATGTAATATCTGAGAAAGCCTCCTCTAATTCATCATATATGTGCAATGAACCAATGGGGAGTAGATGAAAGAAAAAATTATGTGCTTCCCCCACTAATGTCTACTAAAATAACTTGAGTAGAATCAAAGGACTCACATGAGATAATAAATCCTTTCGAAAGGCCTAAAGGTGTATGAATGGATCTCCAGTTCCATCAAAGTGTGGTAATGATGGTATCTAAAAATGCTTAGGCAATAAAGATTTTAAGAATTTCTTCATAATAGGGTTACCATGTAGATCATTCGCATCCATCCAAGACTTGTAAGCTTTGTTTTCCAAGGTAATGAGATGTACTTGGTGTTGTAGTTCACCAACTACATGCATCAAAGATATGATCTCCTGGGATGGCACATTAGTATCTTAAAGTGGTTCATTTAATAGTTGAATTTGATTATTAATTTTAACCATGGTAATGCTACATTTAGAAATTGGATCATAAAGAGGGGGTGTGTTCACTTGAACCTTTGGAGTAATGGTAACTTGGACCTTACTGGAGGGATGTGGGCTACCATTCTCTTTAGGTGAAGAGTGAGAACTGGGTTCTACTATAGTGATGGGTAGCTTAAGAGATTCATTGGTATCTTTATGTTTTAGTGAATCACATTCTAATTGAGTATATGTGTTATTAGAATTAACATGTGCATTATTTGAAATAGAATAATTCATAGAAGTAGAAACAACATTTGGAAGTGCATAATGTTTGAGAGGAGTGAAAGAAGAGCTAGAAACATGAGATGCATATTATTATTCACTATGTGAATAATTATCATCATCATCATTATCATATATGTAATATTTTACATAATGACTCTCTTTTTAATATTCATTAGCATGCTCACTATCATATTAATTATCACTTCCATCATCATTAGGGAGATGTGTAATAAAACAATTTAATTTTTTTTAATATGCAATAAATTATCATTTGAAATTGGAATATCATATGCATCTAAGTTATCCATGGATGAAGGACATGCATTATTTTAATGTGCAATATGAGAAGTAAGAGAAGGAGATTTTTCATTTAAATATTCTTTTTGATAAAGTAAAGTTAATAACATGAGATGTATCATTTCAACCATGCATTGGTAATTTGATTATATTGAATTTATATTGTTTTAATTTGAACATTGAAGTAGAGAGAGAGAGAGAGAGAGAGAGAGAGAGAGAGAGAGAGAGAGAGAGAGAGTAGGTTCACATGGAAGCAAATTATCACCCATAAGAGGTTCACTTGGAATTGCATGACTAATTTGTTCATTTGGTGCATTGTGCATAGGAGAATGAGGTGAGAAGTATCTTTCTCATTTATCAAAATTATTTTCTTTAGAAGAAGGAATTAAAAAAATGTGTTTTAGAGAAAAAGATTCATCTATTTGTTCTTCACCATCATCATTGTGTTTATCATCATATCCTTCATTACAAAAATAGTCATTATCTTCACTATAAATGAGATTATTTTCTACATTCTTAACTAATGTGCAATTTTGTAAATTTGTCCAATCATTGTCATAATTATAAGAAAATTTTAGAAATTCATCTATGGGATGAAAAGGAGGAATTGTCTTTGTGGCTATTTTATTTCTTTCACCAAAGAGAATTTTGAAAAGTAATATGAAACAAATACATGCACAAAGAACTACTATCATTGAAATTTTGAAATTAATTTTGATAATCCAAACAATTTACAAAAAATTCAAATTATTTTTCTAAAAATTTTAAGGGAGGAAAACTTGAGGTTTGAGGACCTAGTTTGGAAATATAGGGTTTTTAGCTAGGTTTTTAGAATTTTGGAAAATTATGCAATAGTTATAAATTCTAAAAATAATTTTGAATAGAATAAATGCACAACAATTAATACAAAAATCAAAGATTTGAAATTAATATTTTGCACAAGAAAACTACTAATATTTAAATTTTGAGATTATTTAACAATTTGAAAATTTTCCAAAATATTTTTCTAAAATTTGCAAGGCTTGGGGTTTGAGGACCTAGTTTGGAAATCTAGGGTTTTGAGATAGGGTTTTAGAAATTTTGAAAATTATGTCAATAATTTAAATTATAAAAAGAGTATTGAATATAATAAATGCACAAAAAATTATACAAAAATAAAAAATTTGAAATTAAATTTTTGCACAAAAGATGAAGGAAAACCCCTAAGAGTACCTAGGGTTTTAGATTTGTTCAAAGTAAGTCATGTTCAATAAAATGTTTTATTATTTTTGGGAATCTAGTGTTTAGATCTTAAATAATAAGTGTCTAGAATAAGAGGAAAAATCTAGTTTAAGGGGGAAAATATAGATTTTAAACAGGTAATTTTACAAGAGGAAGAATAATAAACTTATCTTAAATCAGGCTAAAATGAATGATTCCAGAGCTAGTAATTGAAAAGCAAGACTAAGACACTGTCAAGAATCTGAACTTGGATTTCATTTTTTAATTGGAAAAGAGTGCCAGAACAAGACACCCTAGTTTTTAGTGATATAGCCCCTTCCCAACACTATTGTCATCAGGATCTAATCATTATGGGTTTTGTTCATCAGGTCAATGTGAGCTTGTGTACCAAATTTTAGGGGATAGAAGTTAATAGAGATTTTTATAAATCCATTTTAGTCTTCAATACCTATATCCATATACACACATGAAAACAATCAATACATTAAAATAAAAAGGGGGAAAAACTAGGTTAGGGGAAGAATGATTGCATGATTAAGAACCCCTGCTATCCTGATTATTGCCTACATTAACCCTCAAGCTAGGGTCTCAGATCAAATGTAGTTCTCCCTTAGGGAACCTACATAATAAACATGCACGATAGATGCAAGAATGATTTTTTTCTAAGCCCTTCCTTGATCAAGCATGCAAGTTTATGTGTGATGTATAATGTTGAGCTATATTATTGATTGATTTTTATTATGTCTAATGTGCCAAAATAGTAAGTGTTAGATATAAGATGCCTTGTGTAGTCCTTTATATAAGAGACTCATTATTTAAAATTTGGGAGCTTTATATACATTTGGAAAAAATTGTAAAACTTAGGAATGAAGAAAATAAAATGGGTAAGACTCATATTGCATAAGAAATTGACCAATAGAGCTCAATTTGACTTTGGATAGGAGCACTAGAAAATGGACACCCTGGGTTCCAGCATTGTAGTCCCATCCCAACACTCTTATCTTATAGGTTAGGGACCATGGGGGATAGAAAAATCATGAAAAAACTGACTTGGTTGAGGTGGAATGACCATTTGAAAGGCTTAAGGTGACTGAGAATGGGTAAAAAGATGACTCAAGTGTAGAATAAGACCCAAATAGATAAAATGAAAGACATGGTTAAATATGTAAAAAGCTCATATTCTATAGTCAGAGTCTCATGTGAAAGGAATATGAAAATACATGATATGTGTGGTTACTTGATCAATTTAGGGTGTATACAATATCCATCTACATGACTATAGGCCTATAGGTCTACATTTCCAAGGAAAATACAATAGTTATTATGTTGATGATGGAGTTCAATGGTGATATTAAATCTAGTAACTTTTATAAAATAGTGTGGGGATGTGTGTAATTTGGTTAAAGACTGAATAGTGAGTTTAAGACTCAATTTTGAGCCCTAATAAATCCTAGACCCTTGTAATCCTACAGACCTAATGAAAAGCTCCAAGTCTACCTCTAAGAGTTGGGAGATAGTGTGGGTCCTTATAGTGAGAATGGATATTAGATATCAAGAAAGATCATTAAGGCCCTCAAGGAAGACTAGAAAAGTGAATACATAGGTGTTACAAGGATTAAACTATTCAAAATAGAGAACTCTTAAGAATTTAGTTAAGAGATCTAGTGAACACCATAGATGTATGTGTATAATACTTGAGGAAGCTTGAAATTCTTTAGGTGAATATGATGAATGAGGTATATTTATATGTTAATATAGTCTATGAAGATAATTTCATTAGGATTATAAGCTTGGAACATTGAAAACAAATCTTAAACTAAGCCATTAGGGTCAAATTGGCCTAATGGCCTACAAACCTTAGGCATGGTTTAGACCAAGTTTCAAGACTCTGAAGGGGACAAATGCATTGGATAATCATATACAGATAGGGTTAGAGGTGTTATAGACATAAATAAACCATTTTCAACTTTAACCAAACACCAAGATATCATTTTCAATCCAATCCTTCTCTCAAGCTCACTAAACACAATCTACCTAGCTCGAGAGACTTTTTATTCTACTTGGAATTATATGGAGGAGTTTC
This sequence comes from Torreya grandis, assembly GCA_037957365.1. Classification (NCBI taxonomy): domain Eukaryota; kingdom Viridiplantae; phylum Streptophyta; class Pinopsida; order Cupressales; family Taxaceae; genus Torreya; species Torreya grandis. The sequence continues at coordinate 186,822 of JARHVA010008798.1, forward strand.
ATGGGATCCCAAGATGATAATTAATTTTATGGGCCTTTTTATATTTGTAATTTGTGGCATTATTTTAGTGATTATGGCTTAGGCTTTATGAATCATTGTTAAGATGATAAACAAGTCTCAAGCTACCAAGAAGACTAGAAATGACCCGATGGGAGGAATTGACTTCCTAAGTGACTAAAATAGATTGGATGAGATTTTATATGACATTAATGACCTTCCTAACTCTCCTAAGCATATTATCAAGCCATCATTTTGTACATGTATACTAAAAGTGTATAAAATAATCCTAAAAAACAAATTGTAGGCTTGTTTGTGAGTGTGCAAGGTGGTGGTAAGCCCAAAATTATTTAGAGTGTCTTTGTCGGCCTAGATAGAGATCCCATCACCCAATATACACCTTTACAAATCTCTTAAAAATTAAAAATATAGGACTCTTAAGAATTCAATCAAGAGATCTAATGAACACCATAGAGGTCTATGTATAAAACTTGAGGAAGTTTGCAATTTTTTAGGTGAATATGAGGAGCTATGGATATTTAAATGTTAAAATAACATAGGAATTTCATAAGGATTGGAACCTTATAACATTGAAAAAAAATCTCAAACTAAACCATTAGGGTCGAATTGGCCTAATGGCCTAAAAACCCTAGACATTATTTAGATCAGGTTTCAATAATCTTAAGGGGATAAAAGCATTGTATAAGCATCCATAGATAGGTTGAGATGAGTTACAAACATAAAGAGACCATTTTAAACTTGAACCAAACACTAATATAGCATTTTCAAGCCAATATTTCTCTTGAGTTCACTTAACATAATATGCTTAGCCTGAGAGACTTCTTATATTTAGAATTGTACGTAGGAGTTACATGGGATTATAATCTCATATGGAATGTTAGGTGCCTTTGTCTACTTGTAATTTATGGCATTATTTTAGTGATTAGGGACCTAGGCTTTATGAATCATCATTAATATGATAAATAAGTCTTAAACTACCAAGAAGACTAAAAATGACCCAATGGGAGGAATTGAATTTGTAAGTGACTAAAATAGATTAGATGAGCTTTGAAATTAATGAACTTTATAACTCTCATAAGCATCTTCTCAAGACATCAGTTGACATGTCTATACTGAAAGTGTATGGAACAAGCCTAAAAATCTTAATTATAGGCTTGTTTATGAGTGTGCAAGGTGGTGATAAGCCCAAAATTACTTAGATAGGATTTGTGAGCCTATAAATATATCCCATCATCCCATATACAACTTTACATATCTCTTAAGGTATTCAATTCAGTTTTCAAGTTAATAATTTGGGCCTAAAAATGTGATTACACTACTTTATTATCCAAGAAGCTTAATTAAAAGCATGAGGAGTACTCTTAGATAACTTTCCTCTATCATATTGAGTTTTCCTATGATGGTATAAGCCTGATCTAACCATCATTAAGTTTTGGAACCTATGAATTTCTTGAAAAATCACTCTAATTCCTTCTCAGGCCTAAACATGCATTTAAGCTAGGGTTTGGCCATTTCTTGGTTCACCCATCCATCCAAGGTCTCATATCATAAAAATTTTCTTGAAAATTGATTAGGGGGTATGTAAATTTAGTCAAACATTTACTTTAGGTTTCACACATGTGAGAGATCAATGGAGCCAAATCTCAATTTTCTAGGCCTAAAGACATAATTGAGAGCTAATTAGAGAAGGAAATATGTGGAGTAAGTGCACTTTCACTCATTTTCTAGTCATGAAACTTTGTAAAAATTAGGAATATCATAGTTAGTACTCAAATATATGCATATTTTTCTAGGATCATTTGTAGAATATTATATACAAGGATCTTTATCTATTTTGAGGGATACAAGGAAATGAAGACAAGTATGGGCTTTAGGTATGAAATAGAGTGTTAGAGAGTGTATGTGTAAATAAATAGGGTTGATATAGATTTTTTAGGTAGAGAAATTTCCTTCATGGAGATATATTTCATTCATGAATATAAAGCAAGATTTAAAGCATTTGGGCCAAAGAGAGCTAGTGAAGCTTGTGAGCTATTGAGGATAAAAGAATAAGTTTACAAGAATTTAAAAAGAGTGGCATGTATTATACAAAAATCATAACCAAAATGACACATGTAAATAAATATACTTGTAAATATTTCTAAATAATAACTTTTAGTTCAATGAATGGGTTGATGAGTCACCCAAGAAAGCTAAGATTTACTTTATGCCACAATGATGAAGATACAATCAATTCAAAGCACACATATGTTGATAAATGAATTCATAACTTCCTAATTTTATATATTATTTTTGATAACCTACTCATTAATGAGGTAACACTTGTCAATGACTCTCTTCTACACCACTTTTCTCTCTTCTTCTCTCATTCTTTATATATGCAACCTTGTTTGGCTTTGTATGGTCCTCCACCTAAGGATGGTGAATCCCTCCTCATTTTTATGCCTTGGATAAATAAATGAAACTATTTTTACCTCCTTATATGAGTTTAATTAGTGTTTTTTCATGGATATTTGATATTGTAAAGTTATTTGCTTAATCTTCCTTGACATGTCATATTCTAACACCTATATGTAGTTTGAAATCTTCTTTTGTAGGTCATGTGAAGTGTGTAAGTGTAGTGAAAGGGTTGAGTGAGTTTTTATATTAATTAGTGTCATACTATACCTCTTAATTAATCTTCATAACCTAAGAATCCATCATAATATTAAACTTTAAATGTTGATGTGAGAGATTTGGATTAGGAGTAATGTATGTTCAAGTTGGTCTCATGGTCTACATGTGCACATGAAACTGGTTGGTAGTGATGAATTGATTTGATGTATCACCCCATAGTTATTTTTATTTCATGTTATTCCTTCCCCTTTTCCTTTTCAATTTATTAGTGGATCTTAATTGACACATTAAGGGGAGATGCCCCTATAATCTAGAGGTTTAGTCCACTTATAGGTCACCCATAACCTATGACTAATCCCATTACATAGCTCAAGTGAGAGGGATTTAAACACCCTCTCAAGGGTGAAAATTTTATCTATAATAATAATTACATTGATAACAATTGATATAGTGCATTTCCTGGTCACTATTTCTACTAACTACATTGACCAGACTTGATGTAGTCTATTTCACTTGATATAGTTCATTAGTAAACTACTATATCATGTTAGGTTGATAGCATTAATTTTTTGTAAAAAATAACATATTATATCAATTCTCAAATATAATTTAACATAATTAAATCACCTATTATAATATTTCTTGATATTTTTAACCCATTTATATTTTACATGGGCTACTCTTTCCTACCTTATTTCTCCACCAATGAAGAACACACTTCATGGTACAACTACTCACAATATCCATCTAGATCTTTCAATTGTAACATGGTTAAAACCACTCAAAATTATGTCTATATGATTCCCATATCTTCAAAAACATGGATGAAAATACCATGTACACTCCTAACATGAATGGTACCATTCGAGCAATTGATACTAACCTTCGAACCCCCTCTATAGGGAATCCTCCTATCATTAATCTTAGGAATGTTCTTCTTGAAAATACTAGGGTTACACCACCTATCAGTAATAAAAATACACCTATTGATACAAATCAAATTATTTCATAAATAATTCAACAAATAAATGTTATGCAAACAACTAACAATTCTAAAATGCTCTAAATGAAAAATCATATCTTGCAAATGGTAAGTCAACCTACCATCAACATTCCTCAAAAAAGTTGAAAAAATCCCCTCTCCTCTTTAAGATATCAATAATAATATCATCCCTCAACCTCTCATGCATAAAAAAATGCTTCAACATCTTCAAAATGAACCTTTCATTCCATTCATTTTATTTATAGATATTGGAAACCTTTCTCCAACTATTACTTATGACCTAAGGACTTAGTTATTTTTCTAAGTATTTTGACAATATTTATAAGGAATGGGTATGGAATAATACATTATATACTACTAAACTTCTTGTCAAAACATTTATGGGGAAATTATTTAGAATGGTATATCAACTCCCTCGACATTCCATTTTATAACTAGAAGATTTATTCAATACTCTAGTTAAAGAATTTTAACACACTTATCTTCCTAAAAATATCCTTAGCCATTTCATCAATGCTAATCGATTACTTAATTAATCTACTCATACCTTCATAAAATGATTGAAATAATTAGCTCATAAAGCACATTATAACATGAGTGATGATAATATATTTTCAAATTCTTCATCACTACCCTTAAACCTTCTCTTTAATACAAGGTTCATATTTTCTCTCCACAAACTCTAGAGTATGATTTTTATCAAGCCAAAATACAATATTTTCTCATGACTCAATTTTAACCTTCTCATAGTCTCATCAAGGATTATTTACAAACTTCAACTAATGAAATTAATTATTACCAACTCTAACTATATGCCTCATCAAACCAAAATAGGAGAAAAAAATCCAATATTCAAACTTCCTCCCACTCAATCTTGAATTATTGGAAATGATGAAGTTATTACCTCAATCTAAATATTTAATTCATGCTACCACTACTCTTCCATCATGGTATGACCCTAACAATTTTTGTTGGTTCCATGACAATATTGTCCACTCTCATGAAACATGTCATGCGCTTAAAAAAATATGATTTTATTTATGTTAGGATATGATTTTGATCACATTGATATGATAAATTCTCATCATAGTAATCATATTAAATATTCTCAAAGGATATTTTTTTTGAAATTTACAACTCCAAAATCCCAAAAATCTTCTTTTGATCCTAATACACAACATCTAAATGAAAATGGTTGGGTTATTGATGTTAATTATGATTAATATTATACTAATTATCAATATGTGAATGTGGATTAAGTTAATTATCATTTTAATACATATCAAAAGGATGTCATCACCAAACCTACAAAGCCTTCTACATATGAACAACTTCTTAAAGATAATACAACTACTCCTCCATCATCTTCAGACCCAACCACTAGTGATGAGTTGCTTCTACAACTATAACCTTAACCTTGTTCCTCCATTCTAAAATAATATCATCTCTAATCAACCCAAGCCTCATGATTGTTCCTCCTCTTCTAAACCATATTGAAACTTCTTAGAGAAGCTTTTTACATGTCTTCTAAAATTCCTCTTATGGAATTAGTTATAACTTCTCCTTATCATTATAAGTTCCTTATGAAACAATTGAAACACATTGAAGATCATCCATATAATGATTTATATATACCAACTTTACCTCCTAATGGTCCTTAACCCACATAGGTTCACACTATTTAAACTATTTCATCTTCCAAAAAATACACCACATAATTCCCTAAAGATGATATGATTAATGATGAACTTATTTTTTAAGCTGATGATCCACCCCTCTTCACTAAAATTGGAATCAATAATAATTTAATTATAAAAATATCTATAGATGAAGGTTAAAATATTAATGTTACCTCTCTTTGGTTAATCCAATGAATTGGATATTTGAAAGATAACCTCAAAAAAACTCACCTTACTTGTGATGGATTTGATAAAACCAATCAAAAATTTCTTTGTATTATTCAAATCCCCCTCGTGATTGGACCCAAAATAATTTGAGTCAAACTTATGGTCTTTAATCTTATTTTATCCTAAAACATGATTTTATGCCACTCATGGACTCATCACATGAGAGCCATCACATATTATAGTAGCCAATATATCATATTTATCCATAATGGAAAACATTATAAGCATGAAGAATATCTAAACCCTTGGAGCATCCAACTTCCAAATCCCAAAGATCAATACCGCATTCCTATGATTGCTCATATTAATGGTCTTGTTATTCCTAAATTCATCAACATGCATTTAGTTATACATTACTCTTATATACTTTGATGATGATGAATGCAATGATTTGAAAAATATTTATAATACTACTCAATTACCTCCCTATATAGTGAAATGGATCTCTCCTTATTTGATCCCATGATATTTCACTATTCCCTTAAATAATGATATTACTAATAGTCCTCCCCATGCAATGCATATGAATCCTCTTACATAAAATACGACTTCAATTATAATAAATATGGTGTAACCAAACTCCTTCAAGATCCTTTAGCCATTTCTCCTCATAATTTAAGTAACATAAGTGTATCCACAACTAATATTCATACTTAAACTAAGGCATGCACTATTTCTCCATCTCATGATGATACCTACATTATATCCCAAACTCAATCATGAGAACTCGATGTAATGCATTATCAACATAACCTAGATAAAATGCATGCCTTCAATTGTGATTTTCATGTCATTCACATATCATTTGACATAGAATAAAAAATTGAAGGTTATATACCCCCTACCAATCCACCCATGATAAATACTTCATGGGTTGTTCAATAAATTTTTAAGACTGCCACATCTGATGGTATTAATCAACTAAATATCATTTATCCCATTTTTTAGATATAAACACTATCAACCTAATTGATAGTGTTCACATTATTTCTCATTTTATAACTATGTTGAATAACCCACCATAGTTCAATCATTAGTCTTTGACATCATCAGCAACACCCAAGATTTAGTTGATACATTTATTTCCAATTAATCAACTATACTAGCCTATATTGACCAATTTGAGATAGTTGATCGTGTTCCTATTATATATAATTGTACCAAACCATCCATGGTAGTTTCACCTAAAATTGCTATACCAAATTATATCAATCAACCTAATATAGTCAAATTAAAATATCTAACTTATACTTAACATCATGACATTACCTTAGATGTTAAGACTACTACCATTAGACAAATGCATTCTAAGATTGATATCAAAGATAATCAAATCATGTATATTAAAGTATAAATTAAATATTATGGACCTTTACCCATGTTTCCTAGTGATGAATCTATCTTAGAACTATTCAATGCTAGATAAACCCAATTTCCACTCTAGCATCACAAGCTTGGACATTTTCATAGAAAGGTTCCTTGTTTCAATAAAAATTATTATTATTCATCCAAACACACATCATATCTCCAAGATTCCTCTAGCTCGATATCATTTTCAATATGGAAATGACATGCTTATTGAAGAAACTATTATAATCAATTATGGTACCATGTCCACTCCTCGACCCATTCTTGTCTCTAAATAAATTTGTCTTGAAGAACATGATAACTATCACATTTTTTCTATAAATATAGTGAAGATTTTTCTTGGTCATATGAAAACATGCTTGGTATTAATTATAATTTTTTGTTCCATAACATCATCACCTATCTTGATGCAAAAATGGTGAGTCAAAATCAATATCAATTCCTTCTTGAGATTCATACCCTATGTCATAAAAAATCATCAAGCTTATGGATGTTAAATTTATCAAACATGTATATAACTCAAAATGAGTTTCTAACATTATTCATGTTCATAATAAATTTACTATGGTCATTCACATATGTATATAATTTCATAATATTAACTTAGCATGTCCCAAATACAACTTTCCCTTACCATCAATTGATGCCATTGTTGATTCTACAGTCAGATACGAAATGTTATCTCTCATGGATGGATTTTTTAGGCTATAATCATATTAATATTTCTCTTAAAGATCAACCTAAAACTAATTTCACCACTTAATCAAGAGTTTATTGTTAAATTAAAATTACCTTTGACCTCATACACATTAGAGCTACTTATCAATGTGTAATGATCCATATTTTTCATGACCTTATTCATAAAATAGTTGAAAATTATGTGGATGATCTTATTTCCAAATTTAAAAATCATGAAAATAATCTTCATGACCTTGTAATCATTTTTTATCAGCTTATCAAATACAAAGTCAGACTTAATCCTTACAAATGTATTTTTGGTGTTACTTTTGGAAAAATATTAGGATTTATAGTCTCCCTTAGAGGGTTTGATGTCTAACCCACTAAAATCAAATATATATTCAACATAAACATTCCTCACTCCATTCTATGTATACAAACATATCTTAGTAAACTTTGGTCAATCTAATGATTTATTCTTGAGATGGATTATTGAACATATTTGGTACATTCACTCCTTAAGAAGGATATTTATCTTAAATAGTTCGATGCATGTCAAATAAATTGATAACATGAAAGATTTATTAATTCATCCTCCTACTCTTTAACCACCTTACAATGATTATCCACTCATTTTGTAGACTTCATATACCCCTTTATCATTTGAGCTAATGTTTGTTCAACAAGATGAACCAGGTTGAAAATACACCATATAGTACATCATTTTTCCTCTAATAGATTATGAAACATGTTACACAAATGTTGAATGTGAATATATCACTATCTATTTCACCACCAAAAATTTTAGACACTATATGATTTAACAAAAAACCTATGTTGTTGTCCATTATGATCCCTTTTTCCATTTCTTCTCCAAAGCTTTCTTATTTGGAGATAAAATTGGTAAATGTATGGTTCTATTAAGGGAATTTGAATCAATAAATATCATGAAAAAATAAGTTAAGGTCCAAGTGATTAATGATCAACTTGATGCCACCCCTATATCAGCTACTAATCACCTTTAGGATACTCATCTTGATAAATATATCCTTTATAGTGAAGGTTCTAGTAAGGATATTTCTCTTAAAGATTATTTACATAATTTCACCATTGATCTTTAGACACAATCCCTTTAAGAGCCCAAAATTTCCACCTCTAACACCAAATGTAAAGTCATCATCAAATAATTACCCAAAGTTACAATTGACATGCATTAATAAACTTGGACACTTCATTTTGATAGTGTCAAATGTATTCAAGAAGCAGGAGCAAGTTATGTCTTAGTTGACCCCTATGGTAAAATCATACCTTTATATTTTTTATTAAACTTTTAAGTAACTAATAACATGGCTAAATATGAAACTCTCATCTTAAGGATGCAAATAAACATCAACTTTGACATCCCACATTTACATGCCCTATGAGATTCACAACTCATATGTCATCAAGTTTGTAGTGATTATTAATGTAAAAGTGAAAGTCTCATCGCATATCATCAAATTTATACCACTCTTTCCAAATAGTTCACATCATTTACTATTGAATGAATCTAATGAGAATAAAATTCTATACCTAATTTTCACATCATTTACTATTACTTTATTATTTTCTCTCTTCACCCTCATCAAACACTTCATTATTAAAAAATTCCCATTCACATTAAGAATTCACCCTCTAATTTACAACCAATAATTATTCTCATATCTACCATATCGAGGTTATCACTAATTCATAAAGATCATGGTATAAATACATCATACAATTCATTGAGAATCATACTTATCCTCCATAAGTTGATTTAGGTGAAAATACCCAAATTCTCAAACAAGCATGTAAATACATCCTTCACTATGACATATTTTATTATTGTAATGTTTAGGGTGCCTTTCTCTATTGGGTTACTCAAGACAAAGTTCCTTCCCTTATTGATCAATCACATGGGGGAATTTATGGTGGTCACTATAGAAGACATGCTACATTTTAAAAATTCTTACACATGGGATATTTATGGCCTATTCTTTAGAAATATTTCATTACATTCATTAAATAGTGAAATAATTTCCAACTTCATTATGATCTCATTCATTATTTTATGGTTTAAATTTAAACTTTAAAGTCTCCTTGGCCATTTTCTATGTGGGGATTATGTCTCATTGGTAAATTACCTAGATCACAGGATGACCATGTCTTCATCATTAATTCCACCAAATATTTTACCAAATGGATTGAATCTATGCTTCTTGTAAATGGTACTAGGATTTCCATTTCAAAAATCATTCTTAATCACATAATATGTCATTTTGGAGTTCTTCATACCATCATTTTTTACAATGGTGGGAATTTCATAAATAAAGGCATGAAACAACTATGTGCAAAATTTAAAATCACACATAAATTTTCCACACCATACCATTTTCAATGTAATGGTAAATTTAAATCCACTAAAAAAATCCTTAACAAGATCCTAAAATTGACTATTAGGGATTTTTTATTTGATTACCATCTCAAGCTTTATCTTGCACTTTGGGTTTATCATACTAGCATTTGTACTACCATTGGGGCAACTCTATTCTCATTAGTATGTTTTTCTAAAGTTTTATTACCAATATAATTTGATATAACTTCCTTAATCATTTATATTCATTTATCATTGGTAAATTACCTAGATCATAGGATGACCATGTCTTCGTCATTTTTGCCACCAAATATTTTACCAAATGGGTTGAAGTTATGCCTCTTGTAAATGGTACTAGGATTTCCATTTAAAAATATTTATTAATAAAATAATATGTCATTTTAGAGTTCCTCATACCATCATTTTTTACAATGGTAGGAATTTCAAAAATAAAGGCATGAAATAACTGTGTAAAATTTAAAATCACATACAGATTTTCCACACCATATCATTTTCAATGTAATGGTCAATCCAAATCCACTAAAAAAATCCTTAATAAGATCTTTAAAAGGACTATTAGGGATTTTTTATCTGATTATCATCTCAATCTTTATCTTGCACTTTGGGTTTATCATGATAGCATTCGTACTACCACTAGGGCAACTCCATTCTCATTAGTATTGGTTCTAAATTTGTCTTACCAATAGAATTTGAGATTCCTTACTTAATCATTTATATTCATGGAATAATTCCCAATTAAGAGATTCATGAGGCCCGTATTCATCCCTTAAACTTCCTTGATGAGCAACATATGGGTGCATTACATCATAACTACAAATACAAATATTGCATCACTAAACAACATAAAAAAAAAAGTCAAAATATGCACTTTAAATGTTGGATAATTTTTTTTTTAATTTATATTAAACCCATGATAATTAAATCAAGTATGCCCAAAAGTGGTCATATCCTTATCTAATCAAAGACATACTTGGACCTAGTACCTATCTATTACAAACTAATGAAGGACACATCTTCAAATAACCAACCAATGCTCATTTTTTGAATAAATACTTTACTAGATTACATCTTCTTTATTTATTTCTCTCCTATTATGCTCTACTTGCATGTTTATACTTAGTCTTATATATACTTTTGATCTAATATTTCTTACAGATTTTCCTTAGGCTTTTTATTATGTAGCATAGAATCATCTTCACTTATTTAATACCTTTAGGATTCTATTTTTACACATTAAGCCTTAGTTATTAAATTAATTCCTTTGGTATTTTTATATTTTTAACACCACTTAGTTTTTAGTTTGAGTCTGCATCATAAGACCGCAAATAGGACCTAGTTATTCCTCATAAACACCATTTTATTATTTAATCAAACTTATGGTATTTTTAAATCTCTAGTTCATTTATTATCACTTTACATAATAATTTATACCTCTTAGTTTTTTAGTTTATGATTTTCATTGTAATACCTTGGATATTACTAGACCTTATATATGCAAAGGGAAATGCAACTAATCTATAAATCAATCCTATCTTGGAGAACACAAATCCTACTTACACTTCTGATTGTTGATATATTATATATTTGGGGTCATGACCAAGATGGATCCACTAGACCTATCCAAGGGATTTCTTACCACAATAAAATCACTAGGGAGGGTTCGAAAGCCTCCAATCAAGTAAAATTATGCAATAACCCTAACTAGGTCTTATGTTTTCATATTCATAATGTATAAATGACAAAATCAAAGTAAAAGTATAACCTAGTTCTCACCAAATATTGTGGCACAAAGTGGGGGTAATAAATATTTAAACTAAACATGCATATAAGACATATAATCATGTTAATGTATACAAAATCCTAATGCATGAGATATAAATATAAATGCAAATCTATCTACTCTTATAAAAGAAGAACAGATTTAGGAATACTTATTTTTGAAGATAAACCCATCAAGCCTCAATATATCCCTTAGCTAAGGTGTTTTGTAAGAGTTTATTTTGGTATGTAAGCATGATAAGGATAAATCAACTCTAGGCTACATAACCTATCAATACATCTAAAATACTTCTCCACAAGACAAGACCTATATCCCTAAAGAAAGTGTGAAACCCTAAACTATGCTCCTCAAGTAGAATGGTGGATAAACATATACATAATATATATCTCTTAATTATCTTATTTATAATGATGAAATGAATGTGTATATATAGCTAAATCTAACCTTAATCCTTTCTAAAATTTTAGTCGATAGGATCATCCCAATTGACTAGGTATCATTATTAACAAAACAAATTAGGTCTTGGTCTAGGTCATCCAAGGGCTGACCTAGACCCTAAATGAGTCTTGTTAATTAGAGTATAGGGTTGATGGGGTTGACATTATATCGTAAACCATCAAAAAGGAGTTTAGGCTATGGAAGGGCTAATGAATGTAGAAAATGACTAGAGGAGGGTGCAAAAGAGGAGGCAAAGCTTATGGGGGTGTTTTCAGGTGATGGTTATGTAGATATCAAATGGTAGTAAAGGGAAAAAAATCCTATGAAGTACCAATGGTCTATCTACCTCTTTTCTAGTGCACCCCTTAAGGCATGCACTCAGAGAGATTGAGACTCGATAGGTTCTTACAAGAGATATAGCATTAGTAATTGATAAAGTTTGAAAATATTATGTGTATACATATGACCCACTCAAAGCTCATCATGTGTCACTTAGGTGAAACTGGGATGGTACTTTGGGAAAATAACATAGTAAGACACAATGCTAAAGCCAAATAAATTGCATTAAGGAGTAAATAAGATAAATGAAATGACAAAATTTTAAAACACATACCTTTACTTACCTTAGTGTTGTAGGTAAATAATACAATGGAAAAAATGTGAAGGTGTCTAATGTAGGGAACATTAGGTGAACCTATAGAAATTAGCAAAAAAACTAAAAAAAATTCAACATATACATATAATAGATGAAAATATTCTCTATGATGTTAGGATTCCAAAACATTTTATAGTATGAAAAAAGAGCTAGTAGAAACAAAGATATTATCAAAATAAATTTTTTTGAGGTAAGTATTTGAAAAGTAAATAATTTGGGAATAGTAAATATAAATAGGGTGAAAAACAATTCATTTTTTATTTTTACTATTCTAAGAAAATAGAGCTCTAAGAGACCTAGTTGGAGACCAGAGAGCCATCTTGGTGAGGAGATGACAACTAAGATAAGGACACATAGTAGCCGTAATGAATGTAGCACAAGTAAGCAATTGAGAATTTTAAATTTTTTAATATTTTTATTTGAAATTAAGATAAAAATATAAAATTGATTGGTAGGAAACATCTAGGCATTAAAATTAACCCTATGAAATTTTTAGATTAACCAAGGGTAAAACAAGGTATTGGGTAGGAAGAAGTCAGACCAATATGTCTAAGGCATTTATGGTAAATGGTCCAAAAATCACCACTATGGAAGAACAAAGTTGACTTGGTTGACTTAGTTTGTAAGGTAAGCCAAAAAGATACATTCGACTACATACCATTGGATCGATTTAGTATGCTAATAGGTAGCTGACTATATAGTAGTAAGATAACTTAGTTGGAAAGGGAAAAAAAATTGGCTGCGTATAATAGGGCCAACATAGTTTGTTGGATAAGGATGATGTAATACCATTAAAAGAGGTTGATTGTGTATAATAGGACTGATATAGTATTTCAACACAAGGAAATGGTCAATCTAGTATTGATGTGGTCAATATATTTGGAAAAGGAAGGGGAAAATTTAGTATTGCAAATAATATACAAGGCCAATTTAGTATTGAATGGGTTGATTCTTTATAAAATTGAGAAACTAAGTCAAACTAGTTAATTTAAGTGACTAATTTATGAAATTTTAAGAATGTATTTTGATTATTTATGACATGGAAATATGATACATCATTTATTATTTGATATTTTGAAGATATGTTAGAGGTATTATCACTTGTTATATGTGTTATGGCTACCTGATTTACTATATCGATTAACTGGTGTGGATAAAGTGTGAATGGTCACACTAGGCTTTGGAGGAATCATGAAGATGTGACATATCTTGATTAATGTTGATCTTATTATCATGTTCCTTGGATCATGGGAACAATTTACCAACATATTTTAATGGGTGATGGATGGGGATACCATTGAGGTGGGTATCACACTAGAGGATCTCTATGTGTTGTTAGGACTATCAATAAAAGGGACACTAGTGATCACTAGGACACTAGATGATCTGAAGGAGAGGTGAACACTAGCCCAATGGGTAACATGCTTAGATAGGATATACCTTGGATTAAGGGTAAGATTATTTGAGGTATATATTAAATAGATTTTATACATTCAAAAGGTCATGATTAGATTTATGACAACATGAGTGTTATGTCACAAGTTTAATGACAAGACTCTAATATACACGATATCCTTAAGTCAATCAATTTTAGATTAGGTAGAACTCTAAAATTTTGGAGCTATCATCTAGGTCCAATTCATGCATGATATATAGTGGATACTATCTATAGGGTAGAAGACCATGGGAGTTGTCATTTTGTTGAGTGTTTGGATATATGAGAGGTTCCCTATGTATCGGTCAATTGGGTTTCCCTATGTGGTTGATGATAGGTTACCTCAGGTGGTGAGATGGAGATAGGACCATGTATCTTAGTTATTACCTCATGTGTCAGCATTGTAGACTATCACACAAGGGGAGATCATGTGTTATCCCTACATACACATAACTCTTTAATATCTTAAATGGTCAACCATTATGATAGGGCCAATATGAGTATGGATCATGGGTCATTACACTTCATGGGTAGAGACACATCCAGTGGCATGCTTACTAGGGAATTTTGGACTACCACACCTAGTGAACCCCTTTAGTAGCTCCTACTTATTGGTTATAACATGATAGATAATTGAGGGAGAGAGGAGGAGGAGTACTAGTAAATATACCTATGATTATGTTATGGCATGCTAGACCATGGATTGGTCAAGCACAATAATAGGTAGTAGTAGAAGGAGATGACATGGATGTGGATGCAGGTATATAATAGGCACCACAATAGGTACCATAGTAGTGACCACTTTGGCCACACCATAGAAGTAGGCACATGTAAGGACTATAGTGAAGGATGACCTAGAATCCATTTTAGGACATAACTATTCCATAGAGTCACCTCTCAAAAGAGGATCATAGCATGATTAAGTGGTGAACCCTAGATTTGCATTAGTGTAGAGGTGATCAATAGAAGAGGTACTTAGGGGATGAGTAGATGGAGATAATGTGCTTATTACATGAGTATATAGGGAGATAATCATGATACCAACACTGGTGAGAAATGTTGTAATTTTGATTTAAGCTTTGATATAGGATACTTGTTACATGAGATTATAGTAGATATATATTTTTTGAGATATATACATTATCTAATATCTATCTAATTTTGGTTTTATATATCTTTTGATGGAGAATATTAGATGGGGATCTCTGGTTATAGTTGTACACCATGACATTTTAGACAAGGTATTATTTTCATAAAACCCCACCATGCTAAATGTTCCTATAGTTTCATTTACCACCCATGCAGGCTAGTTTAGAATGGTGGGGGAGGTTGTGAGGTAATTACAAACATGTGGGGATGTATTTTAGCCATTGGTATGGGTGGGAGAAGGAGAGGCACATGCTTGGAATTCCTTAACTTAGGAGAGAGCAATGCACATGGATACCACTATCCAACTTGGATAGGTACAAGCCTAGATGGCCAATCTACAGGGGAAGATAGTAGGTTTGAGATCCTGGAATTTCTCATTAAAGTATACCATTCATAAAGGATAGTCCCAGGGATATATGGGTAGTGTGGATAGACCAAAGGATAGGTAGGATGGAGCCTAGCCTTAGATTTGGAGCTATTTTATATTTTGTACCTTGTATTGTATAAAACACATGATATATATAGATATTGATTTTAAAAATTGGATTTGGTCTCATGATTTATATTTGGTTGTGGATGTTGATACATGGATATATTTATTTCTAGCACATATATTTGGATTTTGTTGTAAATGATATGGGAAATATATGTTGTGTGTTTTCTTTTCTAGCATTATGTGATACACATGCATGGTTAAAAATAAAAAGGTAAAAATGACTTGGAAAAGTATAAGTAATAAAAAAAAATGTACTACACACTATATCATGATAGAAAATGTGTAATAACAAAATATGACTAAATAGAATAAACCAAATATGGTAAAAGGGGTAGCAAAAAAAATTTAAACCATAAAAAAAGATTAGCAAAAAAAATGTACTACACACTATATCATGATAGAAAATGTGTAATAACAAAATATGACTAAATAGAATAAACCAAATATGGTAAAAGGGGTAGAAATTTTTTTTTAAACCATTAAAAAAGATTAGCACCAAGTCAAAACAAGTAAAATCACACTATATGACATTAGGAAGTATGAAAATAATGTAATAAAATGGAAGGCACATGAAATTCAAATGGTATAAAAACAAAATAATTAATTCAATTCATCATACTAAATCATGTTTGGAAGTATAAAAGATAAAAAAATTGGAAAAATGAACTTAAATTGATCACACTAATTCAAGTTGGGAAGTATGAAAATTTTAATAAAATGGTTGTAAGCATACATGCAATCAAAAAATAAGAAGATAAAAGTGAAAAATAAATGAAGTAAGCATAAAACTTACTATATCAAGATGGTAATCATGTTAATGACATGGAACTGATAATAAATCACTATTTATCTCAAATTTAACACATGTAATTGCATTGTGACTTGGGTATTGGAAAATTTTATGGTCTTACACTGCAACTCACAAAGGGAATACGAATGAGGTGGAAACAGTTAGGAATTATTTTTATAAGGAGATGTTGGTAATGTGGAAATTTTTGAGGAAGGCCTAGTCCTACCCATGGTCTTAAAATGCAACTCACAGATGGAAACTCCTAAAGGGAGTGATCAGTTGATAAAATAGTTTTTCTCAAGGGAAAATATTAGGATTATTTTAAATGGAAGAGGGAATGTAGGAATATATGAGAAGATCTTAGGAAACATGAATCACACTAAGGACACAAAAAAGACACTAAGTGTTTAGTAACCATAAATATACAAAGGATACCCATTCCAAATAAGCATGAAATTGTATACGCAAATAAGTGAGATACTAAGATAGACTCATATTGGTTAGATGAACAATAAAATTAAAATGGGCCTATCTTCCCAAAACGTGTTCCCCATTATTTATGAATTCTTATAGAGTTGTCAGTATACTACGAAGATTGGGTACTTATGTGAGAAAGCAAGTAACACTAAAATATCTTTTTTATTCTCCTTTCCCAATTTATTGGCCTACCGCACCCCAATAAATCTTGACTCTATCATGAGGCCAGCTGTGTAGTTTGAGCTTTGATTAAAAAAAGATGTGATTTGAATCACGTATTTTAGTGTGATTTGAATTTTGAAATTTTGAATGATGATTTTTGCATCATTGATTTTTGTTTATGTGATTTGGCTTTTGAATTTTTATGGATTTTAAATTGCCTCCTCCATACAGACATGAAACAACTAACATGATAGATATAATTGAGACATACAAATGAGCTTTAAAATTTGGCTAAAGGATGTTAAGTATCCAAAGACATGATTGACTAAAACACTTAGGCTGAACTATGAACTAATCTATTATCTCAAGTTTCAACCATGTGTATGCTTAGTTTGTGAAAGGAAATAAGGGGGAATAAAGGGAGATTCAAAGTGGACCGATAAAATAGAGAATGACAATGAGATGAATTATTGCTAATTGATCAAAAGGTAAATAAGGATTACTAAGGGGAGAAAGGTGTGTATAACCAAGTCACAATAATAATTATCCATGTTTTTGAGATAGGGTAGTAAAAAATCATGATAAAATATAAAGAGATCCATGGAAATAAGTGAACTCATAAAGAGAAGCATGTAATCATGAAAAGAATTCATTAGAGATTAGAGGGAAATAAAATGACACCATATACAACACATAATGATATATACAAAGAGCCATATAAGATAGATAAATTAATCAAATTTTGACATAGAGTCAAATAATATAAAGTGTGTGTATATATATATATATATGAAGTAAACATCCAATCTAAAATTAAAATGAAGAATAAAGTGAAGGAACACCATGTTTTGTTTATAAATACCAGTAAATCTATCCACAAACATTATTTATAACATATTATATATTTATATGAAGTTGGTCTCTAACTGTGGTAAGAGTCTCATCGATTTTTAGTGAAAGATATGAAAAGACCTCTCATCAAATCTCCTTTATAGAAAATGTAGGTAGTGTTAAAGGATCATGCTCATGAGGGCTATCATGCATAGAATACTCAAGAGAAGGAATAGGATTGGAAGCTTTGGTAGAATAAGGGGACACCAATGAAGAAGGGACCATAGGTGGAGAGGGAACCACAAGTGGATAAGAGTCTATGGGTAGTGGAACCATAGGTAGAGGAACCATGGGAGAAAAAGGAACCATAGGTAGAGGGACCATGAGATAATAAGGAAGAGCATTATTACATGAGAGGCCTATGGAAAGAGGAAAATTAGGCATAGGAATGGTCATAAGGTTATCTTAAAGATGTTATTAGAGGATGAAATAATGATCAGTATGATGGGTGCCACACCAGTGCCATAAAAAAAATACCTCTCCATATTTGGGAATATACTCAAGTAATAACTTAGGAGGAGGTATAGACTTGTTTGTAGGATAAGTAATATTAGGATGCAATTTGTTAATATATTGTCAAATATTTTGATAATGGGTGGATAAATGATTATATGTACCATAGAAGCATCAAATATGCTTGTTAGTAGACTTTGTGGGTGTATTAATAGAGGGAGTAGAAATAAAATCCAAGGAAGGATAATATGGTTTATAGTCTCTAATCTAATGACCAAAAAATCTATGAATGTCATAATATAGCTGATTGACCCATTGGGTGGGCAGGGGATCAAGTTGTAGTAAAGGGAACAAGCCATCACCAAGGGGAGGTCGGGTTGGTGGAAAGACTAGGTAAGGTTTGTCAGAAGGAGAAATAGAATTAGAAGTAGGAAGAGAATTAGTTAAAGGTAGAGCAGGCATAAGATTTGTACTAGGCTCAACTAAGGGAGGAGTAATATGCATAGAGGGATTAAGGATAGTAGCAAGCATCTCAAGGGGAAATAGACTATAAGGATCTTGATATCTTGTGAAATAATAGGGATCAATCATAGCATGATCTATAAGCTTGATCCGAAGAGGTTATTCAAAAATTGGAGGTGTGTCATGTGAATGCACTATCTCTACCCTATAAAAAAGAAAAATGATGCTAAAATTAGGAACTATATAAGATGAAATGTGATCAGATGAATGGAATGACTAAAACAAAGAATAATGATAATGAATGATCTCAACATCTATAGCTTAAACAAGACCTCCTAGAAATGGATCATCTAAAGTATAACCATCATCATAGTTGGGTGTATGAAGTTAATGTCACAAGTAAGTATGACCTCATTGTAAGTTGTGTGATGAATATAATGTTGAGTCTTAGTTAAGACCACAAGTATATCATCACTAGGTGGTTGATGAGAATGTAACTTCAAAGATGGTGGATAATAGGAAATGAGATGAGGAGAAAGATTTGAAGTTTTGATTTTGAGATTTATCTCATTTGGATCATCATAATCAGAGTTTAAGAGATTATGTGTTATGTTACCAATGAGTTTGGGGTAACCATGATAACCTCACGTAGATTTGATAAGGAAATTAAAACATTGAGATTCTTAGAATGGAACACCTAGCAAGGGTTCAAGGGTTGAAATTTTGAATACATGATGGTCTTGGAATTTTTCAAAGTTTTAAAGTTTAGTATTTCTTTTAATCCTATATATAGTACCATTTTGGGGAAACTTAACACATTTGCATGTAGAAGAGATGACAACCCTCATGTAATGAGTCCATGGTTTGCCAAACAAGATATTGTAGGAAAGGGGAAAATTTAATATCATAACCTTAACTCAAAAAGTGACAAGTGTGATGGTAATAGGTAGCCACACATAATCTAAAAGAGACATTTGCCTTTAATCATAACCTTGACACGTGTTTTGTTTAGACTTAAGATTACACTTGAATTATCCAAGGGTTTTAAGGAAGTTGAGAGAGGAAATAAAAGTGCTTGAACCCTCATTAATAAAATCATGCTTGACTTGGATATCACTTATTTGGATGCTTATAAAGAGGGAAGGATCATCCATATGAAGCAGAATCTCATCTAGGATCATATAAGCAATAGGAAATTTAAAAGAAAGAGAAGTGTCTATTGTTTTATCAACATGTATATACATCTCTTCACATTATTTCAAGATACTATCTTTTAATCCATATAAGGTAGCTTCACATCCTTATAAGAGAGGATGGGTTATGTTCATTTTGAATAAAAGTTTCATAAGGTAGTAACGATGATGTGGAGAAGTCTGCATGAGTTTAAGAAAGGGAATTTGAGATGGGAGAGTGGTAAGTTCCAAGATAGGGTCCCATTCATCATAACCCATGGGTGGAATACTAGATAAAGGTGTGTAATGTTGGAGGAGATCCTAATAATGTGGATTAAAATTACATGTAAACTTTTTTTGATAGGATGTGGTTGGTTTAGTTTGGAGATAAACTGGTTGATTTTCTTGAGAGGATGGAGTAGTTGATTTAGGTTTATCTTATGATAGATTTGAATAAGTGGTATTATAAGGTTGAATAATGTTGTTTATATAAAGAGAGGTTGGGGAAATTATGGAAATGTTATGAAAAGTGTTATCTAATGGAGGTGTTGGAATTTATTCTTTGAAAGAGATGAGGTCCTCTTGCCCTAACTCTATTAGATGAGTTAGGGAGGAATATTGGATAACACAAAATTTTTGAAATGATTAGTGTGTGTGTCTAGGATTAAAATCATTGAAATCAACTACCCTTCATATAATAGTCATATTTCCCACATTCTCTTTAGTAGTTTGGTCTATAAGACTTTCAACATTATTGGTGGAAGGAGTGGGCTTGTTAATATTGTCTTGATGGTTAGGAAGAGGGTCTTTGTAAATGTCCAAATGAGCATTAGCCTAGTTTAAATCTTGATTATTTTTTTGTGTGTTTCATGAGCTTTAATGTCAATGTCATAGGCTTGTTAACTTTTAATAATGAGGGAATCGTGATTGAAATTTGGACCAAGGTAGAAATCCATAGCTAAGTTATATTATTGCAAATCTCATGAGAGTAAACCCAACTAGCATAAAACCAATAAAATTTATTTGGATCATACCATGATATCATAGGTCAATTGGGGTCAAGATCTCATGGAAGAGGCCTTGGTAGATGCTTTTGGAATTCTATTAAGGATAATGGCTTATGAATATTGATGTTGTCTATTTTATAAAAGTAAGAATTAGGGGTGTGCTTTAAAGGGGAAGCTTGATCTAAAGTAGGGTTGGGAGTAATAGATTGAATATTATGAATGGTATCATAGGAATTGATGACACCATCATTGGTTGTGTGATGATTTTTATTTTTATGAGCATACAAGTGCCCATGGGAGGTTGGGATGGCTCAAATTGACACATGATAAAATTTGGGTGTTTAGCTTGGTCAAGGGCCTCTTCTACAATTCATGGTTAGAGAGTCATAGCCCAATATTACAACTTAGGATATATAGCATTAGTGAATAGATGAAAGATATTATCATCTACCATGTTATGCTCACATTTATTAGACAAGGTCTTCCACTATTTGATGAAAGCTTGTGTAGTTTTACTTTCAAATTGCTTGCAATTAATAAAATGAGCCAAGATATTTTTAGGGAGGTCACTAGTTTGAAACTCCTATACTAGGGTATTAAATAGATCTTCTAAATTAGTGATAGAATGGGACTTGAGTTGATTATACCAATCTAAATCATCTCTAGAGAAGGTTTTGGCTAAGATCTTGGTAATGACAAAAGTGTTTAATTTAACCCAATCTTTGTATAGATTGCCATTTTTTTAAATGTAAGGTAGGACCAGTTGACCCATTATAACTAATGGTAGGAGTGATGCCTCTCATATACATATTGGAAATTTGATACATAATAGTTCATTTTGTTAACAAAAGGTGGTTGGGGAATAAGGTTGTTATGGGAATCCCTAAATGGGATGGGGGCATTTTGATTTTGCATTCCCCATGAAACCTATTGAGGTTGATTTTGGAGATGAATAAGGTGATTCTACATTTACATCATTTTATTGGCATTATTATCATGGAAAGAATTCGTTTGGTTAATATTTTGTAATAATATTTGATGGGTTTGAGTGGTGATTTGATTAGTTTGTACAGCATGTGAAGTATTAGCATTGGTATTAGTGGCTTGGGTGCCACTGTGAGTAGTGGCATGCATGTCACTAGTGGATTGAGAGGTGTTGGTATAAAAGGAGGCACTAGTAACATGATTAGCATGTGTATAAAAATATGCACTAGTATAAATATTAGAAGATAAAGAAGCACTAGTGGCATGGTTACCATTGGTATAAAATGATGTACTAGTAGAGTGATTGATAAAGGTGGGTCTTGTAAAAGGCCCACTAGATTTTGAACTTGCCATGTTAATAGAGATACTTGGAATAGAGGTGGAAGAAATCAATGAAGAAGAGGTCATAGTATGAGAAGGATTCAAAATAGAATGGAGAGTTTGAGAAGCAAAGAAGATATCTCCCCCAAATCTATGAGAGAATGTGGGGGAGGTGAATAGGGTTCTTCTTGTTGACCATTTATCATAGGGTTGTAAATAGTGGAAGGGTTTTTTCCTTGATTTTGAGGAAACTAATTAATGAATAAAATCATTTCCATAGTATACTCTAATTCAGGTTGATCTTCTAAGGAGAAAAAAAGGTTATGAGTGGAAGAGGAATGAGGAGTCCCATAATTTGTAGTGAGAATAGCCATATGCACATTGTGTAGACACTAGAAAACTGCACACTAAATTTTTTTGATGAGTAAATGCCTCAAAACCCCCTAAAGACCCCCTAAACCTTCTTAATCCTTAACCAACCCCTCTTAACCTAACCAAATCACTATTTTCCTATTCAAAATACTATTCAAAAGTATTATTCACTATCACTATTCACTATGGGACCCATTATCACTATTCATGATGACATGGCAAGTGACATGGTAAGTGACATGGAATGGGACATGGCAAGTGACATGGAAAGTGACATGGAAGGTGATATGGTAAGTGACATGGCTTATAAGTGATGTGACTTGATGTGGGACACAATACCCCACCTGGGACCCTTTTCCATTGTGCTTAATGACCTCATTTAAGCATCACAAGGGTCCCCCCATGAAATATGGTGAATTTTCCCTTAAGGGTCCATCATTCAACATATATTTTTCCTTCACACATGAAATTAGTCTTTAAAATGAGATACCTACCTTTTTAAATACAAAGGACACCCATTTTTTACATCTTAACCCAAATGGTAGACTCACCAACCCAAATGGGAATTCCCACCAACCTCGTCCTTGACTAATTTAGGAACCACATTTGGTGAGACATCTATTTAAGTGCTTGGATGAAGACAAGAAAGGGTGGTGAAAATTCTTTGGTCTCATTTAAACCCATGTGCATGATTTCCATTCAACATTGGATTCATGTGTAAGGTGGAAAACACACCAACCCAAATGGGGTACTTATGATCAAGGTGAGAATCCCAAAAACCTCATCCTTGACTTATTTATGAGCCCTACTTGGAGAAATTTGAATTGCTTCACTATTACTCTATTTCGGCATGTTTCTTCACATCAAATGCTATAAATACCCCCCTTCTCCTTCACCCAAGGTTAATTTGGAAGTTAGTATTTAGTTATTAACATATTATTTTAGGTTTTTTAAGGAGTTCATCATCATCTTAGAGGAGAAAATATCAAAGCAACGAAGCTCTACCAAAATTGCCTCAAGCTCCATCAACAACAACATCTTCATAAACAATCTTCATCAAGAATCAAGTATTTTATTATTTTTAGATCATCCTCCCAAGACAAAGATGAGCTCTCCAAAATCACTTGGATTTAGTGCATGCACTTGAATAGGTAATCTTCCACACCCTTCATAACTAGTTTCTACTTTTCACAATTAGGAACAAGCAAAAATTAGATAAATACATTTTGGCATGCCCAGTGGGACCCTTGAGTTTTCTTGGGTTCATTAATTATTTTAGGACATTTAGTTGCATTATTAAAATGGTGTTTATATGTAATTTAAATTCTAAAAATTAATCATTCATCTCTTTCAAAATGTAAGTTTTAGCTTTTTTATTTAGAAAAATAGAAAAAATAAAAAAGTAGAAATTTTCATTTTTTTCTTTCATTTCTAAAAATAAAATAAAAATATCATTCATCTTAGGATTAGGATTTCATTTAGGTGCATTTTAGTTTTTCTTATTTTCATAAAAAGAAATGAAATTTTTTTTCACTTTGGGTTAAAATTAACTGCATACATTATATGCTTGCTTCCTTAATTAGTTCACCTAGATTATTTAAAGGCAAAGCAAATTAACCGTAATTCATTAATGTTACACAACCAAACCATTTTCACCAAAAATATAATAAAACTCACTTAATATAAGGCTTGACTAGGATTTCATCACCTAGCGGATCACCTTACCCTTTCCCAATTATCATACTTAGATTTAATCACCAAGGGGATAACTAACTCAACTCTTTGGTTGAGTATAAACTTAGGTAATTGGTATATATTTTCTAAGCACCCACACCAGTTGTGGGATCATGAATTGAAGGGAGAAAGTCCCAATCACCAATACATGTACTTGACCCAATACAAACTTTTTTCTTGAGTGCCTAAACACAACTTGAAACCAAATATAGACTACTTTGTTTAGGACCTGTTCTACAAACCAAATTTTTCTTCACACTTTCTAAGGTATAAGCCAAAAGAGAGATAATTAAAACTATAGGATTTAATGTATCTTAGTGTATTATTTTATTTCCTTGAATATTTTCTTTTGCTTACTTCTTGTTTGAGGTGTGAGCTTCATTTCTGTCCATTCTTCACATAGTCTTTACTAGACTACAAATTGAAGAATCAAACCAACCAAGAACCTATTTTCCAATACCTCATCTCCACTATCTTGTTTAATGGATATATTTCCTATTTTTTCTCCTAGAGATCCTAGCTTTTATAGGATCTTGGATAACAATCATTTCACCTTAAATTGGTACCTTACATCACAAGCCACTTATGCTCCCTTCCTTACCAAAAACCAACCCAATCCTATCTACAATTAACCCAAACTTTTTTATAACCAACCCAACCGTGTATAAAATTAACCTAACCTTACCTATGACTCATCAAAATCTAACTTCAACTAACCCACAAACTATCAACCTTCACCCAAACTACCACCTGAGTTTGTTATAGTGATAACATACTAGATATCTAGATTAGAGTCAAAACTTAGGCCATCTATTTATGGTATCCATGATCAATAAAACCTCACTTACAACCAACCAATGGCCTATAATCATCCATTTAATTATTATAATGCCCAAACAATAACCTATCAACATCTATCATCTCAATCACCCCAACCTTGTCAAAGCTTAGGCCATTTCCCCCAACCATCATATCAACCTCAACCCACCTTGTTAACCTAATCAATTTCATCACCATTAAATAATAAACCAACCTATCAATCAACCTATCAACCCAACCAAATTTTTAACCTATCAAACCAACTAGCCTCTTCAATCTAACCAAATAACTTACAAATAGTTTTGCACCCTAATGTGATGATTGAGACATTGGTACACCCTCTTCTGGCCCTTAGTAAATATATAATTGAATAAACTATAATAACACCAACCTTAACCAATCCACCTATTGACCAAGTAGAACCTTTACAAATTTCCTTACAAACCACAATTAAAGAAACCAAACAACCTTTTCCACTTCCCCTTTTAGTGAATCAAAGCCATCTAGAATCACCTCACACTTATGAGGTGCACACGATCAATGTTGCTATGGATAAACCTATTACTACTACTTCTTCCACCCCACTCATTGAAGTGGGGGAATCACTTCCCATTCACTTGGATTACTAAACAAAGGAAGCAACCATTCCCTTCCTTTCACTTGACAACATTACACCTTCCTCCCCTACCACAGACTCACCTACTCTTCCTTTGGAAATCATTCCTTTAGAAGAGGTCACCTTATCCACTCCATCTATAGAATAAACATCTTCTCTAAATTTTTAACTTTATACTAAAAACATAAATGGGGAAACCATTCCCTCTTCTCCACCCAAGGGTTTAAGATTTGAAATAAATGATCAAGGAACCAAACCTATCTACAAGCCCTTTTCTAGGCTAGTACAAATCCTAGAGTTCACTTCTCAACCCAATCTTGATAGAGCCAATTTATGGCATCATCTTGGCCTCCCCTATTAAAAAAAAAAGAGCCCTTAGCTTCACTTGAATCCACCCTCAAACCTATCATTACATCAACCCCATCCTCAAATACTCCATCCTCTAAAACCATAAGGGAACCATCCAACCCACTTCCATCTAAAAATTTTAAATACCCTTACACCTCTTTGACCAAACCCATTAATAATCTATGAATACTTCCTATTCCTATCATAGCTCACTAATCTTTGAAATTGGACCTAACTTCATCAAGTCCATCAAAGAAAACTTTGACTAAACCTATTAAAAGGGTGGAATCTCCTAAACCATATTTAAATAGACCCATGGCCCCCCCTTCTCTTAAATATTCTACTTCTAAACAAACCAAACAACCCCAACCTAACCAATATACTAAAACCATTCCAAAACTAACAACTTCCAAAGTAAAGCCTACTCCTAAGAAGGTTCCCACTCAAAAGCCCAAATATCCATCACCCCCAATGCCTTTAATTGAATCATATTCAACAATTTTACAAATGTTATTGAAAACCTCCTCCTTAACCTTACCACCTCTCAAACGTTTTCAACTTCTCAAAACTTTTGACCCTTCATGTCCTCAACCAAAATGGTTTAATGCCAGCTTAGTCTATGCATACCATAGGACACCTAGACATGAAATAAAGCATTTCAAATCTCTCCAAGCACTCATCCACAACTTATTTGAGGATAATATGTTATCAAATGAACCTCCCTTAACCAAGCCAACCCAACATAACTGACAAACCAAAACTACCCCACCACCCATAACTTCCATAGTAAAAATTAATTTTAGGAAGGCTCCCAAAACTAAAAACTTATCACCTACAACACCTTTGCATGAATCATATTCAACCATTTTACAAAGGTTATTGAAAACCTCTGACTTAACCTTACCACCTATCAAACCTTTTGAACCTACCAAAAATTTCAACCCTTCATTCCTGAAACCATCATGGTACAATGACCACCATGTGTGCTCTTACCATATGATACTTGGTCATGATATGGAACACTGCAAGGCTCTTAAAACCATTATCCATCAGCTTTACAATAAGGATAATATGTTATCAAATAAACCTCCTTTGAGCCCATTACCAACCCAACCATCAACCAAACCTACCCAACACTTTCCTATTCCCCCATTCTCACCTAAGAGTAAGAAGAAACCAAAGCAGCAAGTAAAACTAACAATTCCTTTTATCTACACCATCTATAGGGTTACCCACTCTCAAGTCTAACAAAATAATAAGGGAATGGATAAAATGTCCATTCCATGGACATACCCTTCAAAACCTCAACATTCTAACTAAACCCAACCGCAAACACCTTCACTTTGGGATCTGTTTCCCATTTATGTAAAGAGTTAACTAGGGGAACATTCCTTAAAGCTTTAACCACTAACTGAACTAACACTTGGATTTTTTGCCTCAACCTATCAACCAAACCTATCCATCAACCCAACTTGAACCAAGTGGTATATCAAATTGGGTAAACCTATTTGGACACCACCTAACCTATTTGGGATACAAATTCTCCCATCAAACCATTGGAAATTACCCATCTCCATCAAACCTAACCAACTTTACCTCAAACCTCAAGATTTCAATATTGGAGACCTTGTCCTAAAGGAAAACCAACATGTGACCAACATGGAAAAGAGTAAATGAGGCAAGTTTTCTTTCAATTAGCTTAGATGCTACATCATTACCCATAAGTATGGATCAGGATATTATCATCTGTCCTCTCTCAAAGGCAAACTAGAACTTGAGACCCTCGATGCTTCACATCTATGTCCATTTTTTTGTTAAAGAAGGATCAAGCTCACTCTTTTTGTCTAACTTAAGCTCATCCCTTTATTATGAGATTTTAACCTTCACCCCTCTCTCTCCTCTCCTCTTGAGGCTAATTGATTACAACATAGAACCATGTGATTAACCACCACAATCTTAGCCTAATCCTAAATATGGGTACCACGGCTTTACCCATAGCATGGTTCTCATGGATACTTTTTTTCTTTAATAGGATGGAATCCCATGATCATTGTCTCTCAAAACCACACCCTTTTATATATCATTGACCTTCATATGTTAATTTTTTTCCCTCATAAAGGTAAACCTCTGAACCTAATTAGATTGGTCCATGTCTAAACACATTTCATCTTGAAATAATTACTTGGGTCAATATCTTAAGCATTACAGACTTCTCCCTTGAAGGAAATCTACCCAAAATTAAAATAAAAATTATCAAATGTAAATTATATTGCTCCTTTAAAGGATAGCTATCAAGAACTTTAAACAAAGCCAATAAGCTTAGACCACTCCCTTGAAGGATGGCTAAGTTAACTTCATCAAAAGCAAAGTAATTTCTTGGAATCTTCCCACATCAATTAGCTTATTAGATACAAAAATAAAGAAAAGGACCTACTATCATAACAAATTTTAAAGCCACAATTGGCTCTCAAGAATCATAATAAGTTAGAAGATGCAATCAGCTTTCACATGTAGACTTCCCACATTGATCAGTCTACATCTAGCATAGAAAATGGACTTTTCTATTACCATTCTTAGGTCACCTATAAAAGGGACAAATTAATTCACATGAGGTTATCATACATATCACCCATTACCCTTCACACCACCTATCTCCCATCTTCCCTTTAGACTATCTATACATCAAGGTATTTAGAGCTTACTTGACACTATGTGATTAAGAAACCTTCTTTATCAACTAACAACCACTCATGCACAATATTTGAAGGGCTTATATTCATTAATTTAATCTCACTTTGAGTCTATTTTTAGTCCCTATCAAAAATAAATCATCAAGACCTATTCTTATCTTAATGTGCGTAGTTGATGTTTTCACCATGAATTTTACCATCCAATATTGCAACAACAATAGTCATTCCTTTTACATTAATTGAGATTAAAACAACCATAACCATACCAATTATAACCATAACCATAACCATAACATTCAACTAGCAACATCCAACACATTTTGTACATGTTTACATCAAACTATGCAATATTTTATTTAGGGTATGAGGAGTCACACAACACATACAAAGCTATCAGACTATCCATACTTCACCTAAGGCCCCTACATACATTATTTTCTTACCTAAGAATTATAATGATTATTTTGTGACTTTGGATTTGTGTTTATCCATCCTTCTACTTGATTACTCCCTAAATTAACATCTATAACATTCCCTATCTTAACAACCACTAAACGGTGTACTCTATTCTCCTTTCCTACATTCATCCCCATAGGGTGAGAATCATACTCCACTCTGGGTCTTTCACCCTGCTCAAACATCACAACCATTACATCACCTCACTCTGGTTGTTCTACCTACATAAGTACCACTGACTGGTGCATCAATGTGCATCCCCTTAGATAGTGAGGTTTCCCTCAATAAATAGGTTGATGGTCATGTTCTCTAGCCCTACATCTTGCACAGTGAAATTATTTCCTTCTTTGATACTATAAAGGTAAGATTTTAGGCTCAAGCTCAGGCAGTGGGTGCCTTTTCTTTTGTTGTTGATCTAATAGTACTTCTATTATTGCCATTACATGTTACAGTATCTGATAGATCTACACATTCACCATATTGATTATTTTAGGTCATAGAGGTTGTTGATTATCTCCACCATTATTCCCATTATTCACCATATTCAACCTTGTGTAGTTCTCTACACTCTTTATGACCTATAAAACCAAATAACTCAATGATAGATATTTGTCCTTATCATGATTCTTTAAATAGAATACCTAACCATTCTTCCTCACCAACATGATTCTCCATCCCATCGATGGGAAAGGTCATATGATGCCATTGATTCCCTTGAATAGTCCTCCCACTTGAAATGGTCATGTCTGCTTACCTTTTCATGTGGACACATTGCCCTTGATCTAATTGGTCACCTCGATAAATCCATTATGCACTATCATGATCTATTTTTATTGACCTTATCATCTAATCTAAATCCAATGTATTTTCTTGTTTTGTCATCTTTAAATCCTTATGGGCTTTATGGTCATTATCATCATTATCACTATTACCTTGGTTGACATAAATTCACCTCCAGTGATGTGTCGCTACAATGGTCACACCTCCAAAACTACCACTACTACTGGGAATGGTAGCTTCTAAATATATGCTACTATAGAAACTCTTCTATCTGAAGTCAGCTACCATGAGTTCATAGTGATACATTGACTTTCCTATCCCCTCTACCCTCTTATTAATACTATCCCACCTCTATAGGCTCTGAATGTTAACCCCCAACCATTGGCAGTGCATGTTCAAACATGGAAGTATTTTCTTTTGTACCATCTAAAAGTTCATTCATATCATGAAAATGACCACCTTCTCCAGCTCTATATCCATGCTCTTAGGCCACACATCTTCTTGTTGGTTGGGCCTAACCTAAAAGACCCCACATCTATGGTTCCAAGCAACTAGGGCATAAGATGCAGATATGGCCACCATTTATCTAAACTACCCATGCAACCCTTGGGTCAGGCAAGGCCCTTCCTCTATCACTCACCATGTTTCCACATTTCTTACTTCTAGAATCTACTTGACTGTCAAATAAATTCTTTTCAGGTTGTCACTTTTCTATTGCCCTTAAAACTTGGCTCATAGCATTGATGAACCTTGGCCAAAGTGACTTTGTAGATCTAGATAGACCCCCACCTTCTAAAACTTGGATCATATCTATAGACACTATCTCCCTCCTACCCTTACATAATTTTAGAAGGTGTAACCTCCTAACAAAGGCACCTCTTCTTTGGATTAGCTCCATTGAAGATCATGTATGGTACTTAGCATTGTGTTCCCTTCTAGTTTATCCTACTTTGCCCATCCATATCTCTCATCCTACTAAATGTGGGATCATTATGGTAACTATTTACCAATCTACACCATACACCTTCACCACCACCTTCACCAAAACACAAAACCTTTATTTTAAAGAACCTTATCCATCATCCCAAACCAACCCATATGGTCTATCAAATTAGGGCAACTAATTTAAACACCTTTTGCCCAACCCTTGTTGAACTACATTGGCTTGATGTCCATGGACTATGTAGGTGTTGCTTCACTTCTACGGGTAGCTCAGCCACAAAAAACTAATTCACATCCCCTTTTTATTCTCACTCATTTCTATCACTAACCACACCCTCTTGATTAAGGCATCCTACATCAAGGAAGCTTTGTATTCTTTCTTAAGCATCCTTATGTTTTAACACCATCTAATACTTTCTCTTAAGTTTTTTCCCTATTGTTGGGAGAACTACATTGGCTTGAGGTATTTTTGGACTATGTAGGTAGCACTCATTTATTAAGGTTAGATTGGCCACGTCTTTTACTTTATTTTCTCTTCTCACTTAAAATCTCTTCCTCCACTTTTCTACCTATATCCTCACCACCCCCTTCCCTTCATCTTGTCAAACTCGTTTAACCACTTTTCTAGCTTGTCAATCTCTTTTAACTCAAGGGTTGATAGCCTTCCTCATTAACCCCTCTTATCTCCCATAAACATACCACATACTCTACTTCATTGACCTCACTACCACATTTCCTTTCATATTCTTCATGGCTCACTTCCCTAACCACCTTTTGCATTTTTTGTCTCTCTTTCACCTTATTACCAACCTTGCCCTTTATCCCCTTCAACTTCTTTCTCCATCCTCATCATCTCCCCTTTCCTTTGGCTATTTGTCATACCATATTTATCACTCTCTTTTCTTCATCCATTCCACAGCATACTATGCATCTTGCAAGCTTTCTATTTCTTCTGTTGTTGCACTTTTTCTTTATTTGTGCCACCACTCTCTGCCATTTTGCCACTCTTCACACCATACCCATTTTCCATTCTTCTTATTTTCCTTTTTTCCATCCTTCATCCTTTTTATCTTCCATTTTTTTTCTCCACAACTAGCTTCTAACTAGGCCTTTATCCTTTGAGAAACCTTCCACAATTATCCTTTTCTTCTTATCTCATCTTGCCTTTTGCCTTTTGCATTCCCCTTTTCCTCTTTCCATCTCATTACTCACTTATATTTTGCATCTATGTGAGTATCCTTGTTTTGTATCCCTAATTCAATTCTTCCTTTTTATTCTTATTATCCCTTATTTTCATCTCATTTCCTTTCATTATGTTCCCCTATTTCTTCACCAACTCATCACCGCTTTAGCTTTTCAATCTCTTCTAACAAGTTGAGTGATGCCTACCTTATCTCTTCACCTTCTTATCCACCCATCCTTTGCTTCCCCTCATTTTTCTTAACCCTTTTTTCTCATTTTCACCCCATACTCATCTCCAAAACCACCATCTACTTTGCTTCATTTTTCCTCTCCTTACCTATATTCATCCAATGATTACTTGGTTGCATCTCCACCTATGTTTTCACTCTCCTATCATCCTTTTTGTGTCCTTATTTTACATATTTTTCCTCCTATTTCCTTTTCTTCTATATTTCCTTGTGTTTCATTTTCATCATCAAACTATTTTCTCCTTGGTCTATTTTTAGACTTATTTTCAAACTTTCATGGCCTCTTATATTTCTCATCCTCCCCTTCCCCTTAATGATTATTACACTTCTTTCCCCATCCTTTTCAATTCCCCAACATGTCATTATTTAGTGCATCCCTCACCCACCATTTTCAACCTTTTATTTTTCTTCTCTTTTCTTTATTTCATTTCATTATTTTCATCTCCCTCAATGACATCCTTTATTCTTCTCGACCTTCTTTTTCCTCTTATATGACCATGCATGGCTCCTTATATCCTTCTCCACCTTAATTTTTATCTGTGACATTATTTTTTCTACCTATTTATTCATCCATCTCTTGGTCCTCCTTCACCTCATCCCTTGTTATATCTCTCTTCTTTTCTCCCATTCAACCTCTACCTCTTTAGAGTGTAGTCACCAGTTGTGCCACTTCTATGTACATCTCCTTGTATGTTTCCTTGTGTCCTCCATTCCCTTACTTTAATGCATGAAATATAAAACCAACTACCTCATTTAATTAATAATATTATTATTTTCCTCTCTCTATATTCTAAAACTCATCAGTGTCTTTCTTTGAATTCCCTCAAAACTCAATGCTTACTTATTTTGGGGCCCCACTAACTCAAGGGTCAAGGGTTTGAATCTTTGCCACTTCTTGTTTACCCACTCTACTACTTTTCTCCCCTAAATTATTGAATCATACCCTTCCATATCCTATTAACAACATTATTGTGAAGTGTGCACAATGTCAACTTCTTTGGATGGTGATGAAAGAACCTATTAGATCACCATGGCAATTCAAGTAATACCAAAGTTTCTAAAGTTTGGTAAAGCATATTTCTCCTTTTTTTAAATGGTGATAGAAATTTCACGCTTGAACCTACTTATCCATGGCTACAGATTCCTTTTGCATAGTTAACATAATCATATAACTACATTTTAGGTAATCTCATCTACCATTTATGCCAAACTAATTAGAAAACTATATAATACCCATATTTCCCACCCTTTGGAGCTTCCCTTTCTCTAATTTCCTTCAACTAAACTTAACTACATGATCCAACACTCTTCACCTCAAAAGAACTACATTTAGTTTTATGTTCTTTTTGGATTCCTATCCATGGAGCTATGTAGGTAGCATCCACTTGCTGAGTACATTTGGAGTTAGTTCGACCATCCACTTCCAACTCATACCCAATCCACCTATGCTTTCACATGTCCACCTTGACATTGGATGCTTTTGACCCTGACCATTAACATCTTTCATAATGACTTTGTGTGGTCCTTGACCACATCAACCAACCTTACCATGTTAAAATTTTAACCATTTACACCACTTCATGCATGACCTGACCAAATTGTGTTTTTTTAATAAAAGCACATCCTACCCTAGATACTTGTGACCAACATCGAGCCTATCTAGATGACTTAATAAACCTAACTTGATTAGATGACTTAATAAACCTAACTTGATTAGCTATGACCAATGCTATTGATTGGTTATCCTTATCATGTGTCCTTCTAGAATCAACCTTATTTTTACCAACGTCGTAGCTTCAGTCTCTACACAATCTTGACTATTATGCTTAAACACATTTTGTGAACCCATTGGCATTTCACATGCCCAACTACCTTGTGACACCACCTACTGCCTCCCCACCAACTTCTTATCAAACCTATACCCAATTTAGCCTTTTCTCAACTCTTTATTTGAGGGGGAACACTTCCTCCCATACTTGGGGCACCCTAACCTTCAACCAAGTGATTTGTTTTTATTTTACTACTTGTTAATTCAAAGCCACATAATAAAAAAGGACAAAATGTAGACACTAAAAAATTGCACACTAATAAAATTTTATGACTAAATGCCTCAGAACCCCCTAAATACCCCCTAAACCTTCTTAATCCTTAACCAACCCCTCTTAACCTAACCAAATCACTATTCTTCTATTTGAAAAATACTATTCAAAAGTATTATTCACTATCACTATTCATTGTGGGACTCACTATCTCTATTCATGATGACATGGTGAGTGACATGGAAAGTTACATGGCAAGTGATATGGCATGTGACATGGCAAGTGACATGGAAGGTGATATGGTAAGTGACATGGCTTAGAAGTGAAGTGGCTTGATGTGAGACATCATACCCCGCTTGGGACCCTTTCCCAATGTGCTTAATAACCTCATTTAAGCATCACAAGGGTCCCTCCTTGAAATATGATGAATTTCCCCTTAAGGGGCCATCATTAAACATATATTTTACCTTCAAACATGAAATTAGTCTTCAAAATGAGATACCTACCTCTTTAAAGACAAAGGGCACCCATTTTTGACTTCTTAACCCAAATGGTAGACTCACCAACCCAAATGGGAATCCCCACCAACCTCATCTTTGACTAATTTAGGCACCACATGTAAAATGTCACCATATTTGGTGATCAATCTTTTTAAGTACTTGGATGAAGACAAGAACAGGTGGTAAAAAGTCTTTGGTCTCATTTAAACCCATGTGCATGATTTCTATTAAACATTAGATTCATGTACAAGGTGGAAAACACACCAACCCAAATGGGAGACATATGATCAAAGTGATAATCCCAACAACCTCATCCTTGACTTATTTATGAGCCCCACTTGGATAAATTTGAATTGCTTCACTATTCCTCTATTTTGGCATGTTTCTTCACATCAAATTATATAAATAACCCCCTCTCCTTCACCCAAGGTTAAGTTGGAAGTTAGTATTTGGTTCTTAACATATTGATATAGGTTTTTGAAGGAGGTCATCATTTTAGAGTTCATAATAATCTTGGAGGAGAAAATATCAAAGCAATGAAGCTCTACCAAAATTTCCTCAAGCTCCATCAACAACATCTTCATCAATCATCTTCATCAAGCATCAAGTGTTTTTTTATTCGTAGGTCATCATCCTAAGTCAAAGAGGATATCTCCACAATCACTTAGATTCAATGCATACACTTTAATAGGTATTCTTCCACATCATAACTAGTTTTTAGTTTTCACACTTAGAAAAAAGCAAAAATTAGATAAAAACACATTGTTTTTGTCTAAAGAAAAATCCACAAGTTGTTTATGGGGAAACCTATTGGGATTGGTAAATCTCATCATATCTTATGAGTGCAACTTTGTGTTTTCCTCAAATAAGAAGTTCATTATGAAAGGAGGAAGCTAAATGTATCATGATGTAAAGATAAAATCAAAAAAATAGAATATAAAGTTAAATTAGTTAGCTATGTTTTATAACCTAAGGAACTAAACAGATATATAAGGATACATAGTTATTCAAGTTGACTATGTATGTAAAACAAGAAGGCTAAATAGGATGATGAGGATATACAGTTGTGAAGTTCAACTGTGTGTTGTTGAATAGAGAACTGAATAGGGGGATAAGAAGACATAATCATGTAAGTCAACTATGTACTACTAATATGAAGATAAAATAGTCTATAAGAGACTGTATCAATGAATATGATAGTGTTATAAAATAGAGAAAAAAATTTCAAAGATAATTTGAAACAAGAATGAAACAAACATACAAATAATTATATCAATATAATTGATCCAATTGAGGCACACATCATAAACCTTGTACCAACATTGACCAATGTAAGTTTTGCGATACAACACACAATGATCAAAGAGCAATCAGTAACTAAAAATTAAATGATAACTAATTGGTCACCTTAAGTGTTATTATATTATAATAA
The DNA here is from genome assembly GCA_037957365.1 of Torreya grandis. Classification (NCBI taxonomy): domain Eukaryota; kingdom Viridiplantae; phylum Streptophyta; class Pinopsida; order Cupressales; family Taxaceae; genus Torreya; species Torreya grandis. Next base: position 223,658 of record JARHVA010008798.1, read on the forward strand.
AGTGTAACTTTAGTGAGATAGGAAAGTTGGTTGAAATAGGGAACTAGAAAGCAATCTAAGGTTGGTTTCAGGATGTTTAGACTGAAAGTGATATATATTGAAAATGATATTGGCCTAGTATTATGGCCTACCCCCTTACTTCACAATCTTGAAATGATAAGAGTGTCGAGTTCTTTGCCAATATATACCATTAACCATGTATTTATACTTAGATAGAAAACCAAGTCAACTTCCCCCTTGGTGATGAAATCCAAGTAGGTAGGCCTTGAGAAGATAAATGTCTAATACTTTTTGAATGTAAAGGGGTTTGGTAGTATGTGAAAAATATTAAAATAGTGTAACTAAAATGATGATTTAAAAAAGCATCTATTTAGACTATGTGAGTTACTCTAAGCATGCAAACAACTAAAAAAGAAATATGAATTAATTACTAGTAAATATATGTTAATTCCTTGATTGATAATACTACAAATTCAATTAGGTGACATTGTATGCAAATAGTATAAAATATATTTGACTAGATCATTGTTCTTTTATAGATGCAAGGTTGTTAAAAATAAATTTGAGCATGTTGACTATGTCTCTCAAACAGAATACAAACTACAAAACTAAGTCGACCAAGTCGTCCTAGTTAGCTATAGGGTTATAGTTTTGTAGACTACAAACATATGAAAAATAGAACTGAAGGAAGAATTGAAAGGATAGAGAGAAAAAATTAAGAAACTTTTGTGGGTTTGAAGATGATTTAGATTGAAAATTTTTATACTGAGATGTTAAAATATTTATTTCAAATTTTATCAATTGGGTCGACTAGTTTGACCAAGTTGACAAAACCTTGTATACTAAAGAAGGAATAACAAATACAGTCAACCTATTCAAATACATTTATTGACTTGTATGTTGATATAATAATATAGCAAATAGAGTTAACTTGTTTGACTATGTATGCTAATATGTGATAAAATACAAATACTATGTCAAACTAATCGATCCAGTAACCTATAGTTGATGAAGACCTACACAGAAATTAAAAAAAACATTTTAAAGTGATTGTGTGTTAAACCTACACATAAAAAGTTAAAATTATATTGACTAGATTTATATAGTACTACAAATATAGAAAAATATAATATGAAGACAAAAATGGTGGCATAAAATAAAACTTACAAGGGTTATATTCATGTTGGGTTCACCAGAATGTATACAAAGGAAAATATAATTGATCTATAAATCAATCCTATCTTAGAGAAGATAAATCCTACTTACACTTCTAATTATTGATACATTAGATATTCAGGTTCATGACCAAGATTGATCTATTAGATCTAGCTAAGAAACCTCTTTCTAAAATAAAATCACTAGGAAGGGTTCCAAAGCCTCCAATCAAGAAAAAATATTAAATAACCCTAACTAGGTCATATATTTTCACATTCACAATGTATAAATGATAAAATCAAAGTATAAGTCTAATCTAGTGATCACTAAAGCTTATGGCACAAAGTGGGGGTAATAAACATTAAAAATAAACATGCATAGATGACATATACTCATGTCAATGTATACAAAATCCTAATGCATGTGAGATAAGTATAAATGCAAATATATCTACTCTTACAAAATAGGAATGAAGTTAAGAATACTTATCTTTGAAGATGAACCTATCGATCCTCAATTTCTACCTTGGCCAAGGTGATTCACAAGAGATTGTTGTGGTATTTAAAGATGACAAGAATAAATCATCTCTAGGATACACAACCTATCAATGGATCCAAAATACTTCTCTACAAGACAAAATTTGTATCTTCAAATAAATTATTAAACCCTAAGCTGTGTTTTTTAAGTAGAATGGTCGATAAGCAGATGAACAAGAAATATCTCTTCTCTTCTTTTCTTTATAAATGATGAAATAAATGTGTATATATAGTTGAATCTAACCCTAATCATTTATAAAATTTTAGCTAACAAGGTTTACCTAATCAACTCTATATCATTATTAATAAAAATAAGCTAGGTCTTGGTCTAGGTTAGCCAAGGGTTGGCCTAAACCCTAAATGAGTTTTTTCAATTAGAGTAAAAAATCAATGGGGTTGACATTGCATCATAAATCATCAAAAAGGAGTTTAGGCTAGGGAAGGGATAATGAAGATAGAAAATGATTAGAGGAGGGTGCAAAAGAGGAGGTAAAGCTTAGGGAGTATTTTTAAGATATGGTTATGTAGATATCAAGTGGTATTAAAGGGAAAATAATCCTATGAAACATTAATGGTCTACCCTCCCTTTTTTTGGTGCACCCCTTAAGACATGTACTTAGAGAGATTGAGACTCGATGGGTTCTTGTAAGAGAGAAACATCATTAATTGATATAGTTTGAAAATTTTATGTGTATACACTTTCCTCATGAATTCTCATTCACTTTACAAATTATTTTTTCTCCCTACCTTAGCTATGTGTCTTCCCTAAATGATAAGATAATGGTTGAGATTTGTATTATCCTACACTTAAAGTCAGTCATATTATTTTGTGAATAAACTATAATAGCCTATTATCATTTTTTAATTCACATATACCATTTATCATTATGATGATTCATGCCTACCTATCATTGTACTATCTTCATTAAAATATTTTTTTCAATTTTGGGCAACTCAAATGTTATATGATCATTTCCATCATATCCCCTAATCCACATCACTTTGGGCACATCAAGGTCAATTTTTATATTTCAATCTCTTTTAAAGTGCAAGTTTATGAGTCTTAGATACCATGGTCTTTAGGTTCACTCATCTAGCCACCAATTATAAATTCTCTTGTGATAGTCATTTTTATCACCCATGTTTGGTTTTCAAAATCCATATGAAGGAGGAATAGAAAAAACCACAAAATTTAAAAGCCACATCATACAATAAAAAATCAATGATTAAAAGGTAAATATAATATTAAAAGTTAGATCACACCAAAAGTCATGATATTTTATTTGTCACATCCACTATCCTAGTCAAATATAAAACTCTATAGTTGGTCTCATGATAAAATCTAAAGTCCACTCGGGTGCAATATTCCATTAGACTAGGATAGGAGTCTCATAATCATATGCATTCATAGCATGACCTACTTTATCACGTAAGTATCAAATATTCTTAGTAGACTAATAAATATATAAAGGGTCCTAAGGAATGAGGAATATGTTGTGGGAAGGTAGGTCTATTTTAATTTTCATGCAGACCATCCTTCATGGGATGACACTTATACTTCACTAGTTATCTCAAACTTGTGTGCTTCGATTGAGTTTTCTATAGGTCATCAATGTCAAAAGTATCTTAGTCTCACTAACTTGATGTGAGTGTCTTGATTCTAGTAAAGACTATATTTTCACGTTGGAACCACCATCTCTCCTCCACCACCCATTTCATTTTTCCCTTGATAGTGATAGAATTTATAAAGTAGTGTACATCCACATGAAATGATCTAGAGTGAATTTTAATAAACAAAAGCATAATGAAAGAAGTACACAAATCAATGAAATCATACATAGAAATTACCATGGGAAAACTTTAAAGAGGTAAAAACCCCACCAAAGTGATATTCATATATTTGAGAAACCAAATAATCCCAATACAGAAACTTTCTGTTCTCACTTCCTCAATACCCTTCACAAAAACTTTTGTTCACGCATAATTCGTGATTTATATTACATTATTTTTTTACACACTCACAAAAGGGGTAAAAGCCTATTTATAATGAAATTTTAATGGATGTGTCTATTGTAAATAACAGTTCCAACCAACTTGAGAATATTTTAAATTACCTATAATAATAAACAAATATGTTTTATTTTTACCGATAAGTAATAAATAGTTTATATTTTATTATTTATTTACATGAGGTTTTTAACCTGTGTTAATAAATAATGAATCATTATTATTTAATTATTTAAAATATACTAAGGGTCTTATAATTTCACCACTTAGACATTCAATGTTCTAACACTCCTTTTTAATGCTAAGTGGAGATAAATGTCATAGTCACCTTAAAAAAAAGGAATTATACTATGTACAAAATTGAAAGATTTAAAAAAATTCATCATGCCAAACATCACATTTTGAAACAAAAGTAGTTATAATCCATAAACTACTCAAGAGTAAGTTTAGGCTAGCATGATCATGAGACTACATCTCACAATTTCTCATGAATAATCACTAAGCATATTTGGAGACTTTTATAACATAAGAACCTTCATTACATAGTATGATTTCAATGTATTGGGGTACAAAAGTAAAACTTCCACATGAAATTTACTTCAATCACATAACTTCCACATGAAGTATACAATGCTTTAAAATGAGAAGAAATATAAAGAAGAAAAAGAAACACATGGCCACCAAGAAATGACATTGTCATGCACACTCCCCCTCAATGACAACTCCGAGAGGTCCAACATTGTATGAAACCGATAAAACTTGATAGCACTAAGTGATTATGAAGATATATTCTATTTTTTCATCTGTAGGATAGAACTATAAATCAATATCACCATTAAGAACTTTCTCTAGGATAAAATACATATGAACTTCAATATGTTTAGTTTTTTGGTGTTGCACTGGATTTTTCACCAGAGCTATATAATTTTGGTTATCATAATGAAGGATGGTACTTTGAAAAACATCCAAATGAATTTCTCTCAATAACCTTTGCAACCACATGACTTCTTTAGGAACTTCCATAACATTTATGTACTCAGTTTCTGTAGGAGAGAGAGAGAGAGAGAGAGAGAGAGAGAGAGAGAGAGAGAGAGAGAGAGAGAGAGAGAGAGAGAGAGAAGGTTGCTTCGTATTACTCTAAGTGATATAAACTACACCAAACTTAAACACATATACAAAAGTAGATTTGTGATCTAAAGTATCATCAGCATGATCAACATCATAATAACCATATAAATTAGCATTATCAATGCATGAATAAAATAAATTATAGTTTATAGTTCCTTTTATATAAGGAAGAATACATTTTTCTAATTTCAAATGATCCAAATAAGGATCTTACATAAATATATAAGCAACACTAATAGCATATGAAATATTTGGCTTAATAATGGTTAGATAAATTAAAATTTCAATAAACCGTCTATACAAAGTAGGGTTAACTTTTTCATATATAGGTTTAAGATCAGGTTTAACATCAATTTCAATAAGAGTAGTGGTAAATTTACAATCAAGCATTTTAAATTTAATAAGAAGATTATGTGCATGCTGAGATTATGATACACTAATTAAATTTTTATCCTAAAATATAATCATTCTTAAAAAATGAAGTAGAATGCTTAAATCAGTAATTTCAAACATTTGACTTAGTTTATCCTTATATTTATGAATGAAACTAGTTAGATCATTAGTAATCAACAAATCATCAACATATAATTAAATTATAATCAAATGACCATTTTTAACTTTAACAAAGAGATTATTATTTGAATAACAATTTGAAAAAATCCAATTCTTTGAAAAAATAAGTAATTTTAGAATACCAAGCTCAAAGAGCTTGTTTTAAATCATATAAATATTTTTTTAAGTTGCATACATAATATTATTTATTAAGATCAGTGAAACCTTTAAACTAAGTCATATATATTTATTCTTCTAAATCATTATTTAGAGATACATTCTTGACATCCATTTGGTGGATAACCCAAATATTTTGGGCTATAAGAGCAATAAGAAGTCTAATAGTACTCATTTTTGCTATAGGAGAAAAGTTTTTAATATAGTCAATCTTAATTTTTTGAGTAAACTTGTGAGCAACTAATCTAGATTTAAATTTATTAATTTTTCCAATTGAATTATATTTAATTTTATAAAGCCACCTACAATTGACAATATGTCTTTTAGGTAGAGGAGGGACAAGATCTCAAGTCTAATTTTTAATTAAGGCATTATATTCAACTTGTATAGCAATATTCTATCTATCATCTTGAGTGGCTTCTCCAAATGATTGAGGTTCACATTCATACATAGTCATTAATGCATGATAAGAATGTTGACTTCTAGTTAATTTATTAAGATTGTCAACATTAGAAGATTGAATTAGGGATTCTATCCACTTAGGTATTTTATATTGAACATGAAAATCAGGGGGTTCCTTAGAATCTAATTTATCTATAACTAGATCAAATTTTTCAAGGTCATCTATTTCATCACAAAGAGAAACATGAGAGTCAAGTTCATCAATAAAAGAACACTGAGGAAGATCCACATAGGGTTCACAAAATACTTTTTCAAGAATAAAAAAATTATTATTATCAATAATCTAAAGTTCAAAAGGATCATACACTCTTTAAAAAAAATTCTTACCTCCATATCCTACAAAAATGCAAGAATAGAAAGTGGGGTTGAGCTTCTTCCTCTTAACTTTAGGGATAAAAATAGAAACAAGACTACCAAAAATCTTGAGATAAGCCACACTAGACTTATTTTTAGTTCACATTTTTAAAGGGGTAGAAAGATGTAAGGCTTTAGTAGGGACTCTATTCATAATATGAACAATAATTTTCATGAATTTGGCCCATAAGAACTTATGAATGTTTATAGATTGTAATATTATTCTAGTCATTTCTATGAAGGTGAAGTTTTTCATTTCAACAATACTATTTTGATGAGGGGAATAGGGAGTTGTTAGTTCCTTTTGAATACTATAACTAATGCAAAAAGAATAAAACTCTTTGCTAACATATTCACCACCATTATCATTTCTTAATCTCTTAATAAAAGAATTAGATGTATTTTCAATACTAGCTTTAAATTCCTTGAATTTAGGCAACACATCAGATTTATTTTTAATAAAAAAAGACCAGATCATTCTAGTATAACCATCAATAAAATAATAGTACACAAAGAACCATTAAGAGTTATGACTTCAAGATGTCATACAACATCACTATGAATCAGTTCTAAAGGATGTGAGGAATTCACATCATATTTTTTATAGAAAATATTAGTATATTGCTTATCATGTAAGAAATATTTACAAGTGTCATGATGAGAAGGGATAGAAGGAAGTCCAATAGCAAGATTATTTTTAATAAATATTATATAAACTTCTAAAATTAACATGTCTTAATATTTCATGTCATAATTGAAATTCATTATTATTATGTGATGAAAGAAAATACACAGAAGAAGGGTAAAAGATATATAAACCATTCTTTTAAACACATTCAACAATCAAGGAACCAAAATAATTTATAATGGATCAATCATATTTAAGTAATGTTACAATTAAATTATCATTTGTAAGTCGAGAACACGATAAAAAATTATTTTTAAGCTTAGGTACATAGAAACCATCATTAATAACAACATTTAATAAAAAAAAATTCCCTGTTTAGTTGCTTCTAAAAAATAATTATCTCCTCAGTAAATTATTTCAGAGATATCTATAGAATCACATAAAATATCATATAATCATGTCATATGGTGTGATGCACTATTATCTAAAATCCATTCATTTTCATTTGAAGCACATAAAGAAACATATAAAGCAATAATATTTGAATCTTGATTGTTATTCTCATTATGGTTTTAATTCTTCTGCTTGTTTTGATTAGATTTCTTCCCTTTTCTATTTTGGAAGTTTGATTTTTATTTCTATCCTTTTTTTATAATAGGTTTCCCTTCTATGATCAAATTTAACACACAAATTACAATTTCCATTAAACTTAGGTGTATGATTCTTACTTGCAGATTTCTTATTCTCATATTTACCTTTAATAGAATTAGGGTTAGATTTTTGATTTTTAGTGCTATCAAAAGAATTATTAAAATTAAGAAGTACTTAAGTGTCATTCTCCTTAGAATAAAAATTGGTCATCACTTATTCTTCTTGAATCAGGAGAGCAGATAAGGTGGTAAGGTTAGGGATATCTTACTCAGTTTGATACTTAGAATTTAAAATTGAAATAAAAATTTTAAACTTTTCATAAATATTTAACTGAATGATAAAATAAAGCAACTAATCTTAAATCAAATTACAATTACATCTATCTAGCTAAGATTTAATATTTTTAATTTTAGCAAGAAAATTAACTTTTTTATCGCCCATTATAGGTGTACTTAGCAATTCAAGGATTAATTTAATGATATTTAAAAAGTGAGTGCCTTCATACATAGACTCAAGGAGTTTCCAAGCATCGGTAGGAGACTCCTAATTACTAATATGGAAAAGGAATTCATCCTTAACACTCCACAAGATAATAGACATAGTTTCTTACGATTTATGTTGAAATACATTGGTAAGTTCAGGGGTTATATGTCATCTAGAAGGGGTTTTTTTAGTCCCAATGAAAATATTCTATAATCTACAAGTCATAAATTCATCTTTAACATGAATTTTTATATATTATACTTATTTATATTAAGCAATTGAGATTTATCTAAAGAAAAATGAGGCAAAGCCATAGCTTCCCTTTAAACAGGATAGTAAATAAATACTTAAAAAGAAACTATTTTAATTTTTTTTTTTGAAATATTTTTAAAATAAAATAAATTTTACATGCAAATATATTTAATTACATAATTTATATGTCAAAAATATAAGAATTGAATTAAAATTGCACAAATATAGGTGTCAAAAGAGTCGCATTCAAAATGACCACTTAAACACTATTATTAAAAAAGATATAAAAAATTTAATGAGAGGCTTCAAAACAAAAATTGGACCACTCAAATACATCTATAACTTACCAAAACCTAGAGATCAATTGATTATATGACTATGTTTGTCAAAAAATTCACTAGGTTGGAAGTCGAAACAAGTTTGACAGGTTAATTAGGGTTTTAGACGCGTGAGAAGTTAACATGCAAATCAAAAAATGTTTTTTAAAATAATTATAATTTGAAAAAGTAACTTGACCAAGTCAAATAATATTAAATTTATAGGGTTTTGAACTTTGGACCTCCTTAGTTACAAGTTTTTAGCAAAAAGATAGCCACCAACCCTTCTAGGAACCCAATTAGGAATATGCATGCACTAATATATATTTGAAACTTTTTATATATGATTTTTTAAATTGTGTGTGTGTGTGTGCGCGCGCGTGCGTGCACGTATATGTAATTTTAAAAGTAAATAAATATTAATTTTTTTTAATTTTTTTGTAAAACACAATTATTTGTCAATGTGGGACCCGAGTGGCTTACATGGAAAATTAAGAAATTAAAAAATAAATTATTTTTAAAATACTTTTCAAAAATATATGAAATAAAACTCTTACCTATAGCGTGCACAAGAAAATTATGGTGCATAAGTAATATTTTGGTGATGTCCAGTAAGATGAATAGTCCACCCAATATTCTAAAATTTTGCCACTCTTCTTATATTTTCTTGCTAAAAATTATTACAAGTTAAAAAGTTTATTTTTGGTAGAGAAACTTGCTTTTTCACTCCACCAAGTCATACTGTGTTGCCTACAAGAGCTTGGAAAATAAATAAATAAATTGAAGCTTCTAATGCTTCAGAGAGACTTTCAGGGGGTTTGATAGTCAGAATAATTGTTAAAACAATTTTAAAACACTATAAACAACCACCATAATCAATTTAGATAAATTTTGAAGTTTTTAGGCTCCAAAGGTCGTACTTGGTCATACAAAAGCTCTTAATGGAATTTTGACTAAAAAAAAATCTTCAAAACTATTCCCTTTGCTCTTGAGTGGTGTTTGAATTGAGATCCAAGGTGTGGAAATGATGAACTAGTCCTCCCAAAGATCTAGTAAAAAAAAAATCTTCGTCTATGTTGTACATAGGCTTGTAAAAAGCTTAAAATAATTTTTAAAATATTTTAAATTGAATAAAATCTAAAATATTTTAACTCAGTGCAAAAAATGCTTGCCAATTAAATCCACTCACCAGGTTCTGGACAATGATAGAATTTATAAAATAGTGTACATCCACATGAAAGGATTTAGAGTGGATTTTAATAAACAAAGAATAATGAAAGAAACACAGAGATCAATGAACTAGTACACACGAATTATCATGGGAAAACCTCAAAGAGGTAAAAAAAACCCACCAAAGTGATATTCATATATTTGAGAAACTAAATCATCCCAATACAGAAACTCCTCCTCCTCACTTTTTCAATAGCCATCACAAAAACTTTTGTTCACGCATAATTCATAATTTATATTATTTTATTTTTGTACACATTCACAATAGGGGTAAAACCCTATTTAAAATGAAATGTGAAGGGATGTGATCATTGTAAATAACGGGTCCAACCATCCCAAGAATATGTTAAATTACTGATAATAATAAACAAATATGTTTTATTTTTATCGATAAATAATAAAAAATTATGTTTTATTATTTATTTATACGAGGTTTTTAACCCATGTTAATAAATAATAAATCATTATTATTTAATTACTTAAAATATAGTAAGGGTCTTATAATTTCACCACTTTGACATTAAATGTTCTAACAGATAGGCAATTTTATTTCTAAATTTTTTCCCAACTTCTATGCTTCTTATTTTCCATCTCTCTTTAACATGTTTAGAATACAATAGTATTAGTTTATCTATTATTATAATAGAAGCTACATATTTGATTTGTTGTGCAATACTCTCTTAGTTATTTACTTATATTTCTTATACTCCTTATCTATGTCTTGTAGGTGGAGTCTTTTATTCACCTTGTTGTAGGCCTATTTGGACCCATTTGTCCCATTTTTCTACCTTGAGTTTGACATAGATTGTTACTTTTCTTACTTTGGATTTCACGATTGGGTTTTTAGGTCATTAGTATCCTTGAATTTTTGGTTACCTAATTTTTCCTCTTTTATTTCATTTATCTTTATCTTTTGGTCCTAACCTAGCCATTATCATCTCATCTTACCAATTTTCTAAGTAGTTAACTTTGTCATAAAAGTTTTCATTTATATTGATTTTCCTACGATTGTTTGTTTTTATATCTAGCCTTGTATCCCAAGGGTTTTTTCAATCAATAATTTCACCCTCCATGATCAAGACTATAAATACAACATGTGACCATTCAATGATAAAGGTAAGTCAAGATACATGTATATGGTACTTTTAATTATTTTTAGCATTCATTTTTAGTATTTAATTTTAAGTTAGCTCAGTTAGTGTGTTACTATTTTATTTCTCTAAGCACCATTTCATGTTACAATCTGATGACATGTGATGAGCTTCAAGTGGGGCATATGCATATAGATAATATTTTTAAACTTTATCATTTACTGGTGTTTTCTCTCTTATAATGACCTATCAAGTTTAAATCTCCTTGAGTGCATGCCTTAAAGGGTGCATGGGAAATGTGTGGGTATACTGATGGTTCTTCACAAGAGACATTATTGTTTATCTATCATACCTATATCTACTACACTTCCCTTAGACTTGCAATATTGCTCCTTATAACTCCTAGCCATACTAAGACCCATATTTTATGACTATATTGACCTAGCTCGATTTATTATTTCCTAAATCTGAAAAAATTTAAACCTAATTCAGCCCATGTTGATGTATTCAAAAAGTTACAACAAATTCTTCATAAGCATATCATCCTTGGTCAACCTATTTCATGGGTAAACCGTCATATTTTTTAACTGCATCAAGGTGAGATGATTACATCGACTAAAAATTCAAGAAGGGTTAGGATCATCCATCACTATAATTTAAATCCAATATAGAGGATCATTCATTTTCAAATTGTCATTGCTCATAAATATGCTTAAGTTTACATTTGGAGAAGCCATCATTTAGAACATGTCTTGGAGGGAAAAAACTTGTCTTGTGAAGTCTTGGATGCAATAGGAAGAGTCATTTTAGCCTAGAGCTTGATTCAACCTTTGTGATCCTTAAAACCATAATAATATCTTGTAAATCGCCATTGGTCAAGGGGATATTAAGACTAAATAGGGTTGTTCAAGATAGGTACGTTCTAGTCCTACATCTTTCATTTGATAGATAGAAGTTACATATTTTTTAACATTCAAATGGATGTATAACTCCCTGTTTGAATCTCCTCTACACTTATACTTAATATGGATTAGGGTTTTTCAAAATTATCATTCCCCACCTTAGGTAAAATAGGCCCTCATTTTCCTACCATGGTTCCTTCCCCTTTTTAGTTTTTTTTAATCGTCTCCCTTATTTATGTTGCTAGCTTGGTAATACTAGATTGGATTAATTCCAATATTAGAAGACCTAGTTAGATTCATTTCATTATATTTATTTCCTAAAGTCTTTGTAACCTTCTCCATTTATTTTTTGTAATAAATTTTCCTCTTACTAGGTTTAGTGAATCCATTTGTTCATATCCTAATACGTTAAGTATCAATTGGATTTATTTTATTTGCCTTCTCTGAGTTTGGATCTGAAAAATAGGATAATTTATAGGTCAATCCTAGTTCATTGCATACATAATATGGATGAAGGAAGAATTAAATAAAAGTGAAAAAACCCTTTTGATAAGATCTAAAGAGCTCTTCATAGAACTCAATAAAATGTTTGAGAGACTCAACTTATAAGATATTAGATGATTAGAGCATATGATGAAATGACTACATTTACACTTTTATACATGGGTTTGTTAATGGCACATCTACACATGGGTTGACAATAAAAGATAAAAAAATAAAAAATCAAGGCACAAAGAACCCACATGTTAAGGGAACAACCATCTAGGCCAACTAAGACTTAGGATAATACCCTATAATAGTGTTTTAGACATTCTGAGAGCATCTAAGGTCATAAAAATGCAAATAAATAGCCAACATATAGGGTTGTGAACAATTCATACTGAATGGATATATTATCATTGGCTAATAATGAACAAAAAGTCAAGTTATGAGGAAAACCTAAGTCAAAGGATGATGATATGGGGCCTAACACAAGGAGAAAGTGTATTGAACATAACCAAATGTGTGCACATGAACTAAGTTTAATAAAACATAGAAAACACATAATAGAAAAGGATCTTGTATTAAAATTATGTTTCTACACATGGACACAAAGAAGATAGGCACCCATTACTAGAAGTTCATAAAAATGAGGGTGGTGGACACTTTTGTACAAAAACCATGTCATAAAAATTTAATAGAATGGATTATTATTAGAACACAGTGGATCATGATTGTAAAAAAATATGAAAATATTTATGTGAAAAATTCAAGAGACATGGTAACCTTACACATTATCTATCTCAATATTTGCAACCTGTTGTATCACCTAAGTCATTTTCCAGACCGAGATTGAACATTTAGTTGGAAAGCATAATCCTCTAGGTTACAAGTTTATTTTTTTTAAAAACTAAATATTTTATGGAGTGGGTTAAAGTTATGCCATTAGAAACTACCATATGTGAAGATATTTGTATATTCTCATGACACATATTAGCTCAAGAATTAGCCTACTGAATTCAATCATTATTGATAATGCTTCATGTTTAGAAAATAATACAATTATATATTTTTTTAAAAATATAAGATTAAGCCTGTATTATCAACAACTTATTATCCATAAGAGATTGGCCGAACTAAAGCTTCCAATAATACTATTGTTAACAGTTTATAAAAATAGTGAAAAATCATGGTAATGATCAACATAATTAGATAAATTACACCTTGTGAGCATACAAAACAAATGTTAAAACATTTATACAGGAAGCCCCTTATTCACTTAAAAGAATATTTAATGATAATAGTTATAGATAAAAAACATCATTAGTTAGAAATGTTGGATGAAACTTGAATTCCTGTTATTGAGCATCTCAAAGTTTATCAAAATCATTTTAAGAAGTATTATAACAAGAAGATCGGATAAATGAAGTTTAATATGACATATAAAATATTAAAATAAAATTAAACAAATACTAATACATAGGTTGAAGTCTAATTATCTTGGACCCTTTATTTTATTATGTAAATTTGGATCAGGGGCATGTCATTTTACCATATCAAAGGGCAAGCCTTCAAAAATCTTATTAATATTATGCATTTGTGAGGATTTCATGTTTTAGTCTTGCTTCTTAATTTTCAATTATATTTTTATTCATTTCTATTATTGATTTCTTATAAGATTGACCATCATTTTTATATTATTATTTTATTAAATTATTTGCACATTATATCTTTTCTATTTAGTTTTGGTTGTTTCCTTTTTCCCCAGTTAATGGTCACCATTTCTTTATCTTTATTCATGGGAATTTATTGTTTCTTTTCGTAGTTTCATTCTCGAAATTTGTCGTATTTTATTATCTGGCATTTCTTTTGTCTTATGTTGAACATGTTTCAAAGTCTTATAATTTCTATGATTTATATCATACAAATATTTTTCATGCTCTTGTTTACATTTCTATGATCTATATCATGAATTTATTAGAGAAAAATCCACGTTTTCCATTTACATTGCTATATTTTATATTATTATTACTACATTACTCTTATCTTGCTTCATTTGGAGCATTATTAATTGATTATAGAATTTTATATCTCTAGACTTCATATGGGGCTTTTTTAATTATCAATCAAGATAAGCTCTCATTGACACATTTTCCCTGTTTTCTAGTTGTTTACTTTCATGTTTCCCCTTGTTTTTATTTCTCATCTCTTTTCTATCCTCCCCTCATGTTCTCATTAATTTATGAAATTTTCCTCAACAATGTACACTATATAGTTTTAAGGCCTCAAAAACATACAATGTACATTTATGGGGTTGGGCCATTCATATACTTGTTTTCAATCTCCCATAGATTGAGGGTTCTCCTTTGTCAGCTTTTTTACTAGTTGTGTGTCAATTTGTGCACTAATAGGATCCTAATTTTAATTTGAGAAGCATATAAATACAAAGGTACATTTAAGACATATAGTGAATGAGTAAGATCAATTAATTCAAGTATTTAGAGTAGATATTCAAGAGTCTAAGGAAATCTAAAGTATTTAATACTAAATTTTAGAATAAATCAAGCATTTATTGTAGTGTTGAAAGCCATTTTAACATAGACATTACATCACACTAGACTTCCTCTTTGAACTGCATTATACTTTTAAAAAGAACAATATTTGTGAATTCTTGAGGGTCTTGATAAGTATTTGGTGTTTAAGATCTCTATTAACCCCATGCACACGCCCCAAAATAAAGCTTTTCCTTGTCTTTTTGCAGGGTATGTTGTCCTAATAGAGTTTTGAAGGAGAATATTGATTTCTTATATATCTAAATAAAATTTTAAAACAGTAGGAGAGACTTTTGGAGCCCTAAATTTGACGAACATATTTTTCAATTAGTTCTCACACATCTATTGTCTGCTATAAATAACTTTGTGTTTTTGGGAATAGCTTTATGGTTACAAAAAGTTTTATATGGTTTTAAGAACATTGTCTAAACAACTCAAATTTTTTAGGTTTGTTTCATCTTATTGTTTGGCCCATTTTTCAGACTTTACTTATAAAAATTATCTCCACATTTTACATACAACCAAATATTCGTTGTTATTTTTAAACTAAAATTAAATTAACAAATAAATCTGATTTTTTTTATATTAGATTAATATATGTATTGTATTTTAATATAAAACCATTCTTCTCATAAAACATATGAAAACAAAATTATTATTAGATTTAAACTAAAGCATGTTACTTTCGGACGGCAAAGGCGCGTCTTATGCAATTAAGAAGGCAAAATTATTATTAAATTTGAACTAAAACATGTTACTTTAGTCCGGCAAAATTATTATTAGATTTGATTTAACCCTTGTTAATTGCGTAATACGCCAAATTAGGCATCAACGCCGCCGTGTCGGCAGGACGTAAAAAGCTCACGACGTTTTCATTATTTATTTTAAACATTTCAAAATAAAAAATCTCGCGACATTTGCGGATTATTGATGAGCTAAAACGAACCACTCGAAAGTGACGTCCGCGGTTTAAATTTTAATTTTTTTTAATAAGACAAACATCACATCCTAAAGTCAGAAGTGTTAATAAAGTATGGCATCCATGTGCTTCAAGACAGCTATACTGCCTTATTTTTGTTTTCTTCCCGTTGACGTATTACCATATAAACATGCCAAAATAGTTTTTTAATGTTGTTGAGCAGGATGACAGATGAAATGAGGATTTTGAAATGTATCTTAAATATGAAGGTATTCGGACATGTGTCACACTTTGATACTGAAAATTAGGGTTTTGTAGTAAGAAAATAAAAAATTTAAAAATTTATGGTGAGTAGAAGATTTTGTTTAAATTGTCAAGTTTGATTTTTGAAAATTAATTTTTTTTGTAAGAAGAAAATAAAAATTAAAAAAAATTATGATTAATAGAAGATTTTGTTCAAATCGTCAAGTTCGACTTTTGAACATATTTAGTATATATGTGTGTAAATTGTTTTTATTTTCAAAAAACTTGTTTAATTTTTTGTAATTCTACTTCAATCATAGAAAAAATGCACTTCTCCTTAATTTTATATATATATATATATATATATATATATATATATATATATATATATATATATATATATATCATTGTAATTATTAGAATTTTGTTTTCAATATTACACATCGTGACTTGACAAAAAAGTAAAAATAAACTATACTTTAGTATCATGCAAATCCTCAAATATATATATATATATATATATATATTTGAGGATTTGCATGATACTAAAGTATAGTTTATTTTTACTTTTTTGTCAAGTCACGATGTGTAATATTGAAAACAAAATTCTAATAATTACAATAATTCATCAACATGTCAAATGAATGAAGTGCAATATATCGTTTATATAAATTTCAGTGTATAAACTTTCAATAAATATTGAAAACTTTTTCAGTTAACCTTTAGAAGTTTAGACACGCTAAGGTATATGTATATTTATAAATGCTTGAATTTAAACTACAACAAAAAGGAGAGGAAGATGGGCAAATAAATATACTTATCCACTACTAATCACAGTGGCAAAATGAACATAAGATATTAATGTAAAAAGATTTGATGCTTTTACAATCCACTACTCATCCAAACATAATTAGAAAACGAAATTTTAAAATGATAAAGAAAATGATATATTTGAAGGTTTGCATTATATCAAGGTATGGTTTAATCTTTTTATGTTTGCCAAAGTCATTCAACGATGTACAATATAAAAAACAAAACTATAATAATTACAATAATTCATCAATATGACAAATAAATGAAATGCAATATATCATTTATATTAAAGTTTTGGTTTTTTTACTTAAAATGTGTATGAACTCTCAATAAATATTGAATCATTGTGACAAAATGAACTTAAAATATTGATGTAAAAGATTTGATGGTTTCACAATCTATTGAATTATAATGGCAAAATGATCGTAAGATATTGATGTAAAAAATTAGATGCTTTCACAATTCATAGAATAATTTTAAAAAATTAGTAAAAAAAATTCGGATTATCAATTATAATTTATTATTAAAAGATAACTCTATAATAAATCATGGTTGGTAATCCAAAACATCAACACAATTTTTCTTAATTTTTTTTTTAAATATTAATGTAATGTGGAAAAGATTAAAAATATTAAGTTCTAATCAGCCCCAACGTGTCATTCTGAGGTTTGGTTCGTTGGGAGAATCGGAGCAGGTATTTCTTATCCTTATACAACTGGAAATGATATCATAATGGAAGGGCGAGGATTCGAATCCTTGACTCAATAATTAGCGGAAGATGAAAGATATATAAAAACAAGTGCAGTATTCACAATTGTAGACCAAGTGGAACAGGAAGAAGAGGAACAGGAAGAAGAGGAAGAGGAAGATGGCGAGCATGGTGTTGAGGATGATTGTTGCAGCGCTTATTACAATGGTATTTGTGTATGAGAGTGAGGGGAATCTGGTCAAGAATTTCTACAAGAAGACCTGTCCATCTGCAGAGAAGACAGTGAAGAAAGTGATTGCAAAACACATGGCACAGGATGCAACTATTTTTGCTCCTCTCTTACGCATGCAGTTTCATGACTGTTTTGTCCGAGTAAGTATTAAGATTACAGCCATTAATTTTTTCAGATTACTAGAGCAATAATGGAGAAATATATAAATGTTTGTGATTTGAATAGGGCTGCGATGGATCAGTACTGATAAACTCTACGGCCAAAAACAGTGCGGAGAAAAGGGCCATACCAAATCTGACTCTGCGTGGATTTGATGTTATCGACGATGTGAAGGGAGAAGTAGAGAAGATATGCCCAGGAGTGGTTTCCTGTGCTGACATTCTTGCACTTTCTGCTAGAGATGCTGTTGTTAAGGTAAGGTGGTATTCATATTCATGTTAATTATGTTGAGAGGTGTTTTACAATAATTGTTAAGAAAGTTGGATTGGGAAATAGTAGTAGGTTGTAATGTCCGTAAGTGTTAATTATATTGAGAGGTGTTTTACAATAACAACTAGAAAGAGTTGGAGTAAAAGATGATAGTAAGCTGTAATGTCTGTAAATGTTAATGCCAATTATGTCAAGAGGTTTTCTACAATAACTGAGAGGAGATGGTAAAATGGGAGATAGTGATAGGCTGTAATGTCGATAAATTTTAATTTAAAATATATGTTAAATTATAATAAATATGGTTCACCCATGATTATGCATTTTTCTAAAATATATTTTACTCATTTTCTATGTTATTATATAAATAATTAATTGATGTGTCTATGTTACATGAAGGGTGGAGGGCCATCTTGGCGCGTAAGAACTGGCAGGAGAGATGGAGTAATATCAAAACAGAGCGAGGCATTGGCTAACATTCCCCAGCCAACTTTTAACTTCTCTCAACTGCTAAAGTCATTTGCAAGCAAAGGGCTTAACACTAAAGACCTAGTTGTGCTTTCAGGTGAATAGCAAATCTCAAAAGTTATATATAATTATTGCATGGTTTTATTATTGCACTCTAATTTCATTCCATTTGTTTTTACATTTAAATTTTATCTTAAATTTATTGTATTTAAATTTAAAATTAAATCAAACTTTTTCAATTACTTATACATCAATTATTTTTAAAAATAAAGATTTTCATATATTATAATAAATTTGCAATTAAATTTGAGAGTAAATCAAATTTTATCAATTTTTTTATATATTGATTACTTAAAGAAATTAAAATTTTCTTACAATGTAATAGATCTGTGTTTTGTTAGAAATAAGTCACAGAGAGGGCAGTAGTTCAATTGATAGAGTACTCCAACAACACATGGAAAGTCCTAGGTTCGAGTCTTAACTGGTCTATATAAACTGTAGCTCAACATATGATATTAGAGCCAATGTAGGAGCCCCAAGCACCTGCAATATAACTTAAGGGAGGTGTTGGAAATAAGCCACACCTGAACTAACAATGAACTGCCTATATAAACTATAACTCAACATGTTTATGTAAAAAATATAAACATTATTATCTACTTCCATATTTTTATCTCTTTAAATAATTAGAACTTAATTTAAAGTGATAAAATTCATATCTTTTATGTACTGATATTTTCTCTTTAAAATGATATTTTTAAGTTAAGGAATTATTGAACATTGATAAAATCTCAAATTTCCATTATAATTATCATAACATTTTTATATTACAACAATTTTCACATAACTAATACATTTATAAGAAAAGATCGCCTCACTTATTCTCAAATTTTTGTGTCTATTTCATCTCAAACCATGATAGCCATCCTTCTCTTGAGTTTGCAAGAAATGTTTGGTATGATACTCAGCTTGTGTGTATCATATTTTATATTTCTATTAAATATGGTGCAATAGGTATAATTCTTTTCTTTCTAATGCTAACTCATTTCCACGAATGTTTGTACAGGTGGACATACGGTTGGAATTGGTCATTGTAATTTCTTCAGTAATAGGCTTTACAACTTCACTGGAAAGGGAGATATGGATCCTTCCCTTAACTTCTCCTATGCACAACAATTGAAGAAAAACTGCACCAGTTTGAGAGATAATACCACAATAGTACCAATGGACACGAATAGCGGCCTCAGCTTTGACACTCATTACTTTACTAATTTGAAGCAAAACAAGGGCCTCTTTCAATCTGATGCAGCGCTTCTCACAAACTCCATTGCCAAAAAGTATATTGACAAGCAATTAAAGGAAAAGAGATTCTTTGAAAACTTCAAGAATTCAATGCAACAGATGACAGAAATCCAAGTGAAGACCGGAACCGTTGGGCAAATCAGGCGTCATTGTGCCTTCGTCAATTGAAGTCATCATAGCCCACCCCATCCCAAATTTCTAGATTGCTCTTCCCATTATTTGCACTGTCACTACATATGACTTGAATAAGTGGATTATTTCCTCTTAATAATAAAATGCGTGATTGTTTTTCTCCATAATTAAGGTGGAATCAACTTGCTTGCATGGTTAGTAAGTAAATGTTGGTTAATATTAATTTGTGAGAGTTGGTTAAGATTAGTCGATCAATAATATAGATCATTATTTAAAGTGTGAATTGTATCTCATTAGGTTCACTCTTTAATCTATGATTATCGAATGATACTTACAAAACAATTTCAATAAAAATGTGTGAATGTTTTTATGTCCATCTATCAAATTTGAATGTTAAATTGTTATTATGCCTAAATTTCAAGAGAAACACGAAAACATCAAATCCAACAAGGATGATGGTTTATAAATAAATAAACTAAACTACTATTGTGTGAGACATGAGACTATGGTACTCAGTTTTTCACTACTGATAAATTGTAATTTATTTTCCCTTCTCATATGAGTTGTTTCATTAAAAAAAAGTGGAAAAAGGAGAAAAAATATGTATTTTAAAAAAAATTAAAGGCCTTTCCATTACATAAAGATACATATTAAGCATTTCAATTGTATAAAGAATAGATACAGATTATGAGAGGAAGATAAATGAGATTGTATGTCATCAAACCCAGACAATTGTTTTCTTTTATTAATTTTCATACCATTTAAATGTCATTACATTTACATTTCAAAAGGTATACTATTGTCATTTACAAAGAAATAAAAAGTAGGGGGAAGCCAATGTCAATGAGGTATACTAGGGATCAGTAGGTCTAGATGTTGAAGCTCCACGGTTAAAACCTCTCCTTATTTGAGAGATGACATTAGTGTTGTACCCAACCTTCTCCAACAAGTCAAAGTCAATTTCATCATAAATATGCTCATAATTATTTTTGAGCCATTTGGATTCTAGATTGATCTCATCAAGTTCAATAGACTAATCTTCCTCGACGGTAACTAATATTATTAAATAGAGTGCATATGTTAGTGATTTTAGCGAATAATTATTTACAAGAATATAAATCAACTTTCTATATGAATTGAGAATTAGAAATATAACATTTATTAACCTTGAACTTTCTTCATCCTTAGGTGAAGATTGTGGTAGATAAACCCCAAATCATTCGTTCATTATCAAGTGGGTTGATTACATTTTTGAAATGTATGTACTCAAACACACTCCAACTATGCTCATAAGTTAATGAACTACATGGTTGACTCAAAATATGCATTGCCATCCATCAAAGATGTTTGGTTTTGTTTGCCAAATAAATCCCATCATTGTAATGTATGCACAATTTAGTCAAAATTTAACAATTTCACTATATGTATCTAGGAAAATTGTCTCTCTAATTTGCATGTCTTTCTTATTTTGATGGTTGCATTGCTAAAGAAGAAACCTCTTTCCTACTTGTACATTGACAACTCTCCTAAAGTTACCTCAAACTCCTCTTGATTAGGAAACATTCTCTTCATGCACTTGAATAGGCCTTTTGTGACCTCTGCATCATCTCAAAATGGGCTGCTAAAGAGAAACATTGGATTCAAAAAATATCCAATTGCATGGAGGTGAGAAAGCATTTGTTTATCTTATATTTTATTAATTATCTCCCATAATGACATGTATTTGGCCTTGTTATTCTCTAATATTCTATTAATAGCATCTTTGGTCCTATCCATTGCCTCATACAAATTAATCCATGGGGTATTTATCACCACAATGAGTCTTAAAACCCAAACTAAAGGGTTAGAGAATAACTAATTTACTCAACCTCTTCCCAAAAAATGGCGAGAAAACATTGTCAGCCACCATTTAGACATCCATATGTTTAACAAATAAAGATTCCACCCACTCAGTTGAAACAAATATTTGTTTCAAATTTATTTATTGTTGGTAAAGAGTTTAAAATGCAAGGAAGTGGGTTTTAAACCTTATCATCCCCAGTCAAAGAAGTTTCTTACCATCTGTGAATGTGTGCATCATACTGAGCACCTTTATGTGATTGCATGTGCAGGCCTTTTCTAAAACCTCTTTCACCCATGAAATGTTTTCTATGTCCTCCAACATCAAATCAAGACAATGTTCCACATATAAAATCCAAAACATAGCTCTATATATTTTCACAAGAAGCCTTCCTACAACCACACAAGCAACATCATTATCTATAATGAATTTTATCACATTTTATAGCCATACCTCAATCACAACCTCATCAAATAAATAAGTGTATCACCCAACTTTATCATATCAAATGCATCGACACTCTTAAAAAAAATTATGTCAATGTCATACGACACAAGTAAGTTGATGAGTTTGTAGCTCCTTCTATCTGTCTATTCAGCCTGACATGATAGTGCATCTCAATTTTTTGCATTTCTTATGATGTTTTGAAATAACATCATTCACATCATGTATGACATCCTTCATCAAATCAAATCATAAAGCCTCGTATGATGGGGTTATGAACCCAAGACCTCTAACTATAATTGCATCCACCATACTTTTTTAGAATGGAGATCTGACCACATTAAATGACAAGTTAAAATAACACTAAAAGTTAGAGATTGCTTATTTACTTACTCGTGAACATTTTTTCCCAATATATACTCTCTGTTATGGTTTGGGTTCTATGTGTAAGTGTGCTCTAGCTAAAAAAGGCATGAATATTTCCCCTACTTATGTTTAGCCCATGAGAGACTGATCCAAAGGTAGATTTAGACCTTATCTCCTTTCCCTTTTCTTATTTTATTGATGTCCCTAATGTGTCATTAAATAGATCATCTCTTATATCTGAAGAGTTATAACCTACTTACATACTTGTCCTTTCCCTTTTGGCCTTCAACTCCATATATATATATATATATATATATATATATATATATATATATATATATATATATATATATATATCCTAATTAGTGACATCTACATGACATACATTAATGTAGGGTGAAACTTCATGTCCTCACTGTCTCATCAAATGCCACTTGAAGTGGTATATATAATGGTAGATACCTCCATTACATACATGTACCCAAAATTTGCACTTGATTGTGGTTGTGCCTTCAATTATATCATGCCATATATCCATGTAAAATATTTCTCATGTGGCATAATGATCAAATCTATAATGCGCATTGTAAAAATTAGGTGCTAAAATGTTTTGAAGGTGTCTAATTTTCCTTTTACCACTCATAGAAAGACCCTTTATCACTCCAAATTATCACTCCTACCTTTCACTATACATAAATCTCCAACAACTAAACTACCCAATATACCATGCACCTTCTTATATACCCAAAAGTACATGGAAGAGTAATGGTACATAAGAGCATTGATCTTGATATACCATGACTCTTGATATATCAAACCTTAATATATATCTCACCTTCCAATATTCCTAAAGGTACATAGAAGAGTGATAGTGTGTGGAAGAGATATGTACATGAGCGTAGGGTGATATGAGAGATTAGAGTAGCATTGAGAGAGATGACACATGAAATGTCTCAACTCTATTTAATGGCATATCTACTCACAAAGAGAAATTTAGAGATCATAGGCAAGGTCACTCTTTTGAACTACAATCATCTCTATGCTAGATTTACAACTGAACAACAAATCACTAAAAGAAGAAAAAGATCGATAAAGAATAAAAAGATTTTTTAGATATTTTTTTTATTTTTTTATCAATGCAGTGTTTTGAATTCCTGCAATTAATAGTCCATACATGATAAAATAATATAGAACATTTATTATTTTGAGAAAAAAATTAATACGTTCAAATTATTTCACATGATAATTGCATCAATAAATTAAAATAATTTATTAAAATTCTATTTGTTACATTTTTAATTTATTTTATATGATGTTATTTGCTTCAATGGATGATTATTTTGAATTGGTTAATAATTTATTTTTAATATTTTAATTTACAATTGACCCCAGTGCAAACATATTCAATGTCTTAAGGAGTCATCAAATTGTATAAAAATTGATAATTAGGGAGTTATAATAAGAAATATGTTCACCATATTTCATAGCTAAAAATATCAAATATTTTTAAATGAACATCAAATTTAACACCTACCACAAAGGAGGGTTAGCGTCAGGTTTAGGTTTCTTAAATTTTGCAGTGTATTTAAGTTCAAAATATTAAATATTACTTTTAGGTTTTTTAAAATTCTAGGTGTATTTCACAGTTAAAAATATTAAATATGTTCAAATTAATAAAAACATTTCAAATTTGAATTAAAAATGAACCCTAATAGAGTTAGGGTTAGGGTTAGGGTTTTGCCTGGTCTTCTCGCTTTACCTAGGTTATTTCTTGAAAATACCTTGAAAATCCCAAAAATATCTAAAAATCATTTGAAAATGATGAAAAAAACTCTTTTTTCTTATATATAGCCAAAAAAATCATGTTTTTTTACAAAAATTATGTTTTTCCAAAAACTCATGATTGTTTGGCAATTTTCTCCTTTTTAAGCATTTTTTTGGTGAGTTGATTGTTAAAATTGTGATATTAGAGTTTAAAAAATCATTGGGTGATGACTTGTAATTTTTCACAATTCATCATGATTTTGGTAACTATGGTTTCATAATAAATCCCACTATTTCTTTATATAACTTAAAAATGTAAGCTTTTTTTGGTTAATTTACCTTGGAGTAATTCACTATCATTGAGTCAACCTTTGTGACTCAAACCTAGGACAACTTGATAGTAAGCCCCAAGTTCTTACCACTGCACCCAACCCTCAGGCCTTTAAAATAAAATTTAAGTTATTTATGTTTTATTTATGGTCACTCTAATGGTCTAAGGTAACAGGCTATAAGTATATCATGATGAATTTTGAGTTCACTTTTCAAGTTAGATAAAGTTATTATTCTTGGTTTGTATTTAGTTTGCATCTCATGCCTTTCTTAAATTAGGTAGTGCCTTTTTTGTTAGATTGCAAATTTATAATAGCCAAACAACCCATCCCTATAGAGCTGGTTTTAGTAACCATGTCACCATTGAACTAATTCAAAAAAATTCTCCCAAAGTCTTTCATGAGGTATGTCTAATAACTTCAATAATAATTTATATTTGTGTCTATGATTATGAGGTGATAGTTTAAGAAATAGTTCAATCACAGTTGCAAGGAGTACGACAATGAATATCTATGCATATATCTTGAAGGGGCTATTAGATTTGAGTCACTTGAATAACACTATGGTGTTCATCTATTGTTTGTAAATCTATAGGCATTGGTGGGATAGTATTGTGTGAAAGACTATATCATTGGTAATTAGTCAGATGTTTTGTAATATCTCTTTGAAGCAATAAAATTAGGTTATAAGTGTTGCATTTCTATTGTATAATTGAAGGTCATGTGATAGAATACATCTCTTAATTGAGACCTTTAACCATGATCGTATCATTGGCATTCAACCACATAACCCACAATTGAAGCGAGAAGATAATAATGAATATTAAATTTGAGATTTTTAATTTGAGATAGATTACTTTTAAACACTGTGAGTAAGTTAAATTGATGTTGGAAAATAATCTCATTGTGAGATCATGGTGTCATTGTGGCCAATGTGCCTATTGTATTTCCTTTTATTGAAATCTAATAGATTTGAATTTTTGGTTTTGTTACAACTTTCTCTTGTGTATTTTGAGGGCTTCATGGTCTAAGGCATCTCTTAATTGTAACCCCTAGCCATGACTACATCATTTGGTTGTGTAATGATGTAGTCATAGTTAGAGGTCCTAATTAAGAGATGTATTCTACTGTGAAACCCATAATTACATAATGAAAATAAAACCATAGTAACACAATTATATTACTTGAAATATAAAACACAATGTAGATATGGAATCCAAAGTGAGTTAGATCAAGCATTAGTCAATAAAACTCAAGAAATGCATTAAAAACATAACTAACTAAGCCAACTCCTTCAATGAGGTTTGAAAATGAACATTAAAATCTATATAAAGAAAGAATATACCAAAAAACCTTACCAAGAGCATCCCACCTCCATGAGTGGCTCAAAACATGATTATTCCCTTGATTTGGTGCTCAAGTCTTTAGTTATGAGGAGTGGCTTGTTCTTCCATCATCTCAAGTGCACTAATGAAACTAGTGTTGGGATAAATAACCGGAAGCACACAATTGATTACCAAGCAACTTAATATGCGGAAATAAACCAGAATACACAAGTAACTAGAATTCAAAAATAACACATGATATGAGAGACAATACACAACTTGTATTAAAACTCTTTCAGAAGGAAATACAACAAAAAAGGCTGCCACAGTTCTTCCTTACACACCTCTAGGGCATAAATAGTAAATCTTCCCTCAAAGCTCTCTCCCCTAGGTCCCAACACCCAACTCAAACACAGAGTTGGTGTTCACCTTACACCTGTGCTCCACGCACTCCACAAGTACACACTATAATCCAAGTAGACCCCACTTGATTCTGCTCCCTATTGTGTTGCTGTCCTATCTGATCTTGCACACCTGCAAATCAATCTGGTTCTGCACACCTATGAACCTTGACCTTGCACACACATACACCTGCAAATCAATGATATTACTTACCATGCACACCTCCTATCATAGCCATGCTCACCTGATGACCAAGATCATACATACATGAAGAACCCTGCTGATTCTCCAATCTAGCACCCACACTTGGTACTGTGGCACTAGGAGGAACACACCATTGCTCTCTTCTCTCTGAAGGAGCTTATTTGTTCTCTTACTCTCTAGCACTAGTTTACAATACAACCAATGAGTCTCTTAAATAGATCTCATGCAAACAATAATTAGACACCTAATTACAATAATTAGATCCACAGCTCTTAGTCTAAAATTGGCTCTTGACATGCAAACACTTGGTTCGTTAGCTAACTGCCCGTAAAACACTCAGTCTGAACCACACAGGTGACCGACGTCGGTCCCTATCTTCCTGGGGGGTGCCGATGCCAGCCGACTTCTGACCAACGTCGGTTGCTATCCTACCTTATCCTGCCGACATCGGTTGGCCTGATCGACGCCGGTGTCTGTGACACTCGGCAACCCTTCACAACCTCCTTCCCTGCTTGCATCAGTGAAGCTTTTAGCTCCACAACCTAACAACTAGGCTCATGATTTTTGATCAATGTTATGCCTATAGTAAAGATATCTTATTGAAAATTAAGCATAATAACACTACACAAAGATGGCTTGTGGAGACAATTCTACATAATAAGTTTAAATGAAAAGAGCTTAAAAATGGTGGTCTTGGCCCTCGTATTTATAGATTTTTGGAAATGATCAAAATGAACCATAACCATCCATATTGAGATCAAGATGTGTGGCCAAGAATTAATTCAATTTTTGAGGATCAAATCATAAATACCTTCATAAATATTTGGAATTAAGAGGAATTAAAGAGGCATGAGAGGCCTTAAACATGACATTTGTTTCATTTATGACTTATCGATGCCACCCCATAAATGATGTGAAAAATGATGCAAATATTAAGAATGAATTTCCAATTAAAAGATATTCAATAACTTCCATGGATTTTCTACTTAATATTTCAATTTGGATTAATTTTTCTAAGTGAAATTAATTAAATTTTATGCAATTCTTTAAAAAATGGTTGTCTATTTAATCAAACTAGTCAAAACATCAAGTTATTGGGTCATAATTTGATTGGAGTATAATTATAAGAAGGTGTCATTTTCTTATGGACCAATCTCCCATTTAGGACATTATCAACATGGAATAACACATGCACATGTCATGTGCTTATGAATTAGAAGAATTTAGTGGTTTAGAGTGTCAAATTATATTTTTGCTATTTTGACTAGAAATGAATTGAGAAAAGTTAATAATCATATAATATGCATTACCCCATTTAGGGATAAATTAGCCTAATCAGAACTTGTATAGGACAAAATCAAACCATTTAATGTGTTTAAGTGATTTTGGCTCAAATTGTGCATTTTCACAAAATTTTGAGTAAGATTGACAATTTCAACACAACGGTGATAGGAATCGGATGTCTACATTTTGCCCCTATTTGAGGAGGCATGGTGAGACATTCAGATGAAGCAACATATTTTCAAATAAAAGAGTTTCCAAGAAGAAATCAGAAGGAAATGACCCATGATGCCCCCTTGAGAGGACATACAAGGATGAAAGAGAGGAATAGACTCTCAAAAAGAGAGAGAAAGAGTGAAATCAACCCATGGATAAGATTAAATCCATATGAGCTAATGCTTTCACACGTTGAGTCTCAATGATCAAAATATAATAAAATATAATGGGCCCCAAGGTAGGGGGAAGTGGGAAGGATACAATCCAAAAATATAAATGACATAGTTTGAACACACCCACAAGAGGGTGAAAGTTACATGATTAGGGAATGATCAATCCTGAGACAAGTTCCATAATTTAAAATCTACTAGAATGAGGGTAAAAGCTACAGAGCTTGGAAGTAGAAGAAATACGAGAGCATTTATCCAAAGAAAGGAAATAATAATGTGCCCCAATAGAGTGGATTTGATCAGTTGAGAAAGTAATTTTTCCCTAGTAGGGCTAATTTTGATCATTGATAATTGATTATGCCCTAGTAGGGCTGATTCAAATCAGAGATGGGTCTAAATTTTATGCCCCAATAGGGCAAATTATCAAGCATAACTCAAAGATATAACCTATTTCATAGATTAGTGGACACAAATGCAGATGTGAGGGTCTAATGACTGAAAAAGTCACTAAAAATTAGGCATACAAGGATGCACAAAGTGATGAAAGAGATGAATAGAAGAATGAAAGGTGGTTGAGCTGGCCCAAGATACATCATGTATCCAAGCACTACCTATATAGTCCAAATGGACCTCAAGCTAATGTAGTTTTCCCAGAAGTGGGAGAAAATGGAATGAGGAATGAAGAATAGAAGAACAACGAATGACTTTTTGATTAGACTCATAATGTATGCCAAAAGATGTAAGTCTTACATAGAGTCTAGTGTGTAAGCCATTGGTATTGAATTAATTGGTGCATTGAGAGTTAATCTTTGGAGTTGCATTGACTTTTTGACTTGGGATCCAAATAACTTGGTGCTTACTATAGCAAAAAAAAAATTATGCATCATAAGTATGAGTAACCTATGACATTGCATTTCAATTGTGATGAGCTGGTTCAAATATGAATATTTATAACTAAGGATAATGATAAGAACTACCAATACTAGAGTTACAACTATTTACATTTAAACCACAAAAACAAAAACAAAAATGAACCTAACTTAAAATCAAGATATGAACAATCAAGATTTAAGTAGGAACAAGAATGTATAAATGTAAATCAGGAACAATTTAATAACCAACATGAAATCTAGATATGAATAATCAAGATCCATGTGTACTATCAATAAGTTCCTAAAAAACCAAACAAATAACAAGACAAAATAGGAACACAAAAGGCCAACAGAACAAAATAAACAAAAGGAAAGGAAAGACAAGGAAGTGATCAAAAACAAAAACAAACATCAAATAAACACACACAAATAAGAGTTAGTCACAATGTTAGTGCAAATAGAAAATAATCATTTGTGTAGTGTAGTATAGGCATTACATTCTACAATAGTGCAATAAGAACAAAGAACATAAAGTTGCCTCTAGGAGGTAGGGAAACAACAAAACAACAAAATGGGGGAACAAGAAGAAAAGGAAGGGGGTGGTTGAGCTAATTCTAAATGTACAAGACAAGTGGACGTTGCCTACATAGTTCCATAGATGTGAGATCTAACATGAACTTTAATCCAAAATTTAGTTCTCCAAGAAAATGTGATTGAAGAAAAGTGACGATAAGAAAACATGATTGATGTCGTAGAAGAAATAATAAAAATGGGCTTGTAAAATGATGAGTGCATTCAAAATGAATACTTGTAAAATAGTAAAAGTGTGGAGAATCAAAATAATAAAAATGTGCAAGTTTGTTTTATCGATCATTTTCTAATGTTTTTGTGTTTTTGGGATAAGTGATAGAAATGAAATATTAACAAAAGGTCTAGAGAACTACCTAGTTGAGGAGATGCATGTCCATAGACAAGAGTTCAATCAATAGCTAAAACCGACTACAATGGGTGATCATGGATATAAACAATGGTATAGGGAACCAACTAATCAAGTAGATGCACACCCCAAAGTAGAAGTTCCAATAAAATTTAAAGTTGACTACAATGGCCCATGTTCGTAAATCAATGAGAGTGAGAAAAAAGAGGGACTGAGTTCACCTCAACATGAATCATGCATGACCTACATAGTCCCATTAGGACCTTAAGTCATAGTGATTCTACCCACATAAAAGGTGGTGAAAAATTGACTAGGTTAAAACAGGTTTGCAAATTTGAGATAAATAGCCAAACAAATGATAATAATTATGGAAAGGTGATGTGGCAATTCATGATAAAAAGGCATTGTTTCTCTTTTACCCATAGGTAGTTATAATTAGGAAACAACGTCATAATACTGATTTTTCCAAAGGTGGTTATAATCAATAGTACAAAATAAAATACTAATTTTCCCATAGGTGGTTATAATTAGTGGCATCAGATAAAATGTAAATGAAAGATAAATTTTTAGATCAATTGTCACACTACTTCTATAGACTACCATTTAACATAAAATTCTAAAACTCCTAAAACTATATCAAAACCCCCCACAGAAAGTACAAGATGAACCAAAGAGACCAAGATCAAAAATGGGTTGGGTAGGATGGCTAAAAATAAGCCTTGGACAATAGTAAAATAATGGTATAAGGTATGACATAAATAAAATGATAAGATGAAACTTTGCTATAATGACAACAGGGTTGCCCCCAAGCAATGATTGATCAAAAAAATAGAGTGTGGACTTAGTTTTCTCAAAAAATGGTAAGAGCATGAGATTATTTTTCTCATAAAATAATGAGAGTGTTCAACCTTAAAAATTGCTCACACAATGGTGAGAGCGTGGCTGAAATGACCAAGCTGACCTCAATAGAAATTGAGCACTACCTACATAGTCACGAAGGACCTCAAGTTAATATAGTTCAAACTGGCATGACAAATGGTAAATGAAAAATGATTCTACTGATCTTAATGACTTGTAGATGCACATCCTAGTCAACATATGAGACAACCAAAATAATCAATCATAAGAATTGCTAGCCAACACCTCATCTGAATAGTTGATCTATCAAGAACTTACTGCATATTTAGATGCCAAAAATGTTAGTGTGATCTTCATTGGTCATTGATTCTATTTCCTCCAAACGTCAAGATAAGATATATTCATAGCCTTTGTAAAGGAAAGTGCTACCATAAATGGTAAATAATTTTAGGCATAAGATAAATGATATAAATTTTCAATGAAAAGGTGGATGATAATGGAATGTATAATGATTAGGAAATAAATGAAGATCAAGATTTTAAGGCACATACCATGTTGTTGATTCTAGATTTAACATAATTTTTATTGTGGTGGGGCTAAATATTTTTAAATATGTTCTTAATAGGACTACCATATTTTTTATTGTTTAGTCTTTAGAGTATCTACCATCTGATTATGCTATAGATCGATAGTTATATAGATGTCATATTTAATAATGTCTCCAGCAAGAAGTGAAAAACTATTGTGATCATCTATTAGCACCTCAATGAGGTTTTCACCAATGAATTTGTCTTGATTATCCCATAACACCTCCGAGAAGATTTCACAAAAGGATGTTAACATTTGAATTTGAATATCTTATAACACCTTCGAAAAGGTTTCACTAGGATATTATTCTTCTTTTGCATGAATTTGGTCTTGGCCCCCTTGATATCCTATACCTAATATGTCACCATGGATGCAGTTCAATAAAGTGTGATTTTGTTGATCTAAATTGACACTTGTGAGAGGTTGAATGTCAATAAAATGGTTAGTTGGGTGATGATAATGGAATGATGAAATGTATCACAATTATCATAGAAGATACTAAGATAATTTGTGTTGATGTTGAAGTAATTATCCTCAAAAATTGTAGAAAGATCATAAATATATTCAAATTTAATCTACAAGGCAAGTGTAACTAGTGTTGTAACAACCATGATTATATTCTGATTTTAAAGCTGAATCTGAGTCAAAGGACTCTAAATTAGATTGAGACTGATAGTGATTCTACTTTTGATGCTAAATCTGATGTCGATTCAAAAATAGAACATGACTCTAATTCTGATTCTTCATCTAGCATGGATGCTTCTATAATGATGTTTTGTTAAATGTTTGGTGTTGGACAAGTAGTGTCTTGTGATGGCATAATGATTTTTATAAAAAATTATTCTTCTAAAAAATGTTCAACATAGAATGGATTGTCTAGGTGAAGCCCCTAAAAGAGAGGGAATCGCTTGAGGGATGACTCGATGGAAACTAGACTGTCAAAGTGAGACTCCTCAATGAGTGGAAGAAGATCAAGAGATAACTCCTTTGAAACTAGCCTATCAATGGGATGGATCTATTTAAAAATAAAATAATGGTCAAGGTAATGCTTTGTCCAAAGGTGGCTATAATCATTAAGAAGTGATTCAACAAAGACTGGCTCATTGGAGTGAGACTCCTTGACAATATGTATAATAACAAAGGGTTATTCATCATAGGTTGACTTGTCACAAATGGGTGTTTCAATAATAATATCATGGTCTTGGTTTACAATTGATTTTAAAATATCAACTTTGAACACATTTTGGTCCTCATAAGATGGCTCTTGAAGAGGCAATGGTTGGCTCTATTAAGGATTGAAAATTTGCATGGATTTTTTAAATAGGGAATAGTTAGTTCTAGATGAATAATGGTTTGTGATTCAATAATAGGATCTCTAAAAATTAGACTATCTAAGAAGGGATCAACAAAGACTAGTTCGTCAAAATGACATTTCTCAATAATAGGTTCAATACATATCGGTGATGGGTCTAGAATGGTAATGATTGGGTGTCATGGAGCTTGATTGCTCATGCAAGCCAAAGGTGTAGGGCCTAAAATGGTAACCTTTGAGCTTTGAAAATATTGGTGGCTTGCACAAGTTGAAGGAGAAGAGCCTAAAATGGTAACCTTCAAGCATTGAGAAGCTTGGTTTCTCATGTAAGATAAAACAGAAGGATAACCTAAAATGGTAACCTTTGAGTGTTATGGATCTTGATCACTTGCATAAGCTGAAGGAGGATAAGCTAGAATTGTAACCTTCAATCACGATGCATAAATTGAATGAGGATAACTTAAAATGGTAACCTTCAATTGAGGTACATAAATCAAATGGGAAGGACATAGATGACATATAAAAATTGGCATGGATTGGATTGGTGTTTAAAGACTAGGCCCAAAGAGGGTAATATCCTCAAACATGATGGAGTGCTCATGTCCATCATAAAAATTCTCTTCCCCATAACTAGGGCCACAAGAGACATCACTAAAAGTATAAATTTGTGACATGTTTAGAAGATTATTATCTGTGTTTGATTAAGATTTGAATTTTTTTTTACAAACATTTAAAAAGATATGATTTTATTTTCACCAAACAAGTGACAAGGTTAAAAGAGACTATTAAAAAAAAAAGTGGCATAATACCACACAATTAGAAGAAATGGTCACAAAATTACTCAACTTTGGTGGGTTAAAATCATCAAATTAGAAGAGAGTATGATAACTTTAAAACCTAAAGTAAAAAAGAGAATAACAAACATAGGTTTAAAGATATGTCAATACTAGAAAATCTAGGTACAGATTTGATAAGTTGTGACTAGAAAATTAGAAGAAATTTTTTATGATGAGAAAGGTAATGATGTGAACTAGTAAGCTCAAGATGTGAAAACACACAAGAAATCCTACATATAAAACTAAAACCAATTGGGCAACACAATGCTACCACATGGTAATAGGAAGTATAACAGTTCTATAACTTAGAGTGTGAGTGATACACAAGATAACCCAAGTTCATAATGATCAAAAAGATGACAATGAATTTATATAACGACCTTCAACCCAAACAAGAAATCATACCCAAGTTAACTCAAACAAAGTGTAAACAATGAACTAGTTAACACCTTGGTTTATAACTTAGAAAGGTGAGATTACACATTTGAATTAAAAATGAAGGACTTGGATATTTTTAAAAAATGGTTTAGAATAAAATGGGTAGCATAAAAAAATTATTTAGACAAAGACAAACACGATGTTTCAAATGAGGATTTAAAAAGGGAAAAAGGTGATTTTGATTTGGATAGCATAATGCCTCCTTGCTAAAATAAAATGGTGGATAAAAAATGTGTTTTGTTGTGACATGTTTTGGTTTTCAAATAATTTTTAGACTCAGAAAGATCAAGGAAAAAAAGATAAAATATAACTAAGTATAACTTCTAAAGTCCTAAAACTGACAAGGTTGCTTTGTACCATTAAATTCAATCTATACACATGATCTTGGGAGGATTTTAAGTGTTAATCCAAAAATAAAAGTGCATGAAGTAGTAGGGTTTTTACACCCCCTTCTCCTAATATATTGTACGATGACATGGAACTTTGAGCTACTCACTCTGTACCAACAATATGTTCGTAGCAAGTGGGGTTGTTCTAAAACTAAATTTTCATGCATATCTAGTTGGTTCTAAGTGTGGCTAACACCAGATGTTCCTCACATCAATTAGATCTACGTCAATCAAATTATTGTAAAAATGTCTTGTCCTTTTCACAACTATTACATCTATTTCTTGCTCAGTGTATGTTGAATGGCCCCTACAGTCTAAGCTAGAGTACCACTAACATAGTTTGCTTAACCACTCAAGCAAAAATCCCAATGGGTCACCCTAAATTTATATACCCCACCATGGATTGGGGTTGAAATGATGTCGGGAGATGAATTCCCATGTCAATGCTTCCCTAGAGAAACTGTGAGGAGGTGATGACCACACACAAGCCAAGTTGCATAAAATAAATGACCAAGTAAAAAGACTTTAAAGTTTGTGTTTAGATCACCAAAACCATACAGATTTGGGGAGATCCTTAACAAAAAAAAATTCATGCCTTGGACAAGGGAAAATTTTCAAGGAAAGATCACTTTTAGTCACTCGAGTTCCCTAAAGGGAACGAGGGAGAGCACACATGAATCCTTCATTTTACAAAAAATAAACAAGTATAAACAATCTAGCATAAAATAAATAATTGTTTACTTTAATGCACCAAATGGAAGTGTTTGTGAAAATTTTGGCCCCTTGGCCTTAGTTAAAAACTTGTAAAACTTTCACAAAAAAAATTATGTGTAAAACCTATAAATTCTTTTTAAGCACCAAATGAGAAGTTCAAGACTTAAATAATTTCAAACTTGTGTTTTTCTCTAGTGTGTGACCTACAATTTTTAGAGGGTTTATGTCTACATTGAAGCACAAATATCAATGAGAAAATCAAGATTTGAAAACTTATTCTCAGGTTTCTCTATTTTTGTTACACAAAGACCAACATCAGTCCATAATGACCGATGTTGATTACAATAAAATTGATGTTAGCTATAACAAATTTGATTTCGATCAATAAAACTTGATGCTAGTTACTTTTAAAACCATTGGCAAAACATGTTTTTTTTTAAAAAAAACATTTTTTAGCCCACATAAAGTATAAAAACTCCATAAAACCTCTGGATCCTATAATAAAATGATTAGATAGAGAGCACACAAGTTATTAAAATCCATAATAACTAGGAGTTTCAAGAATATTTTGAAAATATGCCTTCCTACCATGTTCTTCCCTTCACACAAGGACTGATGCCAGTTATAGAAAATTGATATTGGTCACTGTGTAAATTATGTGTCAACAAAAGTAGACAAATGTGGGAAAAATAATGATAAATCTTGATTTTTAGAGATTTTAAAGCATTTTTTAGAAAATTTAAGAGTGCCAAATCATTCTCCTTGTGTGTATGGGATGCGTGGTCCCACCAGGCATGGCAAGATGTAGAGATGGAATCCAAAGTGATTTAGATCAAGCATTAGTCAATAAAACTCAATAAATGGATAAAGAACATAGCTAACTAAGCCAACTCCTTCAACTAGGTTTGTAAATGAAAATTAAGAGTTATTAAAAGGACTATAGAAACAAACCT
Source organism: Torreya grandis (assembly GCA_037957365.1). Lineage (NCBI taxonomy): Eukaryota > Viridiplantae > Streptophyta > Pinopsida > Cupressales > Taxaceae > Torreya > Torreya grandis. Next base: position 260,097 of record JARHVA010008798.1, read on the forward strand.
TTCCAAGAGCATCCCACCTCCAAGTGCAACTCAAAATGTGATTTTTCTCTTGATTTGATGCTCAATTCTTTAGCAATGATGAGTGGCTTTCTCTTCCATGATCTCAAGTGCACCAATGAAACTAGGCTCATGATGTTTGATCAATGTTATGCCTATAGTGAAGTAATCCTATTACAAATTAAGCATAATAACACTACACAAAGATGGCTTGTGGAGAGAATTATGAATAATAAGTTTAAACCAAAAGAGCTTAAAAATGGTGGTATTGGCCCTCCTTTTTATATATTTTTGGAAATGATCAGAATAAACCATGACCATCCATATTGAGATCAAGATGTCTGGCCAAGAATCCATTCAATTTTGGAGGCTCAAATCATAAATACCCTCATAAATATTTGGAAGTAAGGGGTATTAAAGAGGCATGGGAGGTCTTAAACTTAATATTTGTTTCATTTATGGCTTGTCGATGCCACCGTAAAAATAATTTCACCTGATGATGCAAATATTAGGAATGAATTTCCAATTAAAAGTTATTCAATAACTTTCATGGGTTTTCCACTTAAGTTCTCAATTTTGAGTAATTTGCCTAAGTGAAATTTATTAAATTTTATGCAATTCTTTGGAAATTGGTTGTTCATTTAATCAAACTGGACAAAATGTCAAGTTACTTGGTCATAATTTGATTGGAGTATAATTAGAAGTTATTAGTTATGTACAAACCAATATCCCATTCAGGACATTGTCGACACATAATAACACATGCACACATCATGTGCTTCTGAATTAAATAATTCAATGGTTTAAAACATCAACTTATGTTTTTGACATTTTGACTCGAAATGAATTGAGAAAATTTAATAATCACATAAAATGCATTTTCCCATTTAGGGATACATTAGACTAAATCTGCACTTGTATAGGACAAGGTCGAACCATTTAGCATGTTTAGGTGATTTTGGCTCAAATTGTGCATTTTCATAGAATTTTGAGTAAGATTGACAACTTCAATACAATGGTGATAGGAATTGGATGTATACACACATCATCAAACCAATCACCAATGATACAATATTGTACATGATACAATCCTAACAATTCCCATAGATTAAAAATAATATATTAGTGTTGAGTGTTAGTGAAGTGACTTAATTCCAATAGCCCCTCCTAGATCTGCACATAGATCTCTATCTCAATACTCCTTTCAACCATTTGTGAGCTACTTTCTTATCTAGAATCAAATGCCTTTTTAAATTAGTAGGTTGTGTCTATATAGTTACACAATCCACCCATTTACATTAAATGCTTTCAATAACCGACTAAGGTCATAAATATTAAATTATCCTAACACATCAAGATGCACTAAAATTATTAATTACACATATATGTCTATGGTAATACATCTAAAAATAAAACATCACATAATTATGTATCATAACATATCACATTCTCCTTTTCATATTCCCAATACCTCTATAATCCTCATTCCATTCATGTTACTAATTATCTATGTAAGGTGTCCAAATGACTAACATTAAGATCAAAGAAGTGCGAAATAAATATATTAAGAACCAAGATCCAAAAATTAGCCTGCTGAAAACTACACAACAAAATGAAGCTTTGTAGTCAATGCCAATTACCACCATTTTTTTTCAGTGACATGAAGTGAGAGACAACTTCACCATGAGTCACCAAAGATATATCCATACAAATATGACTATGAAAAAGAACTAAAAATTGCAGTGATATAAATAATAAACATGATGCTTGAAAATATACCATAAAATAAAATATTTCACCACCATTTATTATCAACATGCGTGTGTGTGTGTGTGTGTGTGTGTGTGTGAGAGAGAGAGAGAGAGAGAGAGAGAGAGAGAGAGAGAGAGAGAGAGAGAGAGAGAGAGAGAGAGAGAGAGAGAGAGAGAGAGAGAGAGAGAGAGAGAGAGAGAGAGAGAGAGAGAGAGAGAGAGAGAGAGAGAGTATTAAAAATTTAATTGTATATTATATTGATATATGTATTGCATTTTTAATATAAAACCCATTTTCTTATAAAACATATTAAGACAAAATATACCACAGAATATCATAAAAACAAAGGACTTCACTACAATTTATTATCAACTAACTACTCATGTTTTTAGTTGATGTTTGATTATGCATGGACATAGATTCTCTTACATCATTATGTCTAATAAATTTAATAATAAATTATAATTTTGTCTATAATTATAGTAATATGATAAAATTTATGCCTAGCTATAGCATTATATTCTTGTTAAGTATTTTAAAGGTTAAATCCTCTTTGAATTAGAATTCAAGTCCTTTATTTAGTCTAATTGAGATCTTTATGGTATTAATTTAGTTGGTGTGTAAAACCATACAAAATGGTTTTTCCTCGTTTCTTTTTAATGATCCTATCCATTATAAAGTGATATAATGAATCATCTAGACCTTAGTTTTTCCATTTTTATTTGTTTTTATTTTCACAATGAACAAATGATTTTGATGCATGTTTATAAAAATACCTTATTTGGGTTATTTTTATTGTGTGATTCATCTATTTTGAACAAATCATATTCCAATATGTAAGAACCCTTAAAAGGGTTTGTGTAGGAGTATACCTCTCCAAGGATTTGAAAGAAACTCTAGAAATTAAATTTGGAGATAAACCTTTGTATCAACATATTATTTATATCAATCTGCTAAATATTTTTTTATGTTACTAATCACAAGAGCACAAGATAAAAGAGTGCCATGTGATGTTTTGTACTAATCCAAATACATATGTTAAGGCTATATCAATGGCCAAAAAATGGGACGGATGAACCACTATTATTAATAATAAATATCTCTTTGAGAAAAAAATTACTCAAACGGGATTTATTAGCCCTAACTCCTTCATATATTACATGTTGTCAAACCAATGTGAAAAAACCTCCTATTAATCAAGCCTTGTGAAATTTCCATAAACCCCATGCCACTACTAATTTAGGATCTAATTCCTCTCTTCCTTTTCTTAGTGATAATGTATAACTATTCTTACCTCTAATATTGAAAAGGATAGATAACTAGCATAAATATTTCTTATTGTTCTTCCAACCCTACTCATTATGTCGATAAGGACAAGGATGCTGAACTAAAGAATCATGCCAAGTGACCTCCTTAATTTTAGGTAGGTGACATTTTAAACAATAATAAAATATATTTTGTGGAAAATATATTTAAAGGATTGGATGACCTTGAGGAGGATACCATGAATCTATAAAATCATCCATACACATTATTTATGGATTTTAAGAGGTCTCACAGAATTAAAAAAGAAGTTATTTGTTAAATAACTCTAAATAATCTCAATCATGTTGATTATATTTAACTTAAATATGTCAAGATATTTGAGTAATTTTTATTTCTATTCAACTAAAAATATCTTCTAGGGGATACCATCGTCAATACATGACATATTGATGATGGAAGAGTAGGCATAGTTATTATACATTCTCCCAAGTTGAAAATTCTATGGTTGATTGAGGTTTTAATCTTTATAATAAGGATTTTTGGGTTACCCTTGATCTCCAAGGTCAACTATTGATTTTATCCAACTTTTATATCTCTAATTATGTTGTTGATCATACCTCTTTATGGATATGGATTGTTGATGAGATTCTTGATGCAAACTGGATGATATCTAGTGAATTTAATATTATGTTCCCTTGAATACAAGAATAAATTTATCCTTATGCATGAGTTTGGAATTGAAATATAATGGTTTTTGATACCCAATTTTGCCTAAGATTACTAACAAGTAGAAATATATGCAATAAAATACACATTAGCATAGGATGCACCTTTAAGGATAAGTATGGCAATGTATATCATTATGTATATGAATAATAACACACACAAATAATTATATAAATAATAAAATTCATGCATACCATTCCTAATAAAGTTTTTGAATGATATTCAAGATAATTTTGGACAAGTCTAGTGGTATGCATTGAAAGATAAAAATTTATAAGCAGAGCAAAGATAGAATATCCAAACATTTTGGGAAGGCATATAGTTATCCAAAATTAATATTGACATGAAATAAGTGGCATGTTAAAGACTTGTAGGACATATAGGTTCTTGAAGAGGAATATTTGTTAGCACAAATCTTGAATGTGCAAGTATCAGGGATTTGGTTGTATAAATCACATAATATAAAAATAGAAGAAACCATTAACATGTAAAAAGAGCTATAATTTTCACCTTGGAACAACTATTCTTAAAAATATATTAGAGTGAATTTAGGTCTATAATTTGGACTATATAATAAAACAATTTAGTATTCCCTTTTAATATTCACATTATTATCAATTTATGTTCTATTTCAAATTCTTAGATTTAGGGAAGCATCACATCATGATTTTAGGGTTTGTTATGGGTTTTATATAAAGAGTGGGAAAACCCTAAAGAATGTAGATTTTTATCATTTAGCTTATAACACAAATATAAATCCACCATTATGTGAGAATTCATGTGTTATATATGGATTTATAGGGGAAATGCATTCACGGGTGAGAAAGTGCCCCCATTTTATGTTTTTATCATTTATTATAATTTATATTTATAGTTATACTTTATTAAATTTTTGGAATACAAAAAATTATTTCCATTTATTAAGAAAAAGTGGTTTTCAACATTAACATTATTTTTATGATATTTTTAATATGGTTAGAAACTTCAAGATCAAGATTTTAAAGATAAATATGCTTAAGTATTTGTCCAATGCCCCAGATTCTAGTGGTTTGAAGCTCCAAGATAAGTCCAAAATTTGTGTTGAAAAGGTTGATTGAGTGTAATATGGATAATTTTCCTCCCATTAAAGATTTTTATCCTTTAATATTATTTCCTAAGAATTATGATGCAAATACATTTTATGATTACCATAGAATTAATAAACACTTTTCAAATAACTACATGACGTTGAAGCATAAGGTTAAATAAAAATAATTCATAACAACCAAATTAAAGTGGAAGGTATACATAAAAATTTGAATGAATTAGTGGCTTCAACAAATCAACACTTGAAAATATATATCAACCCTCTTCAAAATCATCATACTCAACCAAAAGATCAATGAAATGTTCAAATAATAGATTTAAAAGATCAAATGGAAACACTAAAAGCTTATAATATGCATTCGCATGACATATTTGTTTATTTAATAATTTAAAATATATGGAATAAGGACCCTCCTACAATTGTGTTTAATGATAATGATATCCTAAATGATAACTTGTATAATAGGTTTTTATTCATAAGAGCTTTCATAGGCGCACTTAGACAAAAAAAAGATGGATTTGTGGTAGATAATGGTTCAATATTTTATGTATGTAATAATAAATCCATTGATGTATTGGAATATATGTAGGTAGTTATAAAATACTTTAAAATTTATGATGGGATATGTTTGCATTATTACAGAGTCACTTAATTATGTTTTTCCTATTAATGTGGGTCCTAAGATAATTTTAACTTTATAACATGGGTAAATCTATGAATTGGGATCAACGTATTATAGTTGGACTCAATATTTATCATCCAACACAATAACAAGAACAATAAGAGGTTGTGCATAATAAAATTCCAAAAGAACAACTAAATGTTAGACATCATGTAATATAACATTAGATTCATGGACATAGTACTATATCTACAAGGGTATGTTTCTGAAAACCTATTCCTACTATAAAAATAGAAGAGTTTAAACATGACCTAATCATTCAAGATAGTATTCATTTAAAGATAAATATGCATAGTAGATAATGAAACTAATGATGATAATGTATTATATTTCTTAAAATAATAAATACCTTTGCATCCTAATTTTAATATTTTATGATATATATATATATATATATATATATATATATATATATATATATATATATATATATACACACACACACACACGCCCACTTATATCTTATGATGATTATAATGTTTCATTTGATTCTAATTATATTATTGGGTTTATTTTCCTAACTAACTACTTACATTACAAATGAACTATCCCCTTTTTTACATTATTTTAATATTTTCTCTATTGGCATGTCCCTTCATTTTTTGCTTCCCTATTTTTATGTTTGTGTGTGGATTTTTAAAATTTATGTTTCCTACTCATCTTTATTATATACTAGGTCACCCACTTGGGTCTTTATTTTATTTCCTATTTCACTACGATTTTCCTTATACTTCTATTATTTATTATGTTGTTCCTAATTTTACTTCATATTCACCATGATTCAAGAGCTAGTTATTCTTGATTGATTTATTAATTTGATTATGATTTATAAAATTTTCTCCAATTTCCTCTGCATTTTTTATTCTCTCCATTTTTTCATGCTTCTTTTTCCATTTGAGTTTTTCTCTCTTTTTCCTATGGTTTAAATTTTTCCTCTTGCATCCATTATTTTATTTTATTCTCAAGTTACCTCTTCTCTTGTCAATTTATTACTTTTCACCTTGAATATTTTCTTTTTTAATCCCATCACAAAAGCTTTAACTAAATTCCAAATGATAATAACATATGTATTTTGGAAACATGTTTGTAAGCATACAATGAATTCTAATGGAATTTGTGGGTCATTATGAATCCCTTTTTACTTTTCCCATTGCTTATAAATTTTCTTATATATGTATGTGATTGGATGATTTAATTTATTGTTTCTATTTCTCTCATGTTTGTTGTAGCAATGATTACTACATGTTTTCTTGAAATTCCTTTGCCCTTATTTTATTAAGTAGTTATTTGTAAAAATTTATTATATTATGATTATGTTAGACTATAAATTATATGTTTATGACTACCCACCTATTTAAAAAGGTTATACTATAATTATTTATTATTTTCATGTTAGTGATGAGATTTTTGAGATAAAATTAGGATTTGTAGGTAAAAATTATATGTACATGATTGAGTATTCACAGTAGGCTAGTTTCACATGGACCATGGTCACTCAGGAAAAACTATAGGGGAATCATGGGGATTTCTCCTAATAGCATTTAGGTTCTATATTTATTTATTTTTATATATATTATATTTGGATTTAATTTTACCATATATTCTTTATGGTACCTTGCATGTTAAATGTGTCTTTTTATTCTTTGTTCTTCCATATTTACTCATATTTTCCCTCTACATTTTCTATATTTATGTCTTAGATGTTTGTTTCAAGCTTAGTTACAAGGTTATATTTTTTTCTCTATCTTTAGTGCACTTGATGTGCTTGATCTTTATTTGATTTTTATTCAATGTACTTGATTTATTTGCTCTATGTCATCATTTTTGTATGTTCATACTTAGTTTTTTTATGTTTCCTTAGTGTTTTTGTGACACTCTATGTTTGGTGTTCCTCCCTTACTTTTCTATGTGATTGAAATGTTTTATATGTTTGAGGTGTTTAGTCTATTCTTGGTCAAATATGTGACATGTTTCTTATTATATTTATTGTTCATAAGTGTTTTATATGTTATATGGTGCTATGATTTATATCATTTACAATTATTTTTAGTCATTTATTATGTTTATATGATTCATATCAACCATATAATTAGGTTAAGAAATAAAATTTGTGTTTTACATTACTATTTATTATACCATTGGTACAAAATTACTCAATTATTTCAAGCCCATATAAGACATCCCTTATTGATCTTATATTTATTATATCTTGTGTTTAAATGGGGCAAACTACTTTTTATGTTATAATTATTACATTATTTTCCATATAGAAAATATTATTCATATGCTTACATTGAATACATCATGTGACCATGTGGGGCAACTTATTTATCATCTAAGAAAATAACAAGTAAAATAAGAGTTTGTGAATAATAAAATTCCAAATGAAGAACCAAATATTAGACATTAGGTAATATAACATAAAATTCATGGACATAATACTACATTTACAAGGGTATGTTTTTTTAGAATCTATTCCTACTCAAAAAAAATAAGATTTTAAACATGATGTAATCATTCAAGATAGTATTCATGCAAATAATCACATTTTAATGTAAATATGTATAGTAGATAATGAAAATGATGATCATAACATAATATATTTATTCAAATAATAGATACCTTTGCATCCCTTTTTTAAATTTTGATGATATATGTGAGTCCACTTATATATCTTATGATGATTATAATGTTTCATTTTATTATAATCATATCATTGGTTAGATTTTCCTAACTAACTACTTACATTCCAAATGAACTATCCCTCTTTTTTGTACATTATTTTTATATTTTACTATTGTTTCTATATTGGCATGTCCCTTTCATTTTTTGATTCTCTATTTTTATGTTTGTGTGTGGATTTTGTAAATATATGTTTCCTACTCAACTTTATTTTATGCTCAGGTAACCCACTTGGGTCTTTATTTTCTTTCCTATTTCACTAATATTTTCCTTGGTTTCCTTATGCTTGTATTACTTATTATGATGTTCCTAATTTTAATTAATATTTCACCATGATTCAAGAGCTAATTATTCTTGCTTGATTTATTCATTTGATTATTCTTTATTAACTTTTCTCCAACTCTCTTTGCATTATTTATTACCTCCAGGTTTTCATGCTTCTTTTGACATTTGATTTTTTATCTTATCATCCAATGGTTTAAATTTTTCTTCTTGCATCTATTATCTTATTTTATTCTCAATTTGCCTCTTCTTTTATCATTTTATTAATTTTCACCTTGGATATTTTATTTTTTTATCCCATCATAAAATATTGAATTGAATTCCAAATGATAATAGCATATGTATTTTAGAGACATGTATGTAAGCATACAATGAATTCTAATGGAATTGGTGGGTCACTATGAATCCCTTTTTACTTTTCCCATTGCCTCTAACTTTTATTATATATGTATGTGATTATATGATTTAATTTATTGTTTCTATGTCTCTTATGCTTGTTGTGGCAATGATTACCACATATTTTCTTGAAATTCCTTTCCCTTTATTTTGTTAAGTAGTTATTTGTAAAAAAATACTATTATATGACTATGTTAGACTATGAACTATATGTTTATGAACACCCACTTATTTAAAGAGGTTATACTATAATTATTTATTATATAAATGTTACTGATGAGATTATTGAGATAGATGCAGGATTTGTAAGTTAAAATTATATGTACATGATTGAGTATCCACAGTGGGCTAGTGTAACATCTCATGTCCACTCAAGGAAAACTATAAGGGAATTATGGCGAAATGTCTTAGCAACATTTAAGTTATATATATATATATATATATATATATATATATATATATATATATATATATATATATATAAATTATATTTGGATTTAGTTTGACCATATATTCTCTATGGTACCTTACATGTTTGATGTGTCTTTTTATTATTTATTATTTCATAATTATTCATGTGTGTTATCTATGATTTCCATGTTTATGTCTTAGATGTTTGTTTTGAGAATAGTTACATGGTTGTATTTTTTGTTTTATCTTTAGTGCACTTGATGTGCTTGTTATTTGTTTTATTTTTATTCAATGTAATTGATGTACTTGATATATGTATTCATTTATGTATGTTCCTACTCATTTTTTGATGTTTTATTAGTGTTTTTGTGGAACTTAATCTATGTGTGATGTTCCCTCCTTAGATTTTATGTTTTTGGCTTGCTTTAAATGTTTGAGGTGTTTAATTTGTGCTTGGTCAAATATGTGACATGTTTCTTATTCTAGTTCTTGTTCACAAGTATTTTACATGTTGCATTGTGCCATGATTTATATCATTCACAATGCTTTTAGTCATTTCTTATGTTTCTATTATTCTTATCATGCATATATTTGGGTTAATAATTCAAACTTTTTCTTTACATTACTATTTATTATACTATTGGTACTACATTACTCAAGTATTTTAGGTCCACATAATACATCCTTTATTGATCTTACAATTCTTAGATCTTGTGTTAATATGGGGCACATTAACTTTTCTGTTATTTTTTTAAATTGTTTTCCATGTGGAAAATATTACTCATACACTTACATCGAATAAATCATGTGACCATGTGGGGTAACTTATCTATAACATATATTCTTCCAAGATTATGTTATACATTAGTTCCTTTCAATTTTATCTTGCACATGATATATGTAATTGATTTTTTTGAGACATAGATGAGTAAAATATTGTGATGTTCCAAAATAGGGTCTTAAGTAGTAATGGAATTTTAGAATAATAGACATACCTCAACTTCAATTAACCATTTGAGAATATTCTGAAAATAATTTCAAATAGTTTAAAAAGATAATTTTAATATTTTGAGTGTAGTTTATGAGCCTATAATTTGTTTTTTAATTAAATTTTTTGGATGAATATTGCCAATTTCAATGTATCACTCCTTATATTTTTATTGTTATATAAAAAGTGAGCACCTTCGTACCAAACCTTTTTTGAAATAAATAAATGATTTTTGCTATAATTTTTGTTGATATGTGGAAAACTCGATGATGAATGATTTCATTTCTTACCTTATTTATTAATAAATATTTTTATTAATTATTTAATTTAATATTGGAAAAAAATGAAACATCATTTATTTGCATAAGCTATTTTATCTAAAATTGGATTAATGAAATAATAACCCTTTTATTATATAGAAACTATAGAACAAAAGCTAACTATAAATTGGTAGGGTATACATAAAATATAGTTTTTTAAATATGATTCAAACATGCCGAATTATATATATCATAATAATCAAACACAAAAGGATAAATAATGAATTAGCTTATTTATCACACTTCCCAGATCTACACATGCTTGATTTTTGATTTGATGTCATGCAAAAGGATTTGTATTATGTTCATTTCTAAAAGTAAATGTTGTTTCTAGTTTGGTCAATATTTATTTTTATTAGATAGTATCAACTGTCGATCTTGACCTAAGACATTTTATTTTTACCTTGTAAATATAAGACACTAATTATTTCTTTGATGCTTTATCTATGTTAGCAATATCCTTTTCTACCTTCTCAGTCTTTCCAACACACTCATGTGTACTTAATTTATCAAACCCTTATGTCCTAAGAAAATACTTGAGACATAAAATGGGGGTGGGTGGGGGGGCAAGGGTAAATTAGGTGGAAGGGATTAAGTTGGACTGACCTGGATCAATCCCTATTAATAGACCAAGAGCTACACTACATTGTTAATTTAAGTGGAATTAAAAATATTGTATAATAGGGGAAAAGAGAATTTAAAATTGTGTAGATGATCATGATGTGAATTTGTTATTCTTCATAGTGGTCCATAGTGTTCTTGAAAAAAATGTATGTAATTAGATAGATTATTATCCAAATGAAATAAATGATATAATCATAAATAAAATATTGAAAATGTTAATCAATGAAAAACTATACCTATATGCATGCTATGTGCCATTGCTTATGGAGTATGTGTTTTCCATGGAGAAAAATAAATATTTATGATCAAGGATTGACCCAATTGCCATAGAGAAAAAAGAGGAAATTTGTAGCATCTGTTCATTTAATGGCCATTAAAATGGATAATATTTCAAGTGGTAAATGTGATGAGTAAAAAATTGAGGGACATAAAAACCTCAATTTACTGACTTAAATAACTATGCTCTTGGAGATATTGGTTCTTATGTTGAACCAAGACAAATTGAGGGTGATCAAGCCCCAATTTGAAGTGAATGTTTGTAAAATATAACCCTTTTGAGGACACATAAATCTCAATTTGTTTTGTATTTTTAACCAAGATGGAAAAAGGTTGGAATCCATAATGGATTCATAGGATATAATATTAGATGGATTTGAATTGTATTATGCATATTAATTGAATAAACCACTACATATGGATTTTAGATTTAATTATCACATTTTTTTCTTAAGAAATATATGCATGATCAAAAGAGAATGGATAAAATACATGCCCCTACCATGAAGACAAATAAAAAGTATTAATGAAGGTATGACATGAATATGTATCATGCCCCCTATATCATTGCCACTTATATGGTTTGTTATGCATCCATATGATAAATATAGAAATTATAAGTTTGTGTAGATGTAAATCATAACTTATCCTATAGGTATAAAATTTAATTGTGTAGATGTATAAAAATAATCTAATTTTAAACCATTATGAATTTTTGAAATTATGATATGTATCATTTGAAATATATAATTTTTAAGGCACATAAATATGTATATTATATACCCCTATAAATATGTACCCATTTGTCTTACATCTAATTCATATATAATATCTAAAAACCTTTGAGGCTAAATTGTGTCGTAGTTAATAATTATTTATTTGAATTGTGTTGGTTTCATATAAATAGTATTTTTTTTATTTGCACCATGTTTACACCCCCCTCGAGGTAAGAGATAAGATTATCAAATGGATCAGGCTGAAAGATATAAAAAGTAAAATAAATATGATCAATTAAAATGGTTAATATATTAAGTAATAGATTTTAATTTTATCATTATACAAATCATGTTAGTCATAAAATAGTCACATGCGATGGATAATATTATTGCCAAAGGCAATGGTGTTCATATTGAGATATCATGAGTTGTCTAGTGTGTAAAAAGTGAACATTTTTTGAAGTTGTCATTAGTGACCAAGTAGTCTTATGATGTGGGATAATGTGTCACGTGTGTCCCAATGCAATTGATGGGACATATTTGTTATAAATAATGCTTAAGACATTGCTTTTATAAGTTTCATTTAATGATTGAATTAATTATGCAATAGGCATAGTAAATAATACTATAAAAATTCAACTCATAAATAGTAAGATGAAAAATGTTTTTGTAATTTTATTTTCATTTTCACTTTATGTAAATTGAGCTCTAAGTTTCCAATATTCTCAACCATCGATTTACATTATTGATTTGGTTTGAGCATTTACAAATTGCCTTACAAACCTAAATAGTGGATGAGCTAGTATGTATGGATTTTACTCTAGTTTTATAATAAATGATATGATTATTATGAATTTTTTTGTTTTTGGAAAATTTTATTACTTTTTCACTTTTAGATTTTAATATTTTAGATTCAACTATTTTACCCTAATGATTCAATATCATCGAGTTTTCAAAAATACTATCTTGAATAGGATGATATTGTCTAAAATGGGATGATAATGTCTGATAGTATTGAGCTTTCTGGCATTTATAGTCTTTTACTTTTTTATGCTTCTAGTAAACATATTTTTGTGTGTATTACATCTATTTTGATCTGAAACTTGACTTTGGTTATGTGTCATGTCTTGTAGTGTGATTTATATGTGTGGGATTTTGAGGTGGATGACATATGATTACATTGGTGGATCTTGGTTTATTTGATGAAAATTAGCTAATATTTTAGGATCGTAGGTTATCACATGTTGGCCAATTGGGCCAAGCTCTGTATAACATGAATTTGATGTCAACATAGGCTAAGAGATAACATCCAAATACTTTTAGTTTTTGGTTATCAATAGGTGAGATGATTGTGACACTAGAGGATGTATGGTGCATCTTATAGTTATCCATTTTTTGAGAGAGGGATATGGTGATAGATATAGAGTGTTTAACATATGTGTGACTATCCCATAGGTATATGACAGGTAAATGATAAGGTCTCGATCAAGGTGGTTTTATTTTACTTGATTAGATTATGTGATTAGATGTTTCATAGTTGTAAATTTATATATGTTGTATACTTGCATCATTTTTATCAATATATGGAAGAGTAGTGGTGACCTTGTATCATATATGTAATATTTTTCACTCTATTGATAAGATTCATACTAGATATTCTTAGGGATGTATCATGTTAGCCTACTTATATTGATATTTGTATAGATTTACTTTAGAGATTCACACTGGTGGGTTTGGAGGAGCCACATTATTACATGTATAGTAATATGAACATATCAATATAGTATGTCCATTTGATAGTCCTCATGGATATTGAGCTAATCTCATTTCCTTTGGATCTTGTTGGGTCTTACCAAGATGTAGGGGATTGATAACTTGAATTACAAAGTTATTTTGGATAAATAGACTCCAAAAATGATTCAGTTGTGACTAAATATGATATTTGGGAGGTGGCCAAAATATTTCAAAGAGCTTTGACACATAAACCTTAATATGTGGCTACATGATCAATTTCTTAAGGCAATTGAGATATTTTAGTATGAATGTGTTACATGCTATTTTATATTAACTCAAGATGTGCCTCTAGTGCCTTACCCATGGACGTGGATTAATAGAGATATTATTAGACCAAAGGTAAAGACAAGACATACAGGTGCATAATTGGTTCCTCGACTAGCGAGGAGAACAAATATTTAATTATTTTAGAACCAAGTGATGATGTAGGATGTACAATAACCTAAAAATAGTGGTGGAGTACTACTCGATGGGATGTATTATTTCTAGTTGTGGTAAGTTATATTAGTGTTGTGCCCCCTATGAAAGGTGGAATGGATGGAGAATTTAGGAGGTGGAGATGGTGGAGGTGGTGTATGAGCACTATTGGTACCATAACCTTTACCTCTACTTGTAGAAAAGTATATGAATTCCCTTCTTTCTATAGTTATGGCTACTGTGGTGTCTAATCATGAGTATTTATATGATTATTTACACTTTAACTTAGTTGATTATTGATATTATTATAGTTATTTTCTAATATATTCATGTAATTAGTATTTCAGGGTATATATATTGGTTTACAATAGTATATGGGGCCATTTTTACTTTGACATAAAATGTGCCATATTGCATAGTGGGTGTGGCTTAGTTGAGTGGGTTGACTAGGTTGCTAGAAAACATGCACATTTTAAAATCCTTGTGTGATAATTTTTGCTGCATATATTGTTATTTCTATCATATAAGATGATTTACAAGCATAGCTCAGTAGAGGCTTAAGCATACTCATGATTTTTATTAATCAAGGGATATACTTGAGTTATTTTGTACTTTGTACTTTGATCAAACACATTTGATGGTTTTGATAATAGTGCTTAAGATATATATCTAATTATATAGGTCATGATTTTGATCACGTGGATCAGTGGTATGAGATGGATTTTTGACTTCATAAGTTGTGGGTCTAGTTAGAAATGATAGTTCAAATGATGATGGTACTTCCATCATTGAGTCTTTTGATTTTTTGATGTTCTATAAACATGATATTAGAATTTGTGATTCTTAGTATCACTTATGTGATAATGTTACTTAAAATTGAATTCTCCAACAGTTTGGAAAAATAAAATCACTGTAATCTATTTCGTGAATCTATTGTTGAAAATTTCCAAATGGTTATAATTTTTGTTATTGTAATACACTATTAACTTACACTTTTGATTGATACATAGATACTTGTTTCAATTTTTTCTTCCATATTTGTCCCGTAGAGGTTATATGAACACTTGTACCATGTTTTTTAGCATCGATGACTAATCATTTTTTCATATCACTTTTATCAAAAGTTCAAATGAACAATTATTCTGAAGAGCTCAAACGACTTCTTCTTGTGTTTTTTTCTTCAAAGGTTGATAGGTTATTCATTCCTTGGTAGGAATGTATTGGGATGTCTCAGTCTTCTTAGAATAGCTACTATAAGAAGTTGGATAGAAATAACATATTCCCTTTTTCTCAAATTTAATAACTCATCTATCAACAAGCTGTGTAATATTTTGTCATAAAATATAAAAATCATTATTGTGATGCCCATTAATACCATGGTAAGTGAAAAATGGTTGACCTTTTATCTTCTTAAATCTTTGAGGTGGATGATATTTCATAAGAAGAGTAAACATATAATTATCCAATAATGTATGTAATATATCATGTGGTATATCTATAAGGTGATCAAACTTAAGTGGTTGCCTCTTAATATAAGTACATACCTTTATTGTAGTTGTTATCCTATAAATTGATTATTTGCCTTTATATAAAACTTCTATTGATTGTTCCTTTTTGTGAACATTTGTCCTAGGAGAAATAATAAAGGTTTTCTCATTAACCTTATTGTTAAAAACCTCTTTTTTCAATTCTTTCTCTTTTCCAACAATTTTTATTTTTAGATAAGATGAATTGGATTCAACCTTTGAGTAGTATTTTGTTTCTTTAGTGAAAGTTTATTTATATTATTACCATCTATTAGAACATTAATTATAAGTGGGCTTAATTAACCCTTATCCTTGGCTATTAATTAAATAAGTAATAATTTATTATTTATTACCATGAGGTGAAAATATCATAGAAATAAATAATAAATTTATAGTTATTTAATTATTACCAACTTTAAATTAATTTTTTTATTGGGATGGATGGAACCATTATTTTTATAATGGTCACCTCTCTTGATTTTTCATTATAAATAGGGTTTTACCCCTATTGTAAAACCAACATGTGAATATAAAATCATTGGTCATATTCAATCTAAAGATTTTGTGAAATCTTATCTGAGAAGTAAGAGGTTGAAAAATTGTACTAGGTATAGATTTGATCTTCTCAATTATTTGAATAATCATCATTAGTGGATTTTTTACATCTTTAAGGTTTTCCCATGGTAAATTCATGTGTTTTATACATTGATATATGTTCATTTATTCCATTATGCTTTGTTATCAATTACTCTTCTAGATCTTGTGCACTGGTTTCTTTATTTTATAATGTTACCAGAGATAATGGAGAGGATTTCATTGGAAATAATATTGTATTGAGTTAAATATAAATAGATGATATTTTAATTTATTCAAAATAATTATTATTCAAAGTCTGGTGCAACCCTTTCACCTGAAGAAAAAAAATCCAATGTCTTGAGGCCAGTTATTTGACATTAATGATTTGATCTTCAATCACATTGCTAGACAAAACCTTTGTAGAACATGAGACACTTCAATTTATCCCCTATAAGTTTTCCCAATAATCTCTAATGTACTTGTATGTCTCGGGTGCCTGAAGAAATTAAAAAATCAAACTTTTGGCATGAAATTTCCATTCTAAGGGTTCTAACTTATTAGTTTTCAGGATTGAAAGCTCCTTGAAAA
This sequence comes from Torreya grandis, assembly GCA_037957365.1. Classification (NCBI taxonomy): domain Eukaryota; kingdom Viridiplantae; phylum Streptophyta; class Pinopsida; order Cupressales; family Taxaceae; genus Torreya; species Torreya grandis. The sequence continues at coordinate 277,203 of JARHVA010008798.1, forward strand.
TTTTTAAGGTCTGAGAAGGCCATTCTAATCCTATGTGATTTTTATAAGCCTCTTATAATGCCATTGTATGGCCTAAATCATCAACTCTTCACATAAAAATTCATTTTTAAATCAAATAAAATTTTGAAACTTTTTCTGGGTTCCTCATGCAAAAATTAAGTTAGTGGTAAAGCTTCACTTCATTCTGAATCCTGTATAATCTATTATGAGAATTTATTCACCTACAGAGTGCCATTTTGAAGTTACATATAAAAAAAGATATAAATATAGATTAGTGCATATAAAATCTCAATGAAGCTCTTAGATGGGTTGGTGGTAGTATTTTTACTAAAAGCTTGTAGTTTGGGAGGTCTAGTGTTCAAAACCCACAAAATTAATTTTTTATTTTTGAATTTGGTCAAATTTAGTTTAATTTTAATTCCATTTTTAGTTTGTGTGCCAACTTATCATGCATTCAAAACCCTAGTTGACCTATTGACCTTATTTCAACATTTAACCTATTGAATGTTTTGTCAAACACAGTTGTGTAACTAATTGATCCCTATATTTTGGCACCTTTTGGACACATATACATGGTCCATTTTGTATTCTAAAACCTTATTTTATTAATTATACAAATTTTTTAATAATAGTGTCTAGGTTATTATTATGAGTGTGACTCTTTTGACACCTAGTTTAGTGTAATTTCATTTCAATTTTTTGCATTATTTTACATCTAATTTGATCCTTAATTTGATGTTCACTTTTGATTTACTTTGTTTTAAAAAAAATATTATAAAAACTCATTATAAAAAAGAAAGTTGTGCTTACATTAGTGTATCTTTGCAACACTTGTAACATCTTGTTTTGTCATAATCTTTTGCAAATTTATTATTTTGTTTAACATTAATTTGAACAATTAATGTATGTTTGCACTTTATATTTTTTTACTATCAATTAGAATTTACTATCATGTTTACAAGGAAACTATGGATTCTTCTCCTTTTTCCTTAAATAAATCTCAAATGTTTAATGGAAATAACTATAATATACAAAAAAAAATGTTAAAGTATAATGTATAGTCTGAATGTTATGTAATATTATCATTGGGACTAAAAATTTCTTTTTGGATGACATGTGACCCTTGAGCATCCTAATGCATTTCAATAGAAATCATAAGAAGCCATGTCCATTATCTTATAGAGTGTTAGGAATGAATTCCTTCTCAACATTTATAATCAAGAGTCTCCTATCGATGATTTAAAACTCCTTGAAGCCATGCATGAGGGAACTTGTCTCTAAAAAATTATTAAGTTACTATTTGAATTGCTAACTATACATATGAAAGGTGATGAAAAGGTCATAAATTTTATTGATAAAATTAAGAACATTAAACCTCAATTAGATGGTTGTAACTATAGTTTTATTCAAGACCAATTAATTTATTTTATCATTCAATTAAATATTCATGAAAAATTTAGAAATTTTATTTTAATTTTGAATTATAAATATCAAACAAAGCAAGATATCACTGATCTGACCACCTTGTCTACTCTCCTGATTCAAGAAGAATGAGTTATGACCAATTTTTATTCTAAAGATATTGCCACTCAAGAACTCATCTTAAATAATATTTTTGATAATAATAAGTATTATAAATATAACCCTAATTCTATTTCTAGTTCAAATAGGAATTAGAAATATGGTAATAAAAATCATAAACCTAAATGTAATGGAAATTACAAGTTATGTGGTAAGTTTGGCTATAGAAAAGAAACATTTTATAATAACAAAGATAGATTTAATAATCAAACTTCAAAAAATAAAAAAGGTAATAAATCTAATCAAAATAATTAGAAGAATAAAAACCCTAATCAGAATACTAATCAGGATCAAAACTCAAATGTTATTTCCTTATATGCTACTTTATTTGCTTCAAATAAAAATGAGTGGATTTTAAATAGTGGTGTATCATACCATATGACTTGATTATCTAATATTTTATGTGATTCTATAGATATCTTTAAAAATATTTACTTAGGAGATAATTTGTTTTTAGAAATAACTATGAAGGGAAAGGCAAAATTTTCAAATATTGTTATTAATGATATTTTTTATGTACCTAAGCTTAAAAATAACTTGTTATCTTGTTTAAAAATTACTAATAATAATTTTATTGTAACATTTATTAAAGATATCTGGTACATTAGAAATTAATATGGGTCTATGATTGTTGAAGGGGTTCAAAATATTGATTTATACATCTCTCCTTCTTTTGCATGTTTTCTTTCATTGCATATTAAGAATGAATCTCAATTATGACATGAAATATTAGGACATATTAATTTTATAAGTTTATGTGATATTTATACTAGAATATTGTTGTTAGGCTTCCTTATATACCTTCTCATCATAAAACTTGTGAGGGTTGCTTATGTGGTAAGCAATATACTAACCCCTTTCACAAGAATCATGATGTGAATTTCTCACATCCTTTAGAATTAATTCATAGTGATGTTGCAGGACCTCTTGAAGTTGTATATATTAATGGTTATTTATATGATTTTACTTTTAGATATGACTATACCATAATGATTTGGTCATATTTCATTAAAAATAAATCTAAAGTGTTTTCTAAATTTAAAGAATTTAAAGCTATTATTGAAAATACTTATAATTTTTTATATTAAAAGATTAAGATCTAATAATGGTGGTGAATACATTAGTAAATATTTTTATTATTTTTTCATTAGTCATGGTATTCAAATGTAACTAACAACTCCCTATTTCCTTCAGAAAAATGGTATTGCTAAAAGGGAAACTACACCATCTTTGAGATGGCTAGAATAATGTTGTATTTTGCAAATGTTATTAAGTTATTGTGGACCAAAGTCATGAATAATACTATGAATATAATGAATAGATTCCCTAATAAATATTTCATTTTTATACGCTAAAATACATGTAATACATGTATGTGCATGCCATATCATTTACCATTATAATAGTTTTGTTGTTAATAAATAAATTGATAGTATTTCAACTACATTTACATTTGTTAGTAGAACTATGTAGTTTGATTCTTGCCAATTTCTAATTACAATTATATTGTAATATATATTTTTTATTGGATAATAAAGTGAATAAGATATAATATCATTATATTTTCAATTCATATGACTTATCATTGAAATACATTATATACATAAAGATCATGCTTAATTTGATAAGATGATCTCATTTAGATATTGAATTTGGTAAGAAGATCATGCTCCATCAGTTTAGAAATTTTATGTTTCAATTGTTAAAATGATTTCATTTGATTAGTGAGGAAAATTCATGCTAAAACACTTATACACTAAATTTTATAATAAGATATGTTATGAAATTTAAAGTGTAAATGGAGTTTGTATTAATTGACTTCATCATTTACTTTACTAAGCATTCTATTCATACTTCTTTGAAATTATTTGTTTTAATTTCATGTCTATTTGATTTGATGATTGCATATAATTATTAAATTATACATATATATGGGAGGTTATACCTCAATCTTTGTTGAAGGATATTAAACTTGCAATTTTTTTTATAAGATTCAAATTATGAAATGAGGTATTTCTAATAAGATATCTAATGTTTGGCTAAGCTTAGTATCATATTATTAATAAATTATTGTATGAACATCACATGAAAGTTGGGGACACTCATCTTGTCAATATTGGAGACATCTAATAATGAATTACATATAATAATTTATGTTTTTGATCTAACTTTGTAATCAAATTAGTGAACTTGTTTGCTTAAAATATGACTTGATTTTTTTAAATGTGCTTTATCATAGATAAACAATGTCATATTTTATTTTTATGTATTTGGTTATTATGATGCTAACCATACTATGTTATCATGAATAAATTTTTACATGTGTTTAAGTTTTGTGTAGGTGTGCAACACCAAAGAACTAGACATATTGAAGTTCATGTGCATTTAATCTGAGAGAAAGTTCTCAATGGTGATATAGATCTACTTTTTTGTTCTATGGATGAACAAGTGGCAGATATCTTCACAAAACCACTTGGTGATACCAAGTTTTGTCAATTTTATGTAATGTTAAGCCTCTCAGAGTTGTCATTGAGGGAGATTGTGAATGACAATGCCACTTCCTAATGGCCATGTATTTCTTCTTCTTCTTTATACTTATTCTCAATTGTACAACATTGTAAACCTCATGTGGAAGTTATGTTATTGTAAACTTTGTGTGGAATTTTTACTTTTGGTACCCAATACAGAAAAACATAATTTGTAATGGAGGTCCTTATATTATAAAAGGGTACAAATATGGTTAGATGACTATTCAAGAGAAACTGTGGGATGTAGTCTCATGATCATGCTAACCTAAACTTACTTTAAAGTAGTTTATAGATTATAATTCCTTTTGTTTCAAAAGGTGATGGTTGTCATGATGAAGGTTTTTAAATCCTTCAATTGTGTACATAGTATAATTCCTTTTAAGATGACTATGCCATTTATCCCCACTTAACATTGAGGAGAGTGTTAGAACATTTAATTCTAAGTGGACTTAATTGACCATTAGCCTTGGTTATTAATTAAATAAATAGTAATATGTTATTTATTACCATTAGGTGGAAACCTCATGAAAATAAATAATAAAGTTATAGTTATTTAATTATTAATAAAATAAAATAAAATTTTATTATTGAGATGGATGGACCCATTATTTTTATAATGGTCACCTCATTTGGTTTTTCATTATAAATAGGGGTTTAACTTATTGTAAAACCAACTTTTGAATATGAAATCATTGGTCATATTCAATCTGAGGATTTTGTGAAATCTTATCTAAGAAGAAGTGAGAGATTGAATAACTGTATTGGGTATAGAGTTGAGTTTCTCAATTATTTGAATAATCATCATTGGTAGGTTTTTTTATTCTTTAATGTTTTCTCATAGTAAATTCATGTGTTGTGTACATTGAATTGTGTTCATTTATTATATTATGCTTTGCTATCAATTACTCTTCTAGATCATATGCCTTGGTTTATCTATTTTATCACCATCTACATCAAATGCATGATGGTACACATCCATATATAATTTTTTGCAAGAAGTGTAAAGATTATTCAATGCTCTTTCTCTAAGTGAAGAAAGAAAACCCTTACTAAATATTATTTTTATTTCCAAATCTAAGGGTTGATATGTCAACGAGTTTAAAACATTCTTAAATCACATAATGCGTTCTCCAACAACCTCATTATGACCTTGATTTAAACCTTGTAAGTATTCCAATGTTAATTTAGTAATTTCATGCTTATGATAATATGATAATTATATGTCTTATAATCTTTTATAGGTATGTAATTAACCATTAGGAAAACTATATAACTAATCCAAAACATCTCTTTTTAGAATTATATGGAAATATTTTAACAATATGTGTTTCACTTTAGCCCAATGGCCAAAATATATTACATATTATGTTAAATGGTTAGCAGGGTATCCACTACCATCAAATAAAATAAGCATTGACATGAAAGACTCTTTTGGATATGAATACTCAAATACAATTCATGTAAGAGGTTTGTCTTTAATATTAACATGACATGATTGAAGTTTAAAATTAAGAGATAATACTTGATTTTGTAGGTATCCTATAGAATTCGTCATGGACATAATATGACTAGTATGAATCATAGTAGTTTGGAAAGGGGTACTCATAGGTTTTAATTTACCATCTACTCAAAACATAGGCATGATTAAATCAACACTATTTTCATTACATTCTAAGATAACATCATTGCATAATTTGGAAACATTGCATATTGGATCATTTGTATCAAATGAATTTTATAAATAAAAAATATAAATTGCATCATTTTAAATGTCACAAAAAAATTCTTGCATAATTTGACTATCACATTGTTTTTTAGAAGATAAATAAATATTATGTTCATGTGAATCTATTTGTGTTTCTAAAATGAGAGAAGATGTAATAAATGTTTTTATGGAGTGATAAAATGATTATAATCTACTAATTTTATACCATTTACATTTATAGAGAGAAAATTAGAATCACATTCTCCTTTTGTATCATCTACATTGTCTAGAGAGGGAAAAGGAAAACCACATTCCACTTTTATATCATTTTCATTATCTAGAGAGAAAAGGAGAATCAAAGTCTAGTTTTGTAAAGTTTGCATTATCTAGATGTAACATCACTCATGTGAAGTCACACTTCACTTGTTGATTCAAGGCATCCTTCAAGTGATACAACCCTTATTTATTCAAAAAAATGGTTTCTTCCATGTGATATGGTTTAAAAATTATTATTTAAAATTAGGAAGTTTAATTAAAATTAAACTAGCACGTCTTATTTATATATTTTATTATTCCTAAATCTCCAAAAATAAAATTAGAAATTAAAAAGTATCATAGGCTTCCTAGTGAGACTATGAACTCTTTCAAGTAGGTTTAGTAGAAATCCTACAACACTTAGGAGCCTAGTCTAGTTTGGTAGGCTTGCCCCACTATTTGGAGTGTGTAAAAAAATCTGTAAGAAAAATGATTGAAGTGTAAGAGGCCCATGTGGATATGAAATAAAATTTATTATTTGTGTAAGGAAGTGGGATTAATTATGTAATTAAATCCACATGTTTCTTGTATGAAATTATTTTTTGAGTGCAAGAAAAGTATGGGCTTGTAATAAAAGGTATGAGTATTGCAAGGCAACAAAACACAATTTTAAGGAGGGTAATCCCCTCCATCAATGATTTTTGGTGGATTCTTGAGCGATAAAATTATATTTAACCTCTCAACATTGGCTCATTTTTGTGGTTCGTTAACCATGGAGGAGCTTGTTGAAGGAGGAGCTTAGGATATGTTTGACAAGTGGTGGAGAAGAGGTAGGTATCTTATGCTTGTCATCACTCTAGTGTTTTTTATATTTGGAAATGTTATTTTAGTGGCATTAGAGAATCATATTTTGTTTTTTTATTGAAATGGAAAATAAAGTTATTAATTGGATCTCTCTCTCTCTCTCTCTCTCTCTCTCTCTCTCTCTCTCTCTCTCTCTCTCTCTCTCTCTCTCTCTCTCTCTCTCTCTCTCTCTCTCTCTCTCTCTCTCTCTCTCTCTCTCTCATTTCAAAAATGTACAATGGTTTATCATGTTAGAAATATGTTGATGTTGGAAACATATTTACTTTCATATTTATTCCTCATAAGATGTTTATTGTGTTCATTAAATGGAAAATAGATTGTGGATAAGGTAGACAAGCTTTGCGTTGATCTTTCTTTTTGAAATAAAGTAGGGGATGGTAGTTATATTTTAGCCCTTAAATATGATTAGCCTTTTTATATTGACTAGATTTAGTTATTTTAAAAATAAAAATAAATGCTTTTCTTTCCCTTTGAAAATTTTCCTTTTTATAATTATTTTCTCGCCCTTTCACATTAATTATTAAAAGAATTTTTTTTATTAAATTATCAATCATAACAAGAATAACTCTATCTCTCTTTTTCAACCCTCTCCTTTGGAATACATACATACATACATACATACATACATACATACATACATACATATATATATATTATGTATGTATGTATGTATGTATGTATGTATGTATGTATGTATGTATGTATGTATTCCAAAGGAGAGGGTTGAAAAAGAGAGATAGAGTTATTCTTGTTATGATTGATAATTTAATAAAAAAAATTCTTTTAATAATTAATGTGAAAGGGCGAGACAATAATTATAAAAAGGAAAATTTTCAAAGGGAAAGAAAAGCATTTATTTTTATTTTTAAAATAACTAAATCTAGTCAATATAAAAAGGCTAATCATATTTAAGGGCTAAAAGATAACTACCATCCCCTACTTTATTTCAAAAAGAAAGATCAACGCAAAGCTTGTCTACCTTATCCACAATCTATTTTCCATTTAATGAACACAATAAACAATCTATTTTCCATAAGATGTTTATTGTGTTCATTAAATGGAAAATAGATTGTGGATAAGGTAGACAAGCTTTGCGTTGATCTTTCTTTTTGAAATAAAGTAGGGGATGGTAGTTATCTTTTAGCCCTTAAATATGATTAGCCTTTTTATATTGACTAGATTTAGTTATTTTAAAAATAAAAATAAATGCTTTTCTTTCCCTTTGAAAATTTTCCTTTTTATAATTATTGTCTCGCCCTTTCACATTAATTATTAAAAGAATTTTTTTTATTAAATTATCAATCATAACAAGAATAACTCTATCTCTCTTTTTCAACCCTCTCCTTTGGAATACATACATACATAAATACGTACATACATACATACATACATACATACATACATACATACATACATACATACATACATACATACATACATACATACATACATACATACATACATACATACATACATACATACATACATACATACATACATATATATATATATATATGATAAAATAGTTTATTGTATAAATGAATTAAAAATAAAAATAAATAAAGTAAATAATAAAGTAAATTTTTTTTGTTTTAAAAAATATATTTATTATAGAAATGGGGAGGTGGTTGAGTTGACCCAACCCCATTACATTTTAGTAAGGGGATGGGGTCTAACAAATTGAACCTAGTTCCCCTTTAATGGTTATGTAGGTCAAATTGATATGAACTTTATCATCCCTAATAATCCCTAGTCGTGGGTAGGGGTTGCAACCTAGTTGAACCTCACCCTGCCCTGCACAATAGGTGGTGGAGTTATTAGATATTAAAAAAATGTATATATTCAATACTTAAATTTAAAAAATGCATGTTTATATTTAAATGTGTATATATATTTATGAATACACACAAACACACAAATAATTATCTATACATATATACATAATTATTACTACGTATAACACATGGTAATAATTATATATAAATACATAATTATTACTTTTTTTTTTTTTGTGTGTGTGTGTATATATATATATATATATATATATGAATGTATATGTGTGTGTGTGTACCATCTTCTCTCTTTCTCACACACACACACATATACATTCATATATATATATATATATATATATATATATATATATATATATATATATATATATATATATATATACATACATACATACATACATACATACATACATACATACATACATACATACATACATACATATATACTTTACAAAAAACATAGATCATGAAATTATTTGGGTTCTTCTTCTTGAGACCTCTAAATCCTCCTCCAACCTTTAAAAAAATGAAAGAGAAGAAATGAAGAAAAAACTTGAAAGTTGAATTTGTTTTGCTCATAAGGAATAATTAGGGAAACTTTTGTGAAACCTAAAACTAATGGTGGAAATTGGTTTAATCCATTGGTGGAGATTCATCCCATCACAACTTGCATCAAGTGGAATTTTTTTAAATGGATGTTATTACCTTAATAAATGTATTAAGTACCTAGCCCTGTTCCTTGGCTCTTTTAAATTAATTGATCAATTTGGAAAATAAAATTCACTAAACATTTTTAGAAGTAATATTTTTTGCCTAGGCATATTAGAAGATATTATCTAACCCCTTATAAAGGAATATATGTAGTTAATAATGTTAAATAGTTAAATGAAATGTATTTAGTATAGATTTGTTTTTAATGTTTTTAATGTTGATAAAATACCTAAGGCATCATAATAAGTTAGGAAAATATATTATGATGATACGTAACTATCTTACTTTAAGTTAAATTTACTTTCTATATGTCATTATTTTAGAATCAAATAACTTAAGAAAACTAGTTTGATAAAATAATAAAGTGTTGTTTTAGGATCAAATCATATTTACTATATTATTAATTAAAATTGACTAGTTTAAGGAAACTAGATTTATGAAAAAGTACTTGTTTATTTTACATTAAAATATATTTAATATGTAATTATGTTTGAATGGCTTAGAAAAATGGTTTATGCTACTATAAATGTGAATTAAATGTGTTATGTATTGAACAAATTTTAGTACTTCTTTGTCCTTTTCAACCTTATGAAAAATCTTTTAGAAAGAAAAGAAAATAAATACCTAAAATTGGATTTTTCCCAATCAGAAACTTGAACCTAAATAATATGAAAAAATAAGTAGATAATTTTAAATCCCATTAACAACTGCCATTTTGTGACCAATTTGAAAGGCATTTTAAGAGTAAAGTTTTAACACCTTCTCTTATCTCCAAAGTTGGTTTGGAATTGATGAAAATTAATTATCAAAAATAAAAAAATCAAATCTAAAAGTTATAACACAATTTTAATATCTTAAAATTATCACTAATTGAATAAAATAAATTTATCATGAGTTTTTACTATTTTTAGTAAGATATTTTTTAAGATAGTTTGATGAATTTTTTTTAAAGCACTTTTCAACTATTAAATTCATTTTGGAATGCTAAGTAAAAATTTTGGTTTCTTCCTAATTAAAATATTTTAATACATAAAATAATTACCTATAACTTAGAAAATATGCTCTAATGCTCAAAAAAATTCCCCCTTGTCCATAAATTAATACAAGGGTGTTTTTGTACATAGATTAACAATTTGGAGTTTGGTGAGCTTTATATGCTTTAGGAGTATCACTTTTTTTTGTATTTTATTTAAGTGTATTAATATAATTTATAAATTAATGTGTGGATATCTTACACTTTTATAGACTAATATATTTGTTTATAGTCTTATTTTGAGTTTTAGGCCTTAATTGTATTTTAATTATATAAGGATTTAGTTTCCCTATGATTAGGTTTAGTAATGTGTCCTCTTAGTGGATGAGTTATAATTTACTCTTATAATGAAACTTGTTTCACCATGTTCAAACTTTGGTAGTCTAAGAAAATTTAACCTTGTTTGTTTTGATGCCTCTTCTCATTACACCTAGGCAAGTTAGTGGCCATAGTGTTAGCCACAAAGGTAATTGCACTTATCATAATTATAAGACTAAAGATTAAATGATATATGCATTAACATTCGAGTTAAAATAATTTTGGGTAACATGTAAAGTATAGCTTACCCTAATTCTATGTATTAAGGTGGTCATTTCAGCTATGTAGGTAGTCTAAAGATTAGGTGTACGAATAGGTAACTAACACTGAAGATGCTCCCCTAGTGTGGGTGTTAATAACTAACTTTTAAGTGTTCTTGAAACCCATTCACTCGTCACTAACCCTTATAGTATTTATCTATAGCACATGTTCTTAGGGTGTTCTTCCTTATGTATTGTATTCTTCTAGTTGTTAACTTTGTAGAATGATTTATTGTATAGTTGTTGTGACTATAATTAGTTATTGGGTAGTGACCTTCATTTTATCTCTAATAGTTAGATTGTGTTCTTCCATATTGACTTTGGTGACAATTTGAAACACTCTCAAGAAATGGAGCTTCCCTGAGAAGTGTAATTCAAGGATTATTAGGACTTCTAATATTATTGGGTCAAAAGAACATGGGTTCCTTTGTCATTAATTTTGATCCTCATTTTTACTCTTATGCAATATTAATTTTGGGTAAGCACACACACCTTGAGATGGTGAGATGTTTTACATTAAGAAATTGTTGAGTGTGTGGTTTAATCTAGAGTTTGACATCTAGATCTTATATAAGCTCACTTGAATTACGTTAGTTTATTTCTTGTTGTCTTAGAGTTCCTACCCTTTTTAGTGATGACGTCTCATGGAGGAGACCCATTAAAATTTTAATGAGAACTAAATCTAACCATGATTATAAGAAGTTGATATGTAAGCCCAAGTTGTGGGGCAATCAAGTATAGGTCATAAGCTAGGTTAGGTTTTCCTCATCTTCATACTTCATGTGAGATTAAATAACTTTTTTTAACTTATTATTTTCTATTTTAACCCATGTTTGAATTTTTTTGACCTTATTATTTTTTTAAGTGTTGGTAGCTCCTCACACACACACACACACACACACACACACACACACACACACACACACACACACACACACACACACACACACACACACACACACACACACACACACACACACACACACACACACACACACACACACACACACACAGACACACACACACACACACACACACACACACACACACACACACACACACACACACACACACACACACACACACACACACACACACACCTTGTTTCATGTGCCTTCAGAGTAGAGTTTGTGTAGTATTTAGTAGGGACTCTTCCTTAGTGAAACTTAGGGTGGTAACCCTATTATAAGTAATTATTGATTTAGTTCACTTTTATATTCACTTATGTGTGTTGACTCAAGATGAATGTTGAATGTATTCTTAAATTATTAAATCAAGAAAAAAAAAATTATTTATGACATTGTATTTGCATCTCTCACTTAATAGGGATATTAAGTTAATGATTTTATAAACTGCCATTGAAAATAATTCTCATCTAAACATGTTTTTATAATTTTTTCTTGAGAATTATTGTTTTATAAATTAAAATTAAATAAAATAAAAATTTGAATAATTTTGTGTGTCTCACCCTTGCTGTAACGTGAAAGAATGAAAATAGCATTTACATAATTAAACATCATCAAAATTAAGTAACCCCCTAAAAAATTACCATGTTTTATAAACATTTTGTGATAAAAATTTTGGGCATGACAATAGAAAGAGAAAAGGAGAATCATATCTAATTTTATATATTTTTCATTATCTATATCATGGGAAGTGTCTATGCATTGTTCATTTTTCTCATCCTTTTGTAGCTTACAAATATTAATGAAATGAAGTGTATTTGAAAAAAATAAAGATAAGAGAGATGTATTTTTAACTAAATAATATTTAGATTACATCTCATGCAATATGGGAGGAATATGAATATGTGCATTATCATTATGATCCTCTTGTTCTAATGTATGATTAAGATAAGAGTATAAAGAATAATTAGGAGAGATAGGCTCTTTTGTTTCAAAAGTAGTATATTCTTACTCTTATTCACTATATGTTGCTTCATAATTATAATTATCATTATTTACTTCACAATCATATTCCTTTTGTATATCATTAGTATTGTTAATCATACAATGATCATCATTAGTCCATTCATTCAATTAATCATATGGTATAAAATTACTAGAAAATAAAAAATATAAAAGATGGGGACTATTATGATTCCTTATAGAGGTAGTCATTTTAGAGTTTAGGAAACTAGACAATGGAAAAAAATAAAAGGACAATACCTATTCCCAAAATACACTCCCACATTTAACCCTAAGTTAAAAAATTACAAATAATTTTCAAATAAAATATATGGGTTCACCATGAGTTTTATCTAAAATTATATTAATGAAATAATAATCTTTTTGTTAGATAGAAACTAATAAAAATATATATAACTATATATTAGTAGAATATACAGGGAAGTGCACAAAGTTGGGGGACAAAAGGGGGCCTATCCATGGACATGATTTTCTTAAAATTTCAGAAATATGAACTTATGTAGATAATTTAAGATATATACACTCCAAATTTGAAGATGGTATAAGAACATGAAATGTAGAATCTCGAGTTTAGTTTTCAAAACACTAATTTTTTTTAAAAATGGTTAAGTATAAATATGTCAAACATCTAAATTTTGAAGAGGAATTCATATTTTTTAAAGAAAATAGAGTAGATAGATGGTCCTGTAATGCACCATTTTTTGAGAAGCATTTAATTTTATTCGAAACACTTTAATTTAAATTTAAATAAGATCTTCTAGTTTTTAACATACATACATATACATATACATACACACACACACAGATATATATATATATATATATATATATATATATATATATATATATATATATATCTCTGTGTGTGTGTATATGTATATGTATATGTATATATGTATGTATGTATGTATGTATATGTGTACACACACACACACACACAGATATATATACTTAATAAATACTTTTTTAATGAATTTTTCAAGTAAATAGATCTTAAAAACTGACAAAAAATGGATAGCCTCCCATGTGACATGCCTAACTACCTAAAAATAATAATAATAAGTTTTTTGAATGTGTGTAGAATTAAGCCTAGTTTATAACCATATAACTTGTTTTGCACTTGGATCAGTGAAATACAAATTACATGAACATGTATAGGCATGTATGTTTGTGGCATGTAGTGGCCTAAAAAAGGTATAGTTATAAATAAACATAGTTTGAAATCTTAAATTAGTCCAAAAATTATACAAATCATATTTTTGGAAAGAGGAGAGTGTTCTCATCATGATGGTATTAAGTTTTTGAATTTTACCATTGAAATTTGTAGTGTATTTGGTGATCTAAGTCTAATTTTATTGTTTTTTATCAATACTCTTAGATTCATCTATAGATTGATAGGTCCAAGCCTTTGGCTCAAGAATCTAAGCCATTCTTGATCCAAAAGTCTGGGTATTTGAATTAAAATTCAAATAGAATGATCGTGTTAGTAATGTGATAGCATTATTAATCACATTAGTAACATAATCATGTTATATATTCATAACAACCAAAAACTAAAATTACTTTTGAGCTCAAATTTTATATATGTTTTCATATGTTCTTGAGCTCCCTAATAGTGGTGTTCTTTAATGTGATATGGGAAAGGTCCCTAACCTTGGATAGTGAATTAAGGTGTTGTGGTATCACATTAGACTTCAAAAAATTTATGGGTATTTTAATATGATGACTTGACTACTTATAATTACATGGTTTTAAGGTGTAACTCGTTATAAATTTTACAATATAACTAATTTTATCATGATATGTCATAAAATGCATTTTTTAAACCTATGGCCAAAACTTAGCCTTTGGAGTACCGATCTAACTATGCATCTAAAGTAAATTGGGGCTATTTTGAGCCCCTTCAACCTAATTACATGACTATAAAAAGTGAATTAGGGGTTGATCAGCTCCAATTTCATTAGCTCAATTGAATAAAAGAAACATTATTTATTTATATACAAGTTCTACATGTATAGAATGTGGTTTTGAGTTCAATAAATTTGAAGTCGTCAACTAATAAATGCAAATGTCGATTAGGTTAATTATGGAGGTAATTAGGGTCAAAATGATCCATATGAACCTATTTTAAATCATATATGATGTGATTTGGAGTGAAATTAACCCTAATTTCATGTCATATATAATTAACCAAAGAGTTGATTCATTTAATTGAGGAAGTATTTTAAGCCAATTTGAACCCCTTTAAGAGCAAGATATGATTTAGGATAAAATTAATTTTGATTCTAGCATGAATTAATCCAATTAGTCAACTTGTGTAATTAAGGGCATGATTTGGGAAAAATTGAGCCCTTAAACCAAATTTATGGCTTAATCAATTATATAATGTATGTAACATGCATGGATTAATTGACCCAACTTTTATTACAAATGCAAACATGAAGGTAATTATCACAAATAGGTGAATAAGAAACTCAAATTTTCTTCAATTATCTTAATTATTGGACCCTATATCTAATATCTTAAACCCTAAACCTTATACCATTTAACTTAAACCCTAAACCCTATACCATTTACCTTAAAACCTAAGCCATAATCCCTAAACCCCAAACCCTTTAAATTTTAGACCCTAAACCCTAAACCAATAAATTTTTCCCCAATTAACATCTTTTATATAGTAATAATTAGGTTCACAGGGATGAAATTGGTCAAAATCACATCACTCATTACCACAATTGACTTAATTGGCTCAATCTATGATGATGTGGGGGATAATGAACCCAAAATCACATTCTTTACTCACATATCTAGGTTTAAAGAGCTCAAATTTTCCCCAGTCACCTTCACAATTGTACCTTATATGGCCTAAAACTTATACCCTAAGACCTAATCCCTAAATTCTAAACCATAAATATAAACTCTTTAAAACTTGAACCATTAATTTTATCCCAAATTAACACCATTTAGACTAAGAATTGAGTTCACAAGGCTCAGTTTGGCCTAAATCACATGATTGATTACCCCATTTAACTAATTAACTCAATCTACACGATGACATGGGGTATAATGATAACCCAAAAGCACATTCTATAGTCACAAATGGGTCCAAGTGATATAAATTATCCTCAATTATCTTTTTGATTGACCTTATGTACCCTAAACCATATATACATTAAAACCTAAGCCCTAAACCATAAACCCTAAACACTATACCCTAAATTATAGACCATAAACCTTACCTATTTACCAATTTATTTAGTCTCAATTAACATACTTTGTAGTAATAATTAGGTTCACATGGTATAGAGTGATTAGACCTTATATACACCCTTAAAACTAAACCCTATGCCCTAATCCCTAAACCCTAAAACATAAATTATAAGCCCAATACCCTAATCTTTAATCCATAAACCTTATGCACCAATGCCTTAAACCCTAATCTCTAATCCTTAATCCCTAATCCCTAATCTATATTAAGTATAATGTGATCGTGTTATTCTTAATATAAACACAACTCACTTCTTAATGTCTATGTTTAATCCAAATTGAGTATTAATAATAACATGATTGTGTTATTTAATAATGTGATAGCATTATTAGATAATGCACTCATGTTATTATTAATACAGACAAAGCTCATGTTTCAACATCTATTTTTAACCCAAACCAATAATTCTATCATGATAAACATTCTCTATGGGACCTATGTACTTTTGACCCCACATTTTAAAATCTATCAATTGTCCTTGATGGGTGATGGATCACATTTGAGGAAGAGGAAGATGTTGAAGAACAAAAAACTAGAGGAATTAGAAGAGTTGAGAGAAAAATACAAGATACAAATGAAAAAACTTTATGGTAGATAATGTACAAACCCTAATCCTAATGAATAAAACATAAATCCCCACTAAGATCCATACATAAATAATATTTTTTTATATTAAAGCATAAATACTAAAATAAGATTACACCATAATGCAAGAATCAGATCAGTGATCATATATCAAATACTTAAGGTGACAATTTTAAATGAATAATTATACATTACACATCATATATCAACATGAAATACTTCATACTATATATAGAAATTATTTACAATCTTGCAGCCATGACTGATACAATCCTATAGCCTCAGCTATGTTGAGGTCAACATACCCCCATTTTTGAAAAAAGGGACCCTTATATAATTATAAACCTTAACACTATAAAATTTACATTTTTTTATGATTATTTATATTTAGAGATCATTTGTGCCTGATAAGGGTGGCCATTTTTTATGATCCTACTTTATCTTCACTTAATGTTGCTTATAGTGGATCTTCATGTTTCAGTTAAAGGTTTCATGGGACCCTCATCAAATGGATTACACCTAGATTTTACAAATCAATCCTCATTCAAGATTTTACTAGCCTTTGGTCTACAATAAATCAAGATTAAATACACATTTTAAACATCTTAAAACCCTCTTTTGAAAACCCTTGCTTAGATCCTTCAGTTTAAATTCAAATTTCATGGGAGCAAAATTGGTGAGAACACTTTGAAAGATGTAATGAACTAATTTTAATTTTTATGATAATACTTAATAATGTTTTTAAACATGACCAAGCCCTATCCTAAAATTCATGTTTGTTCCCTTTATATTTCACCTTCTTTTATTCCCGTTTATTTCAAAACTAGGTCTAACTTTCATGTTGTAGGGTCCTTTACTTTACTAGTTTAGCCTCACTTTATGTTTCATAGTCCCTTTTTATTTATCCTAACACCTTAGTCCTTAGGCCCCATTCATGTTTTCAACATAAATGAAACCTTATCCCTAATAATTTAGCTTAAGTCTTTACGTTGGCCTATGATCTAACTTAAATATCTTACTTCTTTATAGGATCTACAGTTCACACTTCATCGAGCAACTTTGATCGGATAGAGTGAAATTGACCTAGTGCAAAAGGATTTTGATCCATTGAGATCATCTTGCTCGATCACTTAGATCACAATCAATGGATTGAGGTAGCTCATATGAAGATCAATTCTCTACGAAATCTTAACAGGTTTGATAGAGTAAAATCTTTGAAACCTGATAGAATCACCATGTGGCACTCCCACGTTCAAACCCAATATCAAAAGGATCTTGGGATAAGATCTTACAGACCAACAACATGAGGTATATTTGGATCATGATATATGATTAACACTTACTCGTAGGAGAGATCTGATGGAGCATATTAAACCCAAACTTCTCTAAGACCAACTACATTTAGGACTTAAAATTGACATTCTCGCACCCATTATTTGATGATTGCAAGGCCATCATTGACACCTATAAAGCCATCAAATTTTATCCCCATATGAAAATTTATTAGAGATTAATTTTTATGTTCATGTGAATGTCATTGACTTCCATAAGGTTGTCATTGATGTCCATGAGACCATCAAAAATATATCTCAAGAGTTAATTTAACTTAGGAGATAAATGCACATAAGACTTGCATCTCAATGTCAAAATTAGTCTTCCATAGATTAATCTAGTTTATTTGAAGCCATGTCTAGACTCAAAGATCCTTATAACTGGGTTTAGATTTGCATAGGCTACTCTTGAATATCATGCTAGACTATAATTGAGTTTTTAAACATTAACCTAAGCCTTAGTCTATGTATGCCCCATGGTCTTTTGAGCCTAATGGGCTTAGTTTAACAAAAGGTCCCATTACCTTTAAACTTAGCTTTAAAATTTTGATCTAAAGTTTTAACATATTTTTTAACATGGTAAAACCCCTAGGTTAAAACATTTCATTAAATCCTTTTGATATCAGGGACCCATTTTAAATATGTTTTTAACTTATCCTAAAAACTTTGGTCTAAAGTTTGTTTTATTTTTATTAACACAAAATAGAACTATAGCCTTATGTATTTGTCTTAAGTTATTTATACCTTCCAATTCTAATTAAAGTTTACGTACATTTGGAGGATCTATAGTTCATGCTTCATTAGGCAATGAAGATCAAATGACACAAAACTGGGATGGACTTTTCAACAAAGTTCCACATTAGCATGAAACCACCACATGGCAAAAACATGATAACATGCATACTAGTGATTTGTAGATCTTTGAAGGCCCATAGAACTTCTAGGTGGCTTGACCATGAAGCCCAATGTGAATAGGGACCAACAATGTGCAAGTCCTAGGATCATAATCAATGACCCATGTTGATCCATGTATGAAGGTCAGACGGTGCAAAATGAAAAGCTGATTTTAAAAGGTAATTGCTAGTTCTTCAAAGACATTATGAAAAGTGCCATAAAAACTACCATCAGTATGCCACATAGATGCCACATGAGCACAAGATGACAAAATTAGAGGTTTTGTGGGCTCAAAAAGGCAACCGTATAATGCAAAGGTCTAAATCAAATCCAAATCATGAATTCACCTAATTCTAAGTAAACTGTCACCATTAAAAATACAAAAATCCTTGGCCTCCACTTAAAGCCCTAATTCAATCTTGAATAAACCATAGTCAAACCATAAAGATCCCAACTAATGTCTGAGTGAGTGTAAACTAACCTAGAGACAATTTGTAGACTAGTAGTAAAAAATTTGTAGAACTCATAGTCATTGTAACTTGGAAATAGAGAAGAGAAGACACTAAGTTATATTTGACCTCAGACATAGAGAGGAGTCTTCAAGGATATTATATTGGATGTAGTAGTATTGATTACTAGGGACAACAACTGGTCCAAGCTCTTTTGGGCCATTAAAGAGTTACAGGACATCACTAAATAGGATGAAAAGATTTTTATAGTTCACTAGAAGTATTATGACATAGTCTCTATCCAGATGGTCATCCTTCATCATGCCGTATCAAACCTAAGGTACTTCATTATATCAATGTTATTGCTCCCATTTTTAAGGATTGTAAACTTGATCAAGACATGATCATTCATGAATGTAATTTTAAGAAGGTCACTTACATTTTCCCTATGGTCTTTGAGAATTATTACAAACTCCCCATTCCTTAGGTGGACTTACCCATGATTAAGCAATGGTCTAACTAAAAAAACTTGAAGGCCACCCTAGTCCCATGGCTATATTCAAGAACCCAAGTATTTTTTGACCCAACTAGAAGGATTCCTATTGCCCAATTTAGGGTGGGAATTATAATGATCATGACTTTACTGAATAAACTCTCTAGGGCCCCTTCCACCACTTATGTCAATAAACTATGGGTCCCTTATATATACTTCATGGTTGAGAAAGGACTCACCCCTCCTATTGGAGAATTAATTAGTGTCTACCTATAACAACATTTTTTTCTATAAAGAAGAGGACTGGAAACCACGTCTTTATGATGTCCTACCTTTTGGATGCCTTGATGGCCACCAAAACTATCCCCAACATCAAGAACTAGTCATGTGAGGGAAGGTATATAGTTTTCCATTATTATTCTAAACTACACATATTCAAATATAGGGACCACATTCAATTCATTTATGACTGTGTATCCAACCTTGTTTGAAGCTATTACAAGGCTATCCATTATGAGGTTAAGTCCCTTAATCAATAAATATGTGTAACTCATTTGAGATATTTGGTTATATCC
Organism: Torreya grandis; assembly: GCA_037957365.1. Classification (NCBI taxonomy): domain Eukaryota; kingdom Viridiplantae; phylum Streptophyta; class Pinopsida; order Cupressales; family Taxaceae; genus Torreya; species Torreya grandis. The sequence goes on from JARHVA010008798.1 coordinate 297,774, forward strand.
TAATTTTACTTTAATCAAGATAGAAGGAACCCTGTGCCAGCCTCTTAGGTTACCAATCTATGCACCTACAAAGATGGACAAGCAAGAGATTGCATACTAGTTATTTCATGGAATTGATAGTATATGAAAATAGAAGAGAAAGGGGATGCTCCATCTATATCTCCTAACCATTAGCAAAATAGATCTACAAAATTGGGACAGTGAGGATATCATCTCTAGGTATAGAGACTCATTCAACTTAAAGATATATGAGTTGAAGTAATGGGAACCTAGAGATAATGTTGTGAATCATTTAAGGGATAAGCAAATGAACATAAAATATGAGCATCAACTTGGTGTGCATGACACCCTATATATCTAAAAATCTTCATTTTTTGAGGTCCTGACAAGATTTAAAAATCACAACATTCAACTTGAGGCTAGGTTAATGAGAGATGAGAAGCTAGCTAGTAAAATATGGAAGATGAACCCTCTATAGTAATATTTTATTCTATCACCATCTAATAGACCTAATCTATAATAAATAGAGACACTAGTTACATAAATTCCAAAAGCATTGATTGTTTTAGGTGTAAGAAATGAGAATCTTGAAGAAAGACCTGGTGAAGGGGAAACCTCTTCTTTTCAACTTGAGAAGCCAGAGTTTTTGATTGAGTATATTGATATTATTACATTACACCTTAGGAAGACAATGTAGGACGCCTTGTAGGCATTGGTTAGTGCCTATGGGTCTGATGAAGAAAAGGATCAAGAAGAAGAACCTCAACCATAAGTTGAGGAAGCAAGAAAGGAAAAGGGGAAGGAAATATCTTTGGACTTAATTCCAATTATTCCCCCTCAAAAGAGAAAGGATGAATTAGCATTGGTTCCTAATAGAACCAAGAGGCCTAAGATAACCCTCACTCACCCTATGAGTAAAGTTAATCTATTCAATGATGAGAATCCCATTCATGGTCCAACCAGTCAACATCATAGTTCATGAGGAACTCAAGCCATGGATCATGGATCTATAATAAAAGAGCATGAAATATGAATGGTTACTCTTAGATCTTTAGGTAATACCTAAGTGGAATCCCTCAAGCTACAAAAAATGACACATTATTTAGTCACTATCTAATTTAACCCACCCATAGCTAGATTAGAGAGGATTACTATAAAGAAAGTTATGGTGGGTGGAGAAGAGTTCACCTTTCAAAAGGTGGAGCCATTTGTTGGTGTGACCCCAGTTATAGGTCAAAGACTAGGAGAAGACCCCATTCATGAAGAAGATATACTTGAGTTGGTGAAAGCTCAAAGTTACCATCTATAAATTGGCATCAAAGTTCTACACTAAAAAAATAAAAAACCTTTAGGAAAGGAATGAAGATTTGGATAAGCAGGCAATTTTATTAGTTCTTGACTCCACCATTGAAGCATTTGAGAAAACATTCCATGAAATGTTTTACTCCTTAAAGTTAAAAAAGCTGAGGCACATTATACTATTCCTTTAGGATACAATAGCCAAGGGTTTAATCAACCAATGGTAGGGTTCTAAGGATAAAATTAAGGAATTAATTATCATCTTGATAGGGAATAAAATACCTGGCTTCAAGACTATTAGGATACCTCACCTTAACACCATCCTCTACTTGATTTTGGATAAATTCAACAACTTGAGTTCATGGTCCAAATCCTTGGATAGACTCATTAAAGATGACAAAGAAGTACTAGACAGGATTGAAAGATCTTAGGGACCATGATTACATAACATTCCAAGCTCACCTCCATAGGTATCATGGTAGATGATGAATTCAAGCACATAGTTACCTTAGTCATGCAAGAGGTGAGCAATAAGATATAAGGCAAGTCTAGAGGTGATAATAGTAGGATCATGGATATGATTCTGACTGCAAAGAAGAAGATTTCCAAGGTGAATAGCATCAAAGAGGCTTTGGATAGAAATGATAGGGACTTGTATAATGTGGTAGATCAAGAAAATGAACTTCTCCTTGAGCTAGCTATCAACTTAAGGTTAGTTGATGAGCAACATCAATAGGTGATAAAGTTACTTCAATAGAGATAGGGTAATTCATCAACATAGGGTCCACCAATTGGTTGAGGATATTCTCTTTTAGGAAAACATTTTATATTTTAGAATGGAATATTCTTTGTAAAGGCATGTGTATTTTGTTAGCATGTTGCCTAAAGGTAAATTTATTTTGTAAAGTTTAGTGTATTTTAAATAACTTTGCATAACTACAACTATCCTTACTTTGTACATTTATCAGTCGATGTAACTGACCAACATGCTTCCTTGAAACCATAAAAAGAACATTGTCTATGAAAAAAGGGTATGGAGTTATAAGAGATAAAAACTACGTTGTAACTTTTGAAGCAATTTAATACAAGTAAGAAATAATGTAAAGTTTGTCTCAATTGTTTGTGTGAATTATTATCATGGCTTCTCTCTCAACTATTTATTCTAAGTCTTAGATATGAATGGTTTTTTTGAGAATTTTAAGTGTACATTTTCAATACAAGGTTGATAATTAATGTAAATTATATATTATTTTAATGTACTTAGGTTTTCTTTTTTTTATTTGATTTGTATAAGGATGTGTGCATGTTATTTAATTATAGTAGTAAATCTTTAAATTAAATCAATTCTAAATTGTATTTCTTTATGTTATCCTTACATACCTACCTGGTGTATAATGAGATTTGATCATGTGATATTTCATATTATACATTGGTTAAAGGCATGCTTAGTTGGAATTTAAACCTTGTCATGATGTTTGATACAAAGATTAGTAATCACATACTTTCTTTCTACCATATCTTTCCCTTTTACCTCTTTTTAATCAGACCACTATAGCTTAAAACCATTTTAAATATTTGTTTAGATTAATATTTAGTTATGATGATAATTCACCAATAACGTTATATAAGTTTCATACTTTGAAAATATTATTAAGGACCAAGGTGGCTCATATCCACCAATCAATGTAAATATTGTAGAACAGTTTGCTTGTTCTCCACTATTTTATCACAAGTGACCAAATCACCATAGCCTAAAACTCATACTCTAAATTACTTAAATTATAAAATGAGAAGTTTTATTTAAACACTGAGATCACTTGTGATACACTTAGAGGAATCAATAGGTGGAAGCTTTGTTGGTGCTAGAAGGAGGGCCATCTTTGTAAATTTGTATGATCTTTGTTGTTTTTGGTGTATTCTGATAAAAGATCATGCTATTATTTGTAGATTTGTATTTATTTTAAACATATTTGTGTAAATATTGTTGGTTTTCATGATTTTGGACCTATATTTATGCTTCTTTAGATAAAGATTAGTGTTATTGAAAAGTATGTGCATGATTGTGGTAAAGATAACTTTAACTTTGTCAATTCAATAGGTTTGAGGTTAGTAATATCTATTTTTGTTAAATATTCATAGATCCTTTGAAAATATGAGCTCATTTATGCTTAGGATTATAAAGATACATCATATTTATGTATATTGGAGCTATTTTAGTTCAATATCTTGGTCCTTTATTGTTTCTTATGTGAATCTTTACAAAATTCACTTAATGTAAAAGTTTAACCTTGGTTATTTGTAAATATTAATTTGACACATCATATTTCAGATAGAATCCAAATTACTCAAGCTGTAATTACCTAAAATAAGGTCGAGATCACATTCAAGAACAAGGGAAACCCTGTTTGAACTAGGGATCCACAGGAAAACTAGGCGAGACAAAGGTAGGTGTAGATGTTCAAAGTCTTTACCAATTTCACCACTCCAAGGTAGTCCTAAATTTAACTTTCATCAAGGTATGGCATGGTTAGGTGATTATTCTATTAACATACCAAGTTTAGTACATAATTCCCCTCACAATCTTGAGAAATATTTTCCAACATTTAGCCTAAATGGTGTTGGAACTACAGAAGAGCACATTAAGTCATTTAAAGCTACATTAAGATTATTAAATACCACACATGAAGATGTTGCATGCAAGTTGTTTCCTTTTACATTTAGGGATGTTGCATATGAATGGTTTATTAATTTTCTTGACAATTACATTACTATCTAGGATGGATTTAGCAATATCTTTATTGACCAATTTGGGAAGTTTATTAGTCCGTGTATCCTATACTATTAATTTACCACCATCAAAAGAGATGATAATGAGTCCATAAGGACATTTAATGTTAGGTTTCAAAATATGCATATTCATACCATAGAACCCTATAAACTTGATGAGGTTTTGGCTTTAGAGATCTTTAAGGATGCAGTAGATCCCATGACTTTCATGTTCCTAAAAAGATCTCTCCCAATCATACCCACCTTAGCTCATGCCTATTCTGAAGTAGTGATCATTAATGATCAAATGCATCCTCAAGGACAAATGGCCTACTCTATCTCAAATGTTAATCCACACATGCCTACCTTGAATATAGTTCTTAATAATAATCATAATAGACTAGACTTGAATTAGATCTCAATGTTAAACTTGTTACCCTTGAGCATTGCTACCCTAAATCAGAATTTAGGATTCCTAAGCCATGCTACAACTAGATTCAATCCAAATGATCAAAAGTCATTAGTACCAACATCCAGTGCTAACCAGATTCATAACTCTAAGACTCCCAAGAGTGAGAATGAATCTATTTTAAAAATGGTCCAAAAGCTTAGCATTGAGTTTCTTCCATTGCAAAAATAGGTTAGTCATACAAGAGAAAGTTCTGGTAGAAGCTTCTCTTTCCAAAGATTTAATAGGCCCAATAACAAATTCCAGAATGATATCTTTTATAATAATAGGAACAATAAATCATCTTCTAAAAATAAAATAATGGGCATTAACCCTATTGATATTGCTTTACTTGATTATTGTAGAGATCATTTTACTATTAAGCATAGAGAAATTGATTGCATTGAATTATGTAAAGATTTTGAAGAATTTCAAGAAGAGTTGGACACTTTTGAGGTGATACCTAACAAATATAATGGTGTAGGTACTTTAGGATCCAAGTATTTTGACCAAACCTTCATGGTGGAAATGTTTGATTTCACCTTCCAAGAAGATAATGAACTTGATGATGTTCTTGAAGAATTCCATGCCTTCCAATAGTTACTAAAGAATACATACACTCTAAGGAACAAATAATAGAGGTAGCCTTTGACTAATTCAAATCCTCTGAATAACTTTGGTAGTCCTCCTAATACTATGCAAGATGATAACCCAAAACCTCCAAAGGAAAGTCCTTTTAAATAGAGTACTGATACATTTATTTCTTCAAATAAGACTAGGTATAATATTGTACAAGATATGAAGAAAATTAAAGCTAACATTACTTTGCATGATTTGACATAGATAACTGAGCAAAGAGATCTATTTCTAGAATCCTTTTCTAAGAAACCTAGAAAGACATCTAAGACTAATAATACAAATGTGGATATGTACAAATCTAACACAGAGTCTCCACCCTTCCTACATATAGTCAAAATGTTTGGTATGAATTTGCATAATTATTTTTTAGATTATGGTACCTCTATAAATATCATGTCTATATAAATAACTTGGATTGACCCCCATTAAGTTTGATAGGGTTGTCACCCAATTAGATAAGTCTAGAGTCAAAGTGATAGGGGAATTGTTAAATGTTCACATGCAACTAGATTATGAGCCAAGATTCTAATAATTCATAAACATCCAAGTGGTGGATATCCTTGATGCCTATAAACTACTTTTAAGTAAATGGATATATGTCCATAGACTATTCACATCTGTGGTTGCCTTGGATAGGAGTTCCAAATCAAATTAGAGTGGAAAGAGAACTAAGGATAAAACATATTATCATAGAATACAATGTTGTCAATGAAAAGGTGAACATAGTTGACTCTGATTTGGGATTTTTCACTCTCAAAACTACTAAAGTAAGTGAATCTAAGCCTTCTCATACTATCCCTAGATTGTGGAAGACGCATTTTGATGGAGCTAGGTGTAAATTTGTATTTGGGGTGGGCATTATTCTAACCAACCTTGTTGGTAATAAATATTATATTTCTTATAGACTCCAATTTTTATGTACCAATAATCTTGTAGAATATGAAGCTTTCATCCTAGGACTACAATTTTCCATCAAGAACAAAGTCAATGAACTACTAGTTTATGGTGACTCAAAACTAGTAGTCAATCAGGTAAGGACCAAATATCAACACAAATTGTCATACCTTAAGAGGTATAAATTTAGGGTCTAGGATCTATTTAAATCTTTTAATTCTTTCAATATTATGTCCATCCTTAGGGAGGAAAATAAATCTACTAATGAACTAGCCTTTGTCATAGCTAATCTCATGCCTAACTAGGACTCACCAAACTTTAGCATTGAGTTAATATCTTATCCTTTTATCTTATACAATGTAAAATATCTATAGGTATTTAGTGATGATGAAAAAATCCTAAAATTCATGGCCAATTTAGGAGCATTTGAGGCCCAAATCATAGATGAGGCTGATGAAACCACCCTTGAAAACAAATCTGATGGCAAAGTCATTCATTTGAATGCAACAAGATCCCCAAGGGAATGATTTCCTTAAAAATATTATTTAATCAAGATAAATGAGATAAATCCCCTAAGATTCCCAAAGTAAATGGGAAAGATTAAAAATCAGTTGATCTTAGACCTCAAGATCAACCTTAGTAGGTCAACATTGGAAAAACATGTACAAGTGTTGAAAACAAAAGAACCATGTAACTATTAACAAAGTACAAATATGTGATAGCTTGGTCATATAATTACTTGAACATTTTTTATCCAAGGGTCATCACTCATATCATACCTCTCAGAGAGAATTAAAAAACTTTTAGGCAAAAACAAAGGCCTGTAAAACCTATTTTAGAACCCATGATTTTCAAGGAATTCAAGAGATTGTTGGATGCTATAATTATATTTCCCATTAAACACTATACCTGGGTTGCCAACTTGGTACCAGTTAGGAAAAATAATGGTGAAAATAGATTATGTATTGATTTTAGGAATATGAATAAGGCATTTAAAAAGGATAATTATCCTCTTCTATCTCTTGACTAGGTAATATAAATTGTTTTTGGTTCTACCATGATGTCATTCCTTGATGGTTTTTTAGGATGTAATTAGGTGATGGTGAACAAGGAAGACAAAATGAATACAACATTTACAACCAAGTGGGGCACCTTTGACTATAAGATAATGCTTTTTGAGCTGATCAATGTAAGAGTTACATTTTAGAGAGCCATGGACCATGCCTTTCAAGTTTTTATTGGTAAATGCACCATAATTTACATGGATGATCTAACTATTTTATCTAAGAATAGGGAGGACCGCTCATGTATTCACAATAGGTATTTGAAAGGTGTAGAAGGTATGGAATTTCCTTCAACCCCAATAAAAGCATTTTATGTGTCACTGAGGGAAAGATATTAGTTCATGTTATAATTAAAGATGGGATTTATATAGATCCTAAGAAAATAGAAACTATATCAAAGTTAGAACCTCCCAACAGTATAAAATAATTGAAATCATTTTTTGGTAAAATAAACTTTGTAAGAAAATTCATTTCTAGCTTTACAAAAATTGGCAAACTATTAAATGATATGCTAGAGAGGATGTTAAAGCATCATGGAATGGGGAATCAAGGAAGGCCTTTGGGGACATCAAAAAGGCAATCAGTCAAGCCCTAGTCTTGATAAGTCTAGACTTTTCAAAGGATTTTTTCCTTTATTCTTTTACTTTCGAGCACACAATTATTGATGTTTTAACTCAAAATATGGATGGGCATGACCATATAATTGCTTTCATGAGCACTAAATTAAAAAAATTTGAGTTAAATTATCCTTTAATTTATAAACTAGCTTCTTCATTAGTCAAATCCATCAAGAAATTTAGGCACTACATTATTGGGAATAATGTGCATGCCATTCTACTAGATCTAGCCACTAAGTTAATGCTAATTTAAAATGAACTTGGAAAGTGAAGAGGTAAGTATATGTTATTCAAGCATATGAAATAGAGATGAATACTAAAAAATTGGTAAGGTGTCAAGGTCTAATCCAAATGATTGCCAATACTAACCCCAAACTAAGTATTATGTAGGTTGATTAGTAGAATTTTCAACCTAATGACTAGTATGATCCCATCATTCACTTACTAATTAATGGAATTTGTCTTGAAAAAATAATTAGGTAGTAAAAAAGAGACCTAAGGCTCAAAATAACCCACTATATGATCAATAATGGAATCCTATACTGAAACAACGTTGAGGGTGTGTACTTAAGATGTGTGTCCAAAGAGGAGGCATTTGAGATCATGAGTATATTTCATGAAAAGTTAGGAAGTGGAAATCCCTCTAGAAGAACAAAAATTGACAATATCCTCAAGGATATCTACCATTATCCCACAATTTTTAAATATTATCATAAGCATATGAGGGAATGCCATTCATGCTAGATTTTTAGCACAAAAAAACCAAAGGCAACCATGTCATTACAACTAGTAATGGTTGATAAACCCTTTACATAGTGGGGGCTATATTTCATTAGAGTCATCAATCCTAACTCATCATAAGGTCACAAATATGTTCTAATAGAAATTGACTATTACACTAGATGGATCTGAAGTAGTAGCTACTAAACAGTACAAAATTGAAGAAGTGATCAAATTTTTAGAAGAAAACATATGCATCAAATTTTGGACTCCACTCTCTTTGGTGTGTGATAATGGGTTTACATTTACATCAATATAAATGATATAATGGGCATATGATAATGGTATTATCCTCTAGTTCTCATCCAACCATTACCTTCAAGGTAATGGAGTGTCTGAATCAATGAACAAGAACATGATGAAGGCAATTAAGAAGTCTGCTACAACAAACCTAGAACATAGCATAAGCTCCTCAAATATGCACATTTGGTAGACAAAACAAATTCAAGTAGCCCCTTGAATCATCTCCCTTATTCTTGGTATATGTCTAAGAACCCATATTACCCATCACACTTAAGATGCCAACTTACAAGTTTGTGCAAGAGTATATGGAAGAAGACCAAGAATTTGAAAAATCAAGGCTAATTGGCATATTTTATATGGAGGATACCTAAGAAGAGGATTTTTCAAAATTTATAAGGTACAATACCATAGTGAAAAGGTGGTTTGACAAGTGATCAAAGATCAAGGTGTTTAGATAGGGAGACTTAGTTCTTATTTGGAACAAGGCCTCTGAGCCTAAGGGCAAACATGGTAAATTCACACCTCTATGGATTGTCCCTTATCATATTGTAGAAACACTTGGAGATAACACCTTCAAACTAAAATATCTACAAGGATTAGATATCACATTACCCACTAATGGGTAATATCTCAAGCATTACATTTTTGCTACTCCACCTAGGATATTCATGGAGTAAATCTGTAAGGATGGCTAGAATTAGGGTAGGTAGGCTAGTTTAGTTTTCCTTTTGTATTTTTCCTTCCTATCCCTTGTTTTTACATAACTTTGTATATATTTACCTAATTTTTCTTTGGCTTCTATTGTGTGTTTCCTTTCTAAGGCTTTATTCCTTGCTTCTAATAAGTTCTTTTGGATAGCCCTCAGTTCAAAGTTTACTCAATCACTCAAAGAACTCTACAAGTTTATAAATGCAGGTATGGATCTTAAACATGTGAAGACCATGGGCTTAAAATATCAACTTGATTTTATAATTTAAAGAAGATAGTAAGGACTGGTGAATAGGATAATTATTCCATAAAGACTTAAACATTTTTTTGATCTAAAATTGGTTTTAAGAAGAATTGTACATGTAGAATGAAAGATTAAATTATTATGGCACAGTCATGTTTTCAATTAAAAAATATCCTTGCCTTAGACAAAGGTTAAAACAATAGGTGATTGTCAAAGGATTAGAAACTTGACCAAATCCTTAAACCTGGTTATCTTGGTTCCTAACCTTTGTTGAAAATCCCAAAAAAATATAAAAGTACAAAAATAAGAGCTTATTACAAAATCAAAAGCTTTTCCAAAAAAAAGTGATTTTGGTAATCTCCATTGAGGCTATGAATGTCTGGTTGGTAGTGGATCGAGGTTGTGAGTAGATCCATATTCATCTTTGTCAGGGCTATGGACACCTGGTTATTAGTAGGTCAATGCCTAAGCCTTCCCTAGATTGAGAACATGATGCTTAATGAGTATCTAAACATGATCCAAGTCAATTTTAATGATTAAAGATTTGAAACTTGGAATTTCCCCCCTAAATCTCATGGAAAATAGTAAGTGGAATCAAAGCACACACACAACATGGCTATGTTTTGATGTTTAACCCTAATTCTATAGATGTAAGGTTTTTTTCAACCATGAACTAATCTTAATAATGGCATTGGTCAAGTGGAATAAGTGATGTAGTTATTTGTTTAAACCAAAATCTCTAAGTTCTAACATATTGCTATGTTTCCCATAAAAATCACCATTTGTTGAGGTCAACATACCCCCATTTTTGAAAAATAAGGACCCTTGTACAATTTTGAATCTTAGCACTAAAAAATTGACATGTTTTGTAGATTATTTATATTTGAAGATAATCCACACCTGATAAGGGTGGCCCTTTTTTTTATGATCCTAACTTAAATTCACTTAATGTTGCTTATAATATATCTTCATGTTTTAGATACAGGTTTTATGGGACCCTCATTGAATGCATTACACCTAGATTTTACAGATTAGTCCTCATTAAAGCTTTTACTAGCCTTTGGTCTATAGGAACTCAAGATTAAATCCATGTTTTTAATGTCTTGAAACCCTCCTTCAAAAACCCTTGCTAAGATCCTTCATTTTAAATTTAAATTTTATGGGAGTAAAATTGGTGGGAACAATTTGAAAGATGCAATGAACTAAGTTTAATTTTTATGCTAAGAATTAATCATGTTTTTAAACATGACCAATACCTAGCCTAAAATTAATGTTTGGTCCCTTTATATTTCACCTTACTTTTTTTCCTTTTGTTTTAAAACTGGGTTTAATTTTCATGTTATAGTGTCCTTTACTTTCCTAGCTCAACCTAACTTTATGTTTCATAGTCCCTTTTAGTATTTAGCCTAACATCTTAGTCCTAAGGCACTATTCATATTGTTAACATAAACTAGACCTTAGCCCTAAGACTTTAGCCTAAGTCTTTACATTGTCTTGAGCTCTAACTTAAATATCTTGTTTCTTCACAGGATCTATGTTTTACACTTCATCAAGAAAATTTGATCGAACAAAGTGAAAGTGACCTATCATAAAAGGAATTTGATCCATTGAGCCAATATCACTTGACCACTTAAATAACAATCAATGGCTCATAGTAGCTCATATGAAGATTAATTCTCTATAAACTCTTCATAGGGTAGATAGAGTAAAAGCTCCAAAATCCCATGGAGTCTCAGCATGGCACTCTTGTATTTGAATCCAATATCAAAAGGACCTTGGGATAAGATCTTGTGGACCAATAGCATGAGATCTATTTGGATCATGATCTATGGTTATTTATTGCTTGTAGGAGAGATCTAATGGAGTGTATTAAACCCAAACTTCTCTAGGACCAACTATGTTTAGGACGTAAAATTGACACTCTTGTGCCCATCATTTGACGACCGCGAGGCTATCATTGATGCCCATGAGGTTGTCAAATTTTATCCCCTATGAAAATTTATTAGAGATTAATTTTGACATTCATGTGAATGTCATGTATGTCCATGAGACTGTCATTGATGTCCACAAGAATGTCAAAAATATATCTCAAGAGTTAATTTCCCTTAGAAGATAAATGTGCATAAGACTTGCATCTCAATGTCAAAATTGGTCTTTCATAGATTAATCTTGTTTATATGAAGCCATGTCTAGACTCAAATATATTTATAAATAGGGTTATATTTGTATAGGCTAAGCTTGAATATCATGCTAAGATATAGTCAAGTTTTTAAACATTCACCTGAACCTTAGTCTATGTATGCCCAATGGTCTTTTGAGCCTAATGGGCTTATTTTTTAAAAAGGTCCCATTACCTTAAAACTTATATTTAAACTTTTAATCTAAAGTTTCAATGTATTTTTTAACATGGTAAAACTCTAGGTTAAAACATTGCATTAAATCCTTTTGATATTCAGGACCCCTTTTAAATATGTTTTTAACTTGGCCTAAAAACCTTGGTCTAAAGTTTATTTCATGTTTATTAACACAAAATAGAACTATAGACTTATGTATTTAACCTAATTTTTGTATACGTTCTAATGCTTATTAAAGTTTGCATATATTTACAAGATCTATGGTTCATGCTTCATCAAGTAATGAAGATCAGATGGCACAAAACAAGGATGGATTTTTCAACAAAGTTATACATTAGTGTGAAAACACCATGTGGAAAAAGCACACTAATGTGTAGACTGATGATGTGCAAAGCTCTGAAGGCCCACAAAAATGCCATGTGGCATGACCATGCAGCCTAATGTAGAGAGGGAACAACAACATGCAAGTCTTAGGATTGTAATCAATGACCCATGTTGATCTACACATGAAGGTCAGATGATGCAAAATTAAAGGTTGATTTTAAAAGGCAACAGCTAGTTCTTCAAAGACATTATGAAAAATTCCATGAAAACTAATAGTAGGATGCCACATGAGCACAATATGATTAAACTAGAGATTTTGTGGGGTTTGAAAAGGAAAATGTATAAATGCAAAGATCTAAATTAAATCCAAAGCATAAATTCACCTAAGTTCAAGTAAACCATCACCATTAAAGCTATAGAAAATCCCTAGCCTCTACTTAAATCACTAATTCAATCTTGGATAAACCACAGTCAAACCAGAAATATCCCATTTGACATTTGAGTGAGTGTAAATTGACCTAGAGATAATTTATAGACTAGTACCAAGAAATTTGTAAAACTCATAGTCATGGAAACTCAAAAATAGAGTAGAGAAGATACTACGATGTACTTGACCTTGAACATGGATGGAATAGTCTTCAAGGATACTATATTAGATGTAATAGCATTCAATATTGGGGACAATAAATGGTCCAAGCTCTTTTGGGCCATTGAATAGTTGTAAGCCATCACTAAGGAGGATGAAAATATTGTTACAATATTCTAGAAGTATTATGGCATAGTCTCTATCCAAATGGCTGACCTTCATCATGTGGTAGTAAAACCTGAGGTACTTCATTGTATCAATGTTATTGCTCCCATTTTTAAGGATTATAGACTTGATCAAGACATGATCATTCATGAACATAATTTTAAGAAGGTCACTTACATTTTACCTATAGCCTTTGAGAGTTATTTAAAACTCCTACTTCTTTAGGTGGACTTGCCCACAATTAAGTAATGGTCTAACTAGAATGACCTAACGTCCACCCTAGTCGCATGGCTATACTTAAGAACCCAAGTATTTTTTAACCTGACTGCAAGAATTCCTATCACAAAATTTAGGGTGGGAATTAGACTAATCATAACATTTCTAAATAGACTCTTTAGGGTCCCTTCCACCACTTATGTTAGCAAACTATGGGTCATTTACGTATACTTCATGGTTAAGAAAGGACTCACCCCTTCTATTGGAGAATTAATTAGTGTTTACCTATAAAAACAATTTTATGCTATAAAGAAGAGGATTGACAACCACTTATTTATGATTTCATACTTTTTGGATGCCTTGAAGGACACCATAACCATCCCCAACATCAATAAATGGTCACCTAAGGGAAGGCATATAGTCTCCCATTATTATTCTAAACTATGCATATTCAAATACAAGGACCACATTCAATTCATTTATGACTACATGTATCTATCCTTATCTAAGGCTATTATAGGGCTATCCATGATGAGGGTAACTCCCTTAATCAAAAAATAAGTGGATATCATTAGATATATTTGGTTGTATCCTAATTACACTGTAATCAAGATAGAAGTAACCATATGCTAGCCTCTTAGGTTGTCAATCTATATACCTACCAAGTTGGATGAGCAAGAGATTACATATCAGTTTTTCCATGGAATTGATAATATATGAAAACATAAGAAAAGGGGGATAATACATATGTTTACCCTAACCATCAGTAAAATAGTGCTGTAGAATTAGGACAATATGGATATCATCTCTAGGCATAGAGACTCATTTGACTTACAATTGGATGAGTTAAGGAAATGAGACCCTAGAAATAATGTTGTGAATCATTTAAAGGCCAAGAAAATGAACATAAAATATTAGAATAAAATTGGTGTCCATGACACCCTATGTATCTAGGCATCTTCATTCTTTGAGGTCCTGGAAAGATTTAAAAATAACAACATTTAGCTTGAGTCTAAGTTAAAAAAAGATGAGAACCCAGGTGGTGAAATCTAGTAGATGAATCCTCTACAATACCATTTGATACCAAGACCATCTACTATACCTCCTCTATTACAACCAAAAACACTAGTTGCATAAAGGCTAGAAGCACTAATTACTCAAGGTGTAGTAAATGAGAAGCTTGAAGAATGCCTTGGTGAGGGGGCAACCTCTTTTGCCCAGCCTGAGAAGCCAGAGTCTCTAATTGAGTACATTGATATGATTGCATTTCACCCTGGGGAGATAGTGGAGGATTCCATAGAGGTATTGGTTAGTGCCTATGGGTTTTATGAAGAAGCAACTCAAGAAGAAAAAAATCAACCCCAAGTTGAAGAAGTAGGAAAGGAAAAGGGGAAGGAAATATCTTTGGACTTAGTTCTAGTTATTTCTCCTCAAAAGAGAAAGGTTGAATTAGCATTGGTTCCTACTAGAACCAAGAGGCCAAAGATAAACCTCACTCACCTTCTAAGTGAAGCCAATTTTTTTAATGATGAGAATCCCATTCATGATCCAACCATTCTTGAATGGTTTATATATGTAAAAATATAGAACATCCCAACACTGCAACATTAGTGGGACATCACAAAGCTAGTCAACATTTATGTTCATGAGGAACTAAAAATCTATATAGTGGATCTAAAATAAAAATAACATGAAAGATGAATGGTTTCTCTTGGATATTCAAGTAGCACCCAATTGGAAGCCCCAAATCCACCAAAAATGACACATTCTTTTGTTAGTGTCTAATTTGACCCAACTACAACTAGATTAGAAAGGGTTATAACAAATAAAGCTATGGTGGGTGGAGAAGATTTCACCTTTAAAAATTTGGAGCCATTTGTTGGTTTGACCCTAGTTGGAGGTCAAATATTAGGATAAGACCACATTCATAAAGAAGATATACTTAAGTTGGATGAAGCTCAAAGTACCCAATTGCAAACTGGCATCAAAGGTCTACAATAACAAACAAAAAACCGTCAAGAGAGGAATGAAGATTTGGAGAAGCAGACAATTTTATCAATTCTTGAATCCACCATTGAAGCATTTGAGAAGACATTCCATGACATGTTTTACTCCTTGAATTCAATAAAGCTAAAGCACAGTGCACTATTTCTTTAGGATATAACAACCAAGGGTTTAATAAACCAATGGTAGGGTTCTAGGTACAAAATCAAGGACTTAATTAGCATCTTGATAGAGGATAAAATCTCTAGCTTCAAGACTATTAGCATACCTCACCTCAACACCATCCTAGGCTTGATTTTGGATAAAATCAATCACCTAAGTTCACAGTCCAAATCCTTGGAAATACTCATCAAGGATGACAAATAACTATTGGATAGGCTTGAAAAGGTCTTAGGGACCTTGATTACACAACATTCGAGGCTCACCTCAATGGGCATCATGGAAGATGATGAATTCAAGCACAGAGTTACATTAATCATGTAGTAGGTGAGCAATAAGAGCCAAGGCAAGTCTATAGGTGACAACAAGGATCATGGATATGATTCTGATTGTAGAGAAGAAGATTGTTGAGGTGAATAGCATCAAAGAGGCTTTAGATATAAATGATAGGGACCTAGATAATTTGGAAAATTAGGAAGATGAACTCTTCCTTGAGCTAGATGTCAACTTAAGGTTAGTTGATGATCAACATCAAAAGGTGATAAAGTTAATTTAATAGAGCTCAGGGTCTTCATCAACATAGGATCCACCAATTGGTTGAGGATATTCTCTTTTAGGCAAACATTGTATATTTTGGAATGGAATATTATTTATAAAGGCACGTGTATTTTGTTAACATGTTGCCTAAAGGTCAGTTTATCTAGAAAGTTTAGTGTATTTTAAGGAACTTTGTATAAGGATAGTTGCCCTTACTTTGTACACTTGTCAGTCGATGCAACTAACCAACATGCTTCCTTGAAACCTTTAAAAAGAGCATTGTTTATGAAAAAGGGGAGAGACTTTTAAGAGGTAAAAACTACATTGTAACTTTTGGAGAAATTTAATACAAGCAGGTAATACTGTAAAGTTTGTCTCAATTGTTTGTGTGAATTGTTATCATGGCTTCTCTCTCAACTACCTATTCTAAGTCTTAGATCTGAATGGATTTTTGATAGTTTTGGATGTGCATTTTCAATACAGATTTTTTCATTTGTGAAAATGTTAAATTAGTTAAATGTACTTAGGTTTACTTTATTTTATTTACTCTACATAAGAATTTGTGCATGATATTTGATTGTAATAGCAAATCTTTAAATTAAATCAGATCTTACTTGTATTTCTTCATATTATCCTTAGATACCTACCTAGTACATAATTAGATTTGAGCATGTGTTATTTCATGTTATACTGTGGCTAAATGCATGTTCAGTTGGAATTTAAACCTTGTCATGATATTTGAGACAAAGATAAGTAATCACATACTTTATTTCTACCCTACCTTTCCCTTTTGCCTCTTTTTATTCAAATCATTATAGCTTAAAATCATTGTAAATATTCATTTAGATTAATATTTAGTTAAGATCATAATTCATGAATAATAGCATAGATGCTTCATACTTTGCAAAGATTATTAAGAACCATGATGGCTCCCAACCACCAATCAATAAATATATTATGGAATAGTTTTTTTTCTTTGCTACTATTTTATCACAGGTGACTAGATCACCATAGCTTACAACTCATGCTTTGAATTCCTCAAATTTTAAAATGAGAAGTATTCTTTAAACACTAAGAGCACTTGTGATACACTTAGAGGCATCAACAAGCTATCAAAGTACTATAATAAATAATAAAATTTAACAAATTATTGTTTTTAGTAATAAATAATATACAAAGTACAATTACAAGATACATTGCTTCATGGAGTATGAGTTTCCCAAGACTCTAGTATCTACAATAATTTCAATTGTCGTCTCAAAGTAAGTATTATTGTGGGGAGGGAGAACATCATCCAAATAAGTTTTCACACATACCCCAGATTAATGATCCCCTAAAAAATCTCCCATCATGGAATGGCCCTCCCTTCACAAATGAGTAGATAGTAATGGTGCAAGAATCCATAGAGACTAACTAGTACCTATGTGTTGTATGCTTTCTAAAATATGTAGTGTGCCATAAATAAATCTATTTAAAATGATATCACACAAACATGTAAACCATACACATGAAATTACAATATCTAACTAACATTACTTTGGTCAAAGTTTTTAATAGTTAATGATCTTTAGGATCAGTCAATTTCAAACACAGCACTTGATCAAATTACCTTAATCAGTCATGGTGAAACTAGATAGCTAGTAAAGCCCATCTCACTAATTAGCAACAATTCAAGAATGCATTAATACAAATATAATCACATATTAATAGAAATTATCTCCTACCAAGATATAATATATGTGTTGAGTATGGAATAAATCACAAAGGCATACATGTAGTCCATCAAATGTATGAACAAAACTACATAACACACATTTAATAGGAATATCATTCATAGATTATACCATCTAAGTACATTATATGTCTAAACTAAAATTATTTAATTAATAAAGTATTTTTCAATTAACATCTCGTATGACACCCATAATATGATAGTTCAAAAATAAATAAATAATCATAACTTTGAAAGACATCTACTACGAAATCCAACTTTTTACATCTTCTTCTCGCTTGTATATCTTTTATTATAATTTAGAGTTTTTATTTACTATATGTGACCGATGTCCTAATATTCTGAAGACTAGATTTAGTTACAAAAATTTCTAGTTTAATATGAACTCATCTATGAATAACAATACCCACTGAAAAGGTATTTCTACTTGTTCAAGCTAATATGAATGGTTCCACATAATAAATAATAACTATGCTTTCTTTAGCTCACTATATATATATATATATATATATATATATATATATATATATATATATATATATATATATATATATATATATATATATATATTTCCACCCTAAACCACCACACTAACTTCAATCTTTCTTATTGTTTATAATTACACATATATGTATATATATATATGTACGTATGAAATTATAAACAATAAGAAATATTGAAATTAATGTGGTGGATATATATATATCCTAAACCACCACATTAACTTCAATCTAAACCACCACATTAACTTCAATCTTTCTTTTTATATATATATATATATATATATATATATATATATATATATATATATATATATATATATTAATTATAAACAATAAGAAATATTGAAGTTAATGTGGTGGTTTAGGATGGAAATATAATCTTGAGATACACACACACACACACACACACACACACACACACACACACACACATATCTTAAGATTATATTTTTATCCTAAACCACCACACTAAATTCAATCTTCCTTATTAAGGATGATTGAAGTTAGTGTGGTGGTTTAGGATATATATATATATATATATATATATATATATATATATATATATATATATATATATATATATATATAAACTATAAGAAAGATTGAAGCTAGTGTGGTAGTTTAGGATGGAAATATAAGCTTAAGAAATATATGTATGTATCTCCATCCTAAACCACCACACTAAATTCAATCTTTCTTATTGTTTATACATACATACATATATCTTAAGATTTTATTTCCATCCTAAACCACCACATTAACTTTAATCTTTCTTATTGTTTATAATTACTTATGAATACAAATCTATGTCATCGATTACCCATAACTAGTTTGACTAAGTCAATGCTCTTTTAACACAATCTCTTTTTCCCAAAATGCTAAAATATATGATAATTGTTTTATTACAATATATAATGTGGTGTTCCATATAAAATTTTCCAGCAAATAAATAATATGGCATTCCATTTTAAATAAAGCATTCCATTTTAATAATGCATTCCATTTTAATATAGCGTACCATTTTAATAAAGTGTTTCATTTTAATATAGCGTGCCATAAATGTATTGTATTGTAAAACATGTCTGAATATGAAATGTTTGTAGGCATCATCATTCAAATGGTAATTTACTTCATGGTTTATAAACACAATAGAAATTCCCATATCTATCTATCAAATACATAAATAGATAATTGGATATATTTTGTTATATTTAACATACACACACATGCATAGGTACACAAATCAATAATTCCATCTATTTAGTTCAAAGAGAGTGGGCTGAATACCAGCTGCTGTAGTCATATCTGACTCAAAAATGAAATTCATTTTTACACAATTATACTATGTCTATAAATCACCCCCTATTTATATATTTTGATTTAAAATCAGCTAAGTATTATGCTAACCATAATAAATCGTATGCAAATTAAACATACCAGGGCTATATACATATACAATAGGATCACCCCACTTGGATGATTAGATTATTTAGGTTAGCAAGTTGCCTGGAAAATAATAAAGACCAGAATATGTTATATGAGAGACTCAAAAAATCATTTTTTTTAAAAATGGCTGAGTTCCTCAAATAAATGACTAGCCTATTCTTTTCATGGCTTATATATACAATTTATATTCATATATATAATAACTATATTATCTAAATAATTATTTATATTTAACGGATAGGTATCACTTCTCAAACATCTTCTTAGAATGAATTAATTTAATAGCATGGCACCTGGCTATAATTGGCAATAAATATGTTTTGTTTACTATATATTCACATATTTTAGTGAACGCTATTGATATAAAAAAGTACATAGTTTACTATAGTTGTATAATAAACTCCTAAGTATTTAATTCTCTAAGTTGTGTTGACTGGTCTTTAAGATATATTATCATATTCACAAAGAAATGACAGGAATATTTACAGCAAACTCTACTTAAATTCTTGAATTCATTACCTAATTTTAGAACTCATCAAATAACCACAATTTAGAAACAACCCCTATCTGGTAATGCACTTGAAAATTCCTTCGATATTTTCTTTTCTTTTTTCTAATTTCATTCCAGCCATGCCTCTTCTTGCTTTTCACTTTTCTTCTTCTGTTTGGTACGCCTCCCTTTTAAGATATATATATATATATATATATATATATATATATATATATATATAATCTTCTTTTCCCTAGAAAAAGTGGGCATAGCCTTGTTTTCTTTATTTTAAAACTAACTTTTTCACTAAATATGATATTCTATTTTATGGCAATTTTTTTACCTTTTTTTTCTATATTTACTCCTTTCCCTTTTGTTTACCTTATTCCATTTTTGTATTTATTTTATTTCTTACTTTTATATTTTTCAAATTATTTCAATAATGAATTATTTATTTAATTAGTAAAATTAATTTAATGAAACCACTAAAATTATAAATACATAAGATTAATTTCATATCATTACTTTACTAGATTAATCATGTGTAATATACTATTTAGAATAAATGGCATAAAATATGATGTGCTAACTACTCAATCATGCATATTATACTTTTTAAATGTAAACAATATAAAATTATACTATGCTAGACATCCAATTATGCACCTAATCATGTCCTAATAATGTGGTGTGTGCAGAGCTTTAGTTGGCTTCTCTATCTTCTCCCAACATCACCATCTAAGTCACCCTATCTGATGATGCTCTCCCTCCATCATGCTTTGAGGGATGAGTGATCCTGTATCCACCTCACAATAAGTAGGTAGTTAGACCAAAATATTATGATATTCATATATAAAATATAGCTTTAATAATAAATCCACATGATCATAATGTAAAAATACACTACAACTAGCTCATAGAAATATAACCAACATAATAATCAACTACCCCATATATATATATATATATATATATATATATATATATATATATATATATATATATATATATATATATATATATATATATATATATATATATCTCAAAGTATAGGTAAAAATAACTAGTTCACATATGACACTATAAATATTCATGGATAATTAAGTAGTTTGCTCAGCAAGGAATTGAGATGTAATATCCTTCCCCGTAAAGATAGTCATCATCATAGATGACTGTTATTCAAATATAAGTTTAAAATTGAAATATTATTCAACTAAAAAATAACACAATATAATAGTATCTAATCAGTTCAATAAATGTGGAAATATCTTGAAAAACTCATCATAATCCTCTTAATTTTCACTATCTTAAGAGTATTGGTCCTATTGGACCTTACACTGAGCATCTCTCTGTCACACAAATAAATTTTGTATGTGTTAATTACCCTAATTAGTTTTATTATAACCACCCTGGGATCTAGAACCTATAAAGCATTCCAATCCAACACATGCATATGATCAATGATATAGTTTTGAAGATACAAAACATGAAAGACATTATGTAAAATAGCTAGGATTGGTGCCAATGTAAGCCTATATACTACATTATTGACCACTTATAACACCTCAAAAGGTCCCACATATCTCAATGATAATTTTATAAATTTCTCAAATTTAATCGACCTCTTCTATGGTTTTACCCATAAAAACACTTTATCACTTAATACAAAGTGCCTTTGTGTTATCTTCAAATATGCATAAATATTCTATCTATCATTGGCCTCAGCCAACCTCTGATTTATTAGTCTCTTTCTCTTCCATATCTAAGAGCATCTCAGGTCCAAATACTATCATATCCTCTAACCTATCCCAATTGATGGGTGTCTTACACCTTCTCCCATAAAGTGCCTCAAATGGTTCCATCTTCAATGTTGAATGATATTAGTTATTATATGAAAACTCAACCAATATAAGATAATCTTCCCACTTTTATTATTGATCCATGAAGTACATACGAATAAGATCCTCAAGCACCTGATTAACTTTCTTTGTTTGTCTATCTATCTCTAGGTGGTGAGCTATACTGAAATTAAGTTACATACCCAAAGTTAATTAAGAGTCACCCAAAACCTTGAATTCATATTCAAATCATGATCTAAAATAATCTTCTCTAGAAAACCATGCAACCTGTACACTTCTTTCATGAACCCCTTCATAAAGGTAGGTGCATCATTCGTCAAATTTCCTAGTATAAAGTGAGCCACCTTGGTTAGTTTGTCAATAACTACCAAGATCATATCATGTTTGTTCTATGACATTGGTAACCCTTATAAAAAGTCCATAATGATCACCTACCATTTTTATTTTAGGATATCATGCAAATATAACAATCAAGTTGGATGTACCTATTCATATTTTACTCACTAACACTCAAGACAATGTGACACATAATTTTATACATCATTCTTAATTCCTTTCCATAAGTATAGTGGTCTAATCTCTACCATGATCTTGGTTACTCCTATATGTCATGAATATGGGGCATTGTGTAATTATTTTAGTACTGTAATCCATAAATTCTCTCGATCTGGCACATACATTTATTTGTTATAACACAATAGACCATCACTCTCTAGTTTGAATCCTTTAAAATTGAGGATTATGATCATTTTTAGATAATGCCTTTCTAACTTTATCATAAAATTCATCTCCCAAATAAAATTCAATAACCTTATCCTTAAAATTACTTGTAATGGTAGTTATAGATGATATGTACCTTTTGCAACTGAGGGCATCGATTACTATGTTCTCCTTGCCTTTGATATAATTGATGTCAAAATTGTAATCAGATAAGAACTCAAGCAAAAGCCTCTAATGAACATTCAAATTTGGTTGGGTGAAAATTTAAATGAGTTCCAAGTTATTTGTCTTGAGCTCAAAAGGTTTTCCCAATAAATAATTCCACCATAATTATAAAGCATGAACAATCACTACAAGTTACAATCATGAGGGGAATAATTCACCTCATATAGATTTAAATTTCATGACTCAGAAGCCACTACTACACCATCTTTCATAAAGACTCCTCCTATTCCATCCCCTAATACATTTGTGACTACTAAAAATTGGCCATTGGGGTCTAGAACTCTCAATACTAGTGTTGACATAAGCCTTCTTTTTAACTCTTGAAAATCTACTTCACACCTTTCTAACCAAAAAAATATGTGGTTCTTCTATTGTAAATAATTAATTGGATTAGCTATCTTGGAAAATTTTGGTACAAACTTATTATAGTAGACTACTAACCCCATGAATCTTTTAACCTCATGCACATTCTTTGATGCTAGCCAATCCATAATGGCTCTAATATTTCTTAGATATATTGAGATACCATCTACAAAGATAATGTGTTTCAAATACTAGACTCTTTCCTAGATAAATGCACACATGGACAACTTGCCATATATATTGTGTTTTTTCAACCATTGTAGAACTAGTTCCAAACGCTGAAGGTGCTCCACTTCATTTTTTTAATAGATAATAATGTCATCTAGAAAAACTAGAACAAATCAATCAAGGTAATCTCTGAACATGTTTTCCATGAGATTCATGAATGCTACTAGAGCATTAGTTCATCCAAATGGTAACACTATAAACTCATAGTGCTCGTATTGAGTTATGAGTGCAGTCTTCAAAATATCCTCATCCTAAATCTTTAACTAATGGTATCCTTCTTGAAGATCAATTTTATAAAATACTATTTCTCCTTGTATTTCATTGAAAATATCATCTATAAGAGGTATTAGATACCTATTTTTGATGGTTTCCTTGTTCAAAATTCTATAATCAATGAAAATTTGAAGGGCACCATCTTTCTTTTTGACAAAGATAATTGGTGTACCCCATGGTGACACACTTGACCTGATCAATCCCTTAGCCAACAATTTTTGAAATTGAACCTTCAATTCAATCAACTCAATGGTTTTCATACTATATTGTGCCTTAGATTTTGGTTTTAAACCTAGTATGATTTTGCTAAAAAAATCAAACTCATGTCTAGGTGGCAAACCTGATAACTCTTTTGGAAACACATCATGGAAATCTCTCAAAAATGGGTAATCTTCGAGAGATTATTCCTTAAGTTCCTCAATTTCATTTATCTTAATGATAAATTCTTGGCACCCTTTTCTTTGAGATCTCTTCATTTGCATTACAAAAATCTACCTAAGCTTCAACTCTCTCCACCTTGAATTTATGTCTAATTTCCAAAATTATCAAGACACTCCACCTTATTTAGGTAAAAATCAACCTTAGATTTATTTTTTACAATATATT
Source organism: Torreya grandis (assembly GCA_037957365.1). Classification (NCBI taxonomy): domain Eukaryota; kingdom Viridiplantae; phylum Streptophyta; class Pinopsida; order Cupressales; family Taxaceae; genus Torreya; species Torreya grandis. The sequence continues at coordinate 322,266 of JARHVA010008798.1, forward strand.
TGACTCCTAATATCACATCATATGATCCTAGAGGTGCTAAATATAGATCTACAACTATTATGAATTTGAGCAACCTAATCTCTGCTTCAACTAAACACTTGTCGACCATGACTTTTGAGTCATTCTTATACTATATTGACAATGCATTTTTCATTACATTAGCTCTTTTAGCTAACTTACTAAGCATCCTAGGAGCTATAAAACATTGTGTCTCTAATATCTATCAAAATTGAAATTGGATAATTAAACAAAGTACTTGATAGCTCAATGGGTGATGCTTGAAATTTGTCTTGTCGATTATCCGCCATTACATGAATATGCTGCTAAAAATTATCCCATTGAGGATTAGAACCCTTGTTATTTAACTTGTCATGAGGACAATCACGAGAATAATGGTCATCTCTATAAATAAAACAACCTCTAGGTGGTCCTTTTTTGTTAGCCTATTGGTTTCCCTTGAAACCTCCTTTGAATCTATTATTTGGTTTCCTATTGCCTGATCCATCATTAAATTTGGTATTCTAACTTTTGAATTGCTTCTTGGAGTCTTCACTCCTTAGTTTCCAGTTATTTTTTTTTAATTTGATTTTGATCCTCCAAACTTTTTCTTAAATTTATCCCTAGCCTGTGTAAGAGTCTTTAGATTATGTTCTTGTTTAACTAGCTTCTTAAAAACTTTATCCATGGTAGAAGGTTTATGAACATCCACCTTACCATCTATCTGAGGTCTCAATCCTATGAATTTTTTTTTGATATTAAACCTCTCCTCTATTTGGTATTGAGGTACATATCTTATAAGTTTGATGAACTGTTCTTAGTACTCATTCACTGATAAGTCTCTCTGTTTTAGATTCTATTTATATATGTGAGCTTCTAATCAAAATAAAGTTCTAGAATCCATCATGACCTGAATAGTGTCATGAACTGATCTCAAGTAATGTTGGTTGAATTAAGGTTGATTTACAACTTATTATTGGCCCACCACATAGTTACCTCACCAGAAAATACACTCCCTAAACTACTTTGGTGACCTTGAAGTAATTTTTAATCTTGAAATACTTCTCCATCTCTATCAGCCATGCTTCAGCTCTGTCACCTAGAATAGTTCCATAAAACTTAGGTGGACTCAGCTTTTTCATGTCCCTAGCCAATTATGTAGCTACCTATGCTCTCATATCCTAAATATTTTGCTACTTAGCAAGATGTTCATCAAGTTCTTCTTGATGTTCTTCCTCTCCATGGCCCTAAAATTCCTATTCCATGGCAATGATATGATCTTTGGTATCATTCATGACTATGAGGAGTTGATCCAATTTTATAGGTTGCTCTATGGAATTATGATTAGGATCAAATAGAGGGTTATTATCATTGGTATTTGATGGACCCTCTTCAGACATTCTATATTTCACCATCTCTTTTTTGGTAAACAAAAAGATACAAAAGTGTTAGTAAACTCATTTCAAACCATAGTTTTGATACCACACGTAACATCTCCACTAGGATCCTTCCAAAAATAACATTTTTTTAATATTAAATAATAAATACTAAAATAATATTACACAATGATGAAATAATTAGATCAATGATCATATATCAAATACTTAAGCTGACAATTGTAAATGAAGTATTTTACATTACACATCATATATCAACATAAAATATTTCATATTGTATATAAAAAGCATTTACAATCCTACAGCCTCAACTATCAAAGTACTATAATAAATAATTATAAATTAATAGATTATTTTTTTAGTAATAAATAATATACAAAGTATAAATGCAAGATACATTGCTCCACAGAGCATGAGTTTTTCAAAACTCCAGTATTTAGGGTAATCTCAAGTGTCATCTCCAAGTAAGTATTATTGTGAGGAGGGAGAGAATTATCTGAGCACTTTTCCACACCAACCATGGACCAATGATCTCTTTCATAATCTCTCATTAGGAAATTTTCCTCCCTTCATGGATGAGTAGATAGTGATTATGTGAGAATCCAAAGAGACTAGCTAGTACCCATGTGCTATATGATTTCTAAAACATGCAGAGTACCATAAAGAAATATGTTCTAAAATGATATCACATAAACATGTAAACCATACACATGAAATGAAAATATATAAAAAACATTAATTTGGCCAAAGTTTTTAATAGTTGATGATATTTAGGATCAATCAATTTCAAACACACCACTTGATCATATTACTTTCATCAAGTATGGTGAAACTAGTAAGCTAGTGAAGTCTATCTCACTACTTACCTAGAATCAGCAATGTGAGAATGAATTAATACAAATATAACCACATACTCATATATATTATCTCCTACCAATATATAATATACATGTTTAGTATGGAAAAATCACAAATACATACATCTAATCCATCAAATGTATGAACAAAACTACATAACACACATATAACAAGAATATCATCCATAGCTTATACCATCCGAGTACATTATATCTCTAAATTGAAATTATTTAACTAATAAATTATTTTTTCATTGGCATCTCCTATGACACCCATAATATCATAGTTCAAAAATAAGCAATCAATCATAACTTTGAAAGACATCTACTATGAAATCCAACTTTTTATATCTTCTTACCACTTGTATATCATTTATTATAATTTAGAGTTTGTATTTACTATATGTGATTGATGTCTTGATGTTTTGAAGACTAAATTTAGTCACAAAAATCTCTAGTTTAATAGGAACTCATCTATGAATAGCAATACCTATCGAAAAGGTATTTTCGTTTGTTTAAGCTAATATGAATGGTTCCACATAATAAATAATAACTTTTAGCTCACTATGGAAATCAGATTATATATATATATAATCTGATTTCCATAGTGAGCTAAAAGTTATTATTTATTATGTGGAACCATTCATATTAGCTTAAACAAACGAAAATACCTTTTCGATAGGTATTGCTATTCATAGATGAGTTCCTATTAAACTAGAGATTTTTGTGACTAAATTTAGTCTTCAAAACATCATCTATGAATAGCAATACCTATCGAAAAGGTATTTTCGTTTGTTTAAGCTAATATGAATGGTTCCACATAATAAATAATAACTTTTAGCTCACTATGGAAATCAGATTATATATATATATATATATATATATATATATATATATATATATATATATATATATATATACAGGTACACAAATCAATAATTTTGTGTATTTAGTTCAAAAAGAGTGAGCCAAATACTAGTTATTGCAGTCATAGCTGACTTAGAAATGAAATTCATTTTTACATAATTATGTTATGTATATAAATTGCCCCTATTTATATATTTCAATTTAAAATGAATAAATTATTATGTTGACCATATGTAAATTAAACATACTAGGGATGTATACATATACCATAGGATCACCCCATTTGGCTGATTGGATTGTTTAGGTTAGTAAGTTGCCTAGAAAATAATAAAGACCAAATTATGTTAAATGGGAGACTCAAAAAATCATTAATTTTTTAAATGGTTAAGTTCCTCAAATGAATGACTAGCCTGTTCTTTTTACGACTTGTATATAAATTTTATATTTGCATCTATAGCAGCTATAATATCTAAGTAATTATTTATATATAATGGATAGGTATCAATTCTTAGACATCTTCTTGAAATGAATTACTTTAAAAGCATGGCGTCTGGTTATAATTGGCAATAAATATGTTTTGTTTACTATATATTCACATATTTTAGTGAATACTACTGGTATAAGAAAGTATATATTTTATTATAATTTTACAATAATCAACTCTTAAGTATTTAATTCTCCAACTTGTGCCGACATGTCTCTAAGTTATATTATCATATTCACAAAGAAATAAGGGGAATATTTGCAGCAAACTCTACTTAAATTCTTGAATTCATTGCTTAATTTTAGAATTCATCAAAATAACTAGAATTTAGAAACAACCCTTACCTGATAATGCACTTGAAAACTCTTTTGGTATTTTTCTTTTCTTTTCTCCACTTCCGTTCTAGCTGCACCTTTTCTTGATTTTCACTTTTCTTCTTCTTCTTCTATCTAGTACGCCTCCCTTATAAGATTATATATCTTGTTTTTAATTATCTTCTTTTCCCTAAAAAAGGGGGCATAGCCTTGTTTTCTTTGTTTTAAAACTAACTTTTTTCCCAAATATGATATTCTATTTTATGGCTAGATTTTTACCTTTTCTTTCTTTCTTTTCTATATTTACTCCTTTCCCTTTTGTTTATCTTATTCCATTTTTTATTTCTTACTTTTTTATTTTTCAAATTATTTTAGTAATGAATGATTTATTTAATTAGTCAAATTAATTTAATAAAACTGCCAAAATCATAAATACATAAGATTAATTTCATATCATTACTAGATTAATCATGTGTAATATACTATTTGAATGAAATGGAAAAAAATATACTATGTTAACTACTCAAACATGCATATTATACTTTTGAAATGTAAAAATTATAAAATTATACTATGTTAGACATCTAATTATGCACCTCATCATGTCTTAATAATTTGGTGTGTGCAGGGCTTTCGTTGGATTCTCTATCTTCTCCCAACATCACCATCTACATCAACCTCTCTGATGATGCTCTCTCTCTCTCTATCACATTGTTGTAGACACCTAAAAAGTGGCCACCAATAACCTCCATCCAATATTTTGACCAATTTATATCAAAGCATCACAATTTGGCCTAAAAATACTAAAACACATGATTGAGTTGAAATTGTTATATACAAGTGTCGATTTTGGCCAAAGTATCATTAAAATGAGGCAATGCAATTTATGAGATCGTTGATCAGATCATTTCGAGTCAAAATGACATTTTTGCACCTGGATGCTTTGGATTGCTCTTTTTTACCAAATTTATTGCACAAGACACGTGCTTTTGTTATTTTGTGTTGACAACATCCTGAATGGGATAATAGATCCAATGCATCTAACATCACAACATTATGATCAATTTGATTAATTTGTGCACCAATTGCCAAGACTTGAATCAAAGTTAACTAATCATGATTCAGGCTAATCAAGAGCCCAAGAATATTTTCCATGGACCTTTTTAAATATTTCTCTTTATAAATTGATATTGAATAATTGCATCATCAAATAACATCATTTCTTAGAAAGACATCTTTATGCCATAAATGTATAAAATATCAGGATTAAAACCTCACATGCCTCATTAATGCCTTCCATGCCTCTTTAATGCCTTTCTATTCCAAATATTTATGAGTGCATTTATTAAATTTTGCCTTCAAAATTTAATGCATCCTTAGCCACACATCTTCATCTTGAGATGGATGGTTCAGGTTCATTCTAATCTATAATATTTCAAGATTCACTATGTAGATTTGAGTCAATAATATTTGACCTATTTTTATAAGGTGGTCAATAATATTTGACCAATTACTCATGTGAATGGTCCACATTAGCACTCATTGCATCTAGGTGATGCTCACAGGGGTGAAACATTGGTATTTCCTAGGAAGTTACCCATCTTAGTACTACTCTGGCTCAAGCATGCTTAACTATGGAGTTTCCTCCATAGTTAAACCCACTTAGCTTGCTACCCCATTTGAAAAACCTTTAGATATTGTTGTTCCTTTGTGAACCATCCAATACAGAGCATCTTTTGGGCTCATTCATTTTCAACATGTGTATTTTCACAGCATAGAAATTTATAATATTTTAGGATTCACTAAGTAGATTCGAGTCAATACTCTTTGACCCATTTTTATGAGGTGGTAAATAATCTTTGATAAATCACTCATGTGAATGGTCCACATTAGCACTCATTTCATCTAGATGATGCTCATATAGGTGAAGCACTAAGATTTCTTAGGAGGTCACCCATCCTAGTACTACTCTAGCTCAATCATGATTAACTACAGAGTTTCCTCCATAGTTAAACCCACTTAGATTGCTACCCCATTTGAAAACCTTTATAAAGTATTTTTCCTTTGTGAATCATCCAATACAGAGCATCCTTTGGGATCATTCATTTTCAACATGTGTATTTTTTTAGGATAGCAATTTATAATATTTCAAGATTCACTGCATAGATTCACATGAGTGATTGGTCAAAGATTATTGACCACCTCATAAAAATGGGTCAAAGAGTATTGACTCAAATTTATGTAGTGAATCCTAAAATATTATAAATTTTTATGTTGTGAAAATACACACATTGAAAATGAATGAGCCCAAAGGATGCTCTGTATTGGATGGTTCAAAAAGGCACAACACTCACTAAAGGTTTTACAAATGGGGGGTAGCAAGCTAAGTGGGTTTAATTACGAAGGAAAATTCATAGTTAAGTGTGATTGAACCAAATTAGCACTAAGATGGGTGACCTCTTAGGAAATTCTAGTGCTTCACCCCTGTGAGCATCACCTAGATGCAATGAGTGATAATGTGGACCATTAACATGAGTGATTGGTCAAAGATTATTGACAAACTCATAAAATGGGTTCAAGAGTATTGACTTGAATCTACACAGTGAATCCTAAAATATTATTCATTCTAATCATTTTGTAAAATCTATAAATAAGAGGCCTTATCTATTGAATTTTAAGCTCTTTTGAGCCAAAGTTACCATGCCCAAATAACTTCAAACCACATCTTAATCTAGTGTTATTATGCCCAAATATTGAGCCAAAGCCATCACAAGCCAAAGGTGCCAAGGGTAGATGAAGGTAGCCACACTCCATTGAAGAAGATATCTTGAAGCACAAGTTGAGCAAGCCAAAGGTGCCAAGGGGAGATGAAGGTAGCCACACTCCATTGAAGAAGATCTCTTGAAGCACAAGTTGAGCAAGCCAAAGGAGCCTTTTGGAGCAATCAAGGATTTGGTAAGAAGTTTGTGTTTTGTTTTCACATTTCTCATTTATTTCCATTTATAATTGTATTTTCAAATGGTTTTCCCTCACTAAGCTCCCCCTAGTGACTAGGCCTAGAGATGTTATGCTAGTTAGTGTGTTTTTTTAATTTTGTTTTCATTTTGAAATTAACATGATACTAACCATCCTCTCTTGAATCAAATTACTAGTCTACATAATGGCACACCTGGTGGGACCTAGTACCACAAAATTTGTCAAATATCACCTATAATCTAAAAATTAACCATTATCATACATGATCTTAGGGTGTGGAAGTAAATAAGGTAAAAATTTGAGCTAAAAATCTATTTTTTTGTAAGTCACAATTTTGTTCTCTGTTATAATCCTGTTGCTGACATAGTCACATTTTTGTATCTTTAAACAACATTTTTGTTATCCCAAATCATGATTTTGTTTGAATAGAAATTTTTTAGCCCTTAGTTACAAAATCATTGACCTAAATAGTGAAATCATTACTTGAAATAATGATTTCATAGAATAGTGATTTTATTACCCAGAACAATGATTTCATTTCCTAGAATAATGATTTTGTCATCCCAACTCAAATTGACCCAAATAATATATTTATAGCCTTACGTAGTGAAATCATCATCTTGATCAATATTTTTATCTAAAACAACATTTTTGTATCCTTGTATAGGGTTTTTGTCAACTTGAACAGTGTTTTTGTCCAGAATATCATTTTTGTAGCCCTACATAGCATTTTTGTCACCTAGAACAATGTTTTTATCGAGAATAGTGTTTTTGTCTTGAGTAGAAAAATTGTCAATTTTTAGTAGTGGGATCATTCTATGGAATAGTGGGATTGACTATGTGAAACCCAATAGCTCTATTTTACAAAGTTATTTGTTCAATCTCATAAGTGTTTCAAAGCAAGCAATCCTAATCTTGTTTTTATAGGTTGAAACACTGGTTTGAAAGATTAATTTAGGTGTAGGATCACACCAACAATAGATTACAATTGTGAAAGCAATAAACGCAGAATTAAATCAGATTGACAAGTAATTAGAATGAGATAATAGCAAGAACAAGAGATACAAGCAAATACCCTAAAAACTTGTATTAACAAACTCTTTACAAAAGGAATACAATTGAAGAAACTTTTTTCTTCCACACCTCTCCTAGATGTATAGATCTCTCAATAGATCTCTATTCCTCAAGAGCTCTCTCTCTCAAGAACAATCAACTCCAACAAGCCTGGATTGATTCAATTCTATACTGTTCTTCTCATACAATGAATTACAATAATTCACACAACTACAATAATCCACTCTACAAAGCTAAGAAGATCTAATTCTACATATAGAATTAGGAGACTTGAGCATGTACTTCCAACAAGCAGTTAAGCCACTTGAAAAAGGGCTCTAAAAATAGTATTGCCAATAATAGAAACGCGAGCTTGAGACTACAACTCAAACTCATCATGCAAACACTTGCTTCTGTCTACAAAAATAGCTTTCTGGACACGCAAGTAACCGACGTTGGTTCCTGTTGTTTGTCTGTGACCACCACTGGCCAACCCTCTGCCAACGTCGGCATCTCTGCAACTGCTTCTAACCGACGTCAGTCGCTCCTGACCAACGCCGGTGTTTGTGTAGACCCGAAACTGATAAGTGTGCTCCTTGGTGAAGCTTTTAGCTCCACACCCTAACAATCTCCCACTTGGAGATAAACAGCTGCACCAGTACCTGTACAGCAACATCTTCTAGCTTCTCCATCTTCAGCTCAATCATGAAGACCAACAGAAGTTGAATGAAGATTCAACTTCTCCTTTGTAACCAGCTTGGTTGACATATCAGCAGGATTCCTATCTGTATGGATTTTCTCTAGCTTCAACTCACCATCTTCCAATACCTGTCGTATGAAGTGATACCTTAGCTGTATGTGCTTTGTTCTTGAATGAAAGGCTAAATTCTTAGCCAAATGGATTGCACTCTGACTGTCACTATACAATCTGCAACTCTCATGCTCCCTACCAAGCTCATCCATGAACTGTGTCATCCATATCATCTCTTTGCTAGGTTCTGTGGCTGTAATATACTCTGCTTCTGTAGTTGACAAGGCAACAACCTTCTGCAACTTAGATATCCAGCTAACCGCCGTTCCACCTACAGTGAAAACATAACCTGTAGTGCTCCTCCTGCCATCCAAATCACTTGCCATATCTGAATCTACATAACCATGTAGAGAAGTATCTGAACCTCCATAGCACAAGTGCTTACTGCTAGTTCCTCTTAGATATCTAAGGATCCACTGAACTGCTTTCCAATGTTCCTTACCTAGATTGGCCATATACTTACTTACCACTCCCACTGCTTGGGCAATATCTGGTCTAGTACACACCATTGCATACATCAAACTTCCTACTGCGGAAGAATATGGAACCTTACTCATGTACTCTACCTCATCATATGAATTAGGACATTGTTCTTTACTCAACTTAAAATGTCCAACCAAAGGTGTGCTTACCGGTTTAGCATCCTGCATATTGAACCGTTTCAACACCTTGTCCACATAATCTTCTTGAGACAATATCAACCTATGATTTTTCCTGTCTCTCTTAATGCTCATGCCAAGGATTTTCTTTGCTGCTCCCAAATCCTTCATAGCAAATGTTTGAGCTAATTTCACCTTAAGCTCAGAGATATCCTGCATGTGAGATCTTGCAACCAGCATATCATCTACATACAACAATAGAATAATATATCTACCATTATCAAATCTCTTGAAATACACACAATGGTCTGATTGACACCTACTATAGCCATGCTCAGTCATAAACCTGTCAAATTTTAAATACCATTGCCTAGGAGCTTGCTTGAGGCCATACAAGCTTTTCTTCAATCTGCACACAAACTTCTCCTTACCCTTGACCTCGAATCCTTCTGGTTGTTCCATATAGATTTCCTCATCCAAATCTCCATGAAAAAATGTTGTCTTAACATCTAGCTACTCAAGATGCAAATCCTCGAAAGCAACCAAAGACAATACAACCCTTATAGAAGTCATCTTAACAATAGGAGAAAAAATCTCACCAAAGTCAATACCTGGCTTTTGTGTAAATCCTTTTACTACTAATCTGGCCTTGTATCTCATCTGTCCATTCTCACCTTCCTTCAACCTGTAGGTCCATCTGTTCTTCAGTGTTCTCTTACCAGCTGGCAATTCAACCAAATCCCATGTTTGGTTCTCTCTTAAGGACTCCAACTCCTCAACCATGCCACGCTCCCACTCACTCTTGGACTCCACCTGTATTGCTTCTTCAAAACTCTCTGGTTCTCCACCATCAGTTAGCAATAGATAAAATAAAGAAGGAGAATATCTAATTGGAGGCTTACTCACCCTTTCTGACCTCCTGATGGGTGTCTGAGACTCATCCATAACAGGTTGTCCACCCAAATTCTCTGACAGTGACCAACCTCGGTCACCTGCAGACCTGTTACTGGCCGATGTCAGCTCTACCTGACCGACCTCGATACCTATACGGCCGACGTCGGTCTCTGTATGGCTGACGCCAGTTTCTGCTCTACCGACGTCGGTTCCTACACTACCAACATCAGTCTCTATGTTTTCCTGCAAGTGATTATTCCTTTTTCTCGCGAGCTCATCTTGGACTTTCACCTCGTCTAATTCACCATTGCTCTGCTCAGATTGATTCAACTTCCTTAGCTGATCATAATACATCACTCTTTCGTTGAAAACAACATCACGGCTCCTGATTACCTTGTTAGTTTCTATATTCCATAATCTATAACCAAAATCATCTAAGCCATAACCAATAAATGTGCATCTCATAGACTTAACATCAAGCTTCTTTCTATTTTCTTTATCCATGTGCACAAAGGCTTCACAACCAAAAACTTTGAGATATGAGAGATCAACCTTTTTACCTGTCCATGCCTCTTCTAGAATACCACCATCCAGAGCTGTAGAGGGTCCTCTGTTAATCAGGTGTACTGCAGTGTCAATAGCTTGTGCCCAAAATTGTAAGGGCAAACTGGCATGCAATCTCATACATCTTGCACGCTCCATTATTGTCCTGTTCATCCTTTCTGCAATTCCATTCTACTGAGGTGTCCTTGGAACCATCCTTTGCCTATGGATTCCATGCATGTAACAATAATCTCTGAACTTATGACTGCAAAACTCACCGCCATGTCTGATCTCAAGCACTTTAATCTTTTACCTGTTTCATTCTCAACTATAGCTTTCCAAACTTTAAAAGTCTCAAATACATCAGATTTATTTCTAATATAGTAGATCCATACCTTCCTTGTAGCATCTTCTATGAAAGATACATAGTAATGTGATCCTCTAATGGAAGCAACCTGAGCCGGTCCCCACACGTCTGTGTGAACAAGCTCCAACTTGTGCCTCTTCTTAGTAGACCCAGTTTTGAGAAAACTAACCCTTTTCTATTTTCCAAATACACAGTGCTCACAAAACTCTAGATCTATGCCTTTTAAAATGAAAGCATACCTTTGGACTTAAGAATTGACATCCCCTTCTCACTCATGTGGCCAAGCCTTGAGTGCCACAATTTAGCATCCACATCTGAAGTAGATAATACAGAAGGAGATTTGTTAGTAACACAATTACACAAATAGAGAGTACCTTCTCTCTTACCTCTGGCCATAACAAGTGCACCCTTGGTCACCTTCCAAGATTCTACTGTGAGAGTTACTGTACAACCCTCATCCCCTAACTTTCCTGTAGAAATCAAATTTCTCTTCAAGCTAGGAACATGCATCACATCTTTCAACACCCATGTGTTGTTATTCTGCATCTTCAGCTGCACTTTACCTTTGCCAATTATTTTACAGGGCTCATCATCCCCTAGATACACTATTCCAAAATCTCCATGGATATAGTCACTGAAATATTCCCTGTTAGGAGTAGCATGAAAAGATGTACCAGAATCTAATACCCAAGATTCTATATTATTATGTAGAGAGAAAATTAAAGCATCGTGTCTAATACCTGCAATCTTGGCTTCTTCCTTTCCTTCGTGCTGATTGTCCTCCTTAGGCTTTTACCAACAGTATCTGCTTATGTGCCCCATCTTTCCACAATTCCAGCATTGTGGCCTTCTGCCATTTCTGGATTTAGATCTACCTTTCCCCTTAGACTTGGATCTTGCTCTACCTTTCTTGCTCTTCTCTTTTTGCCTTCCTCTGCTCTCAAACTTAAAGCGTTCCCAGATGCCTCTTCTGTGCTTTTCCTGCGTATTTCCTCATTCAAGATAACACTAACAACATCCTCTACTTTCAAAATATTTGATGCAGATGCAGTATTACTTACTGCCATTACTAAGCCATGCCAGCTTTCAGGCAAAGAACATAATATTAAAAGAGCTTTTATTTCATCATCAAACACTATATTCACTGAACTTAATTGATTCACAATACCATTGAAATCATTCAGATGAGTAGAAACAGATCCACCTTCATTCATATGCAAATTAAATAACTGCTTCATAAGATATACCTTATTGGAAGCTGAGGGTTTTTCATACAAATTTAATAACGTAGTCATCAACTCTACCGTAGACTTTGCCTGTGATAAATTGGATATCACAGTGGATGCTAGACTCAGTCTTATAGACCCCAGAGCCTTTCTGTCAAGAACTTCCCATTCTTCATCCTCCATGTCTTTGGGCTTCTTTGCAACCCCACCTAATGGTAAGTAGAGATCTTTCTAATACAGATAATCCTCTATCTGCATTCTCCAGTGTTGGTAATTTTTGCCATTGAACTTTTCCATTCTCAATTTACTTTCATCTGCCATTGCTTCTCCCACTCAAATAGAAATCCCTGCAGAAACCCCTATGAGAACCTCTAATCAATACACACTACACAGATCTATACCACCTGTTAGTGAACCTGAACTTTGATATCAATTATTGGATATCAAGCTCTGAACCTGCAACCTATGCTCTGATACCACTTATTGGGGGATCACACCAACAATAGATTACAATTGTGAAAGCAATAAACGCGGAATTAAATCAGATTGACAAGTAATTAGAATGAGATAATAGCAAGACCAAGAGATACAAGAAAACACCCTAAAAACTTGTATTAACAAACTCTTTACAAAAGGAATATAATTGAAGAAACTTCTTTCTTTCACACCTCTCCTAGATGTATAGATCTCTAAATAGATCTCTATTCCTCAAGAGCTCTCTCTCTCAAGAACAATCAACTCCAACAAGCCTGGATTGATTCAATTCTATACTGTTCTTCTCATACAATGAATTACAATAATTCACACAACTACAATAATCCACTCTACAAAGCTAAGAAGATCTAATTCTACATATAGAATTAGGAGACTTGAGCATGTACTTCCAACAAGCAGTTAAGCCACTTGAACAAGGGCTCTAAAAATAGTATTGCCAATAATAGAAACGTGAGCTTGAGACTACAACTCAAACTCATCATGCAAACACTCACTTCTGTCCATGAAAATAGCTTTCTGGACACGCAGGTAACTGACGTCAGTTCCTGCTGTTTGTCTGTGACCGCCGCCGGCCGACCCTCTGCCAACGTCGGCGTCTCTGCAACTACTTCTGACCGACGTCGGTCACTCTTGACCGACGTCGGTGTCTGTGTAGACCCAAAACTGATAAGTGTGCTCCTTGGTGAAGCTTTTAGCTCCACACCCTAACATAGTGGGATTGACTATGTGAAACCCAATAGCTCTATTTTACAAAGTTATTTGTTCAATCTCATAAGTGTTTCAAAGCAAGCAGTCCTAATCTTGTTTTTATAGGTTGAAACACTGGTTTAAAAGATTAATTTAGGTGTTTTTAACTAATCATACACTTCAATTTGGGGTTTTAAAAATAACTTGGTTAAAATCATGCACACTTCAAATTTGGTCTAAAATGAACATGCTAGTTTTCACATATTTGGTATTTGGTGCCTAAAATGAATCTAGCATGCTAACTCTTGAACACTTCAAACTTTGGGCTAAAAAATGAACTTATGAGTTTATTTCTTCATATAGTATTTTTGGTGTAATAGTTACAAGTTTTTACATCTTAAAGCCAAGGGGTTAAATAATATCTTCATATGTTTCATTTAGTTATTTAAAATTGAACACACTTCAATTTTTTGCAAAGTTGTTATCATTGTTTACCTAGATTAGATTTGTTTGAGTAAATAGGGATTTGTAAATGTATACTCTCCCATCCATCCCCTTTAGATAAATTTTGAGATCAAAATCATAAACTTCATAGCAAATTTCCTTAGTCTAAAGGTGTAAACTAAAAGTTGTCAAGTCTCTCCCCAAGTCTCGCACGGCTTGGGTGATCTAAAAACAACCTTTAAAGATCTTTTACTTGTCATCTATTTCATTACATCTTGGATTATGAGGGGGACTTTATTACCTCCCATGAGTTCTTTAGGGAAGTCTTGACCTAGGAATTCATCTCCCAACATTGTCTTCAACCCCTCTCCATGGGGGGGGGGGTGGGGGTGCAGGGGGCATATATAAAATGGGATCGCTTAATGAGATGGTGGTTTGGGAGGTTACACCATATCCTATCATTAGGTTAAGCCCATGAGATGCATAATCATGTTGGGCATCATACTACACTAAGCAAGCGACATATGTAGTGGTTATAAAAAGGGTAAGAGCTTTTTACAAAAAGCCATATGACACAGACCCAATTGACATGTTGTTTCTCTGGTTTACAAATGTGAAAGTTGGTAGACATGGGATCCATCTAGAATATTCAAAAACTTACTAGTTTAGTTAACCCCACTTTACCATACCTTATCAATTTAGGATTTAAGATGATTAGTTAGTTAATTTCTCTTTGTCTTAGATTACCTAGTTTTTATGTGGAGTCAAAACTTGGTGTTAACAAAAATGACATAACCAAACACATTGTCCCCAAATTTACTTGAACAAGGAGGCATTATGCTGCCCAAGTAAAAAACATCTTTTTCCTTGTTCAAAATCATCATCATACACCTTATGTCATATCTTCCAATTTGGTGCAATTATGCTACCCATTTGTGTCTAAACCTTTTGCCACATTTTGTTTAAGTTATTCATTGATAGTTTAAATTTGCAATTAGAATCTTTCAAGCTTTAAAGGTTGATGTGTTAAATTGGGTTTACCACTTTGCACTTGACTTGTTTTAACTTGAGTCTAATTTCTAATTTTAATTGAGGCCCATATATAGAATCAACATCATTATCATCATTTGGTATGACTCAAGTCATCTCATGTATCACTCATGCTTTGAGTCCTAGGTCACATTTATTACTACCCATCTTATTTCACCTTTTGTCTTAAGTCCATTTGATATCACACTTTTGCCTTAGAAATTTGTCCAACCTTGTGTGTATATCATTTGAGTTGAGGAGAGTAGTGTTATATTTTCAAAATTGTGTTGAAGCCATTTTTGCCTTAGAGTCTTGAAACAAGATTTTACCACACCTTTTGAGCATTTTAGTGTTGTTATGCTACTCAAATTATTTTGAAACTTGTTTCATAGGCCTATTAGCATAGATTCCAAGTTGTTTCAAAGTTTTAACTATTTCAATTTTTCTTTGAGAGATTATGTCTAAAATGGTTATGCTATTCACCTTTGCCTAGCTTATTAGTCAAAAAAATTGGTTTGTGCCATTCTTGGGAGAAAATAAACTATCCCCAAGTGCTTTTTGTTTCATACTTCATACTTTTTGATCGAATTCATGTCAAAAATTCAAATGCCTAGTTTTTGTTAGAAGTGTTTCAAATCTATTAGATTAAATATCTTATCTTTTAAAGTCTAGATTTTGATGTCATTTGGCCAAAAGTCCTAGCACATTCTTTGTTTGAGCTTAGCTTTTGACGTTGTATTTGGCCAAAAGACCTAGAAACTTTTATTTTTTCTTAGATTAGACTGATTTGAAACACTTTGACCTAGAATTTGGCATTTCAATCTATGGACCTTTTACTTGACCTTTTTGTGTGAGACGTGAATTTTTAGATACTTGGCATTAGCTTGTTTTATAAAAAGTCATTGTATCAACATTTTTTGGAGACACAACATCATCCTTTTGACCAAGTTAGACCAAGTTTGAACATATTTTAGACATTTCATTTTTATATTTTATATAACTATATTTAATTTTTTCATAAAACATTTACTATGGATCCTAACATGTATTCCTACACTCGTAATGGTCTCATGCACAATTTAATATTTAGTATTATGGTTGCACAAGAAGAGATAATTCAAGACCCTTATGCAAATAATGTTGCTTATGAGACAAATGCTTATCCATATTATAAAATTCAAATAGGGGCATAAACCCAAGACCCATTAGCTCATTATTTGGTAAACATGCCTCCTTACTCAAATCAAGATCAAGAACAAACAAAATAGTATCTAGCTTTGGTACCAATAGTTAAATAATTAGTTCCTCAACAATTGTACTATGCTACTGCACCATCCGCATATGATCCTTACCTATTTAAGTGTCACTTGTTAGTAAAAATGACTAAATTTTGGTTAGAGCTATATAAGTTGGGGCTAATTTTCCAATGGACTTCCCCCATGAGAACTTGTCAAGCCTAGTAAAAATGCCTTATAACATAATTTATAATCAACAAGCTTATTCTATTAATAGTTTAGCTCTAGTCCAAATGCCATATCAGGACCCTAGTATGCTTGTAAAAGGTAATTACCTCATGGAGGATTACCTTGTAAAAATACAAAAATCATACCAAATGTAATTGAACCTAGTGCATAATTTTAACTAGATGACCATGTCTAATAGACCTCTCATTGACTTAGTTCCTTAAACATAAGTATTAATCAAATTGATTGGTTAAGATAATCAGGGTGTAGACCCCTCCATGTAAAAAACTTTGGTTTATGTTAGGGAAGTCCAAGAACAAACACACCTCTATTCTGATTCCTCTTATTGGATCTTGCTCCTCAAAAAGAGCACAGTATGATTACCAAATATAAGCAATTATAAATGCGGAAATAACCAGAAACACAAGTAGCTAGAATTCACTAATAGCACAGAATATGAGACAATACACTATCTTGTATTAACACTTCACAGAAAAGAATACAATAAAGAGCAGCCACACTCTTTCACCTTACAGAGGTTTGCCACACCTCAAGTGTACAGTAATTCTTATCACACAACACTCTCCTACACAAAAAACGGTCCCAACAACCAACTCACAAACAGAATTGGTGTTCACCTCTCCAACTAGTCATTAATAACCCTGCCAGTTCACCAAGCACTCAAAAGTACTTCAAGTTGATCTCCCATGAACCTGCAACCTGCAATTCAACAGACCATACTCACATGTAGATCCCCTATGAGCTTGCAACAACCTGTAACTCAATGATCTTACAATGGAAGCAATTTACTTGCCTTCCTTTCTATCTCATGCCTTAATTACAATACATGCCAATGGGTCTATAAATAGATCCCTAACTCAAACACTAACTTAGACTCTTAATTTAGACAATTATCCTCGCAACCAAAGACTCTAACTGGCCTTTACATGCAAACACTTCATTCACTTAACTAACTGTCTGTGTAACGAGCAGTTCTTGAACACACAGGTGACCGACGTCGGTCCCTGCTAGTCTGGTTCTGCCGACGTCGGCCGACTCCCTGCCGTCGCCGGTGGCCTTCTGCACTGGGTCACGACCGACATCGGTCCTGCTGCCAATGCCGGTGCTCCTGGATCTTAGCAACCTTCCTGTTCCACCTATTTGCAAAGAGTTGAAGCTTTTAGCTCCACAACTCAACAATCTCCCACTTGGAGATAAACAGTTACAACCTGTACCTGTACTTAGTCTAGTTTGTTCCCTTGGCTTTGTATCCCTCCTCAAGACCACTCTTGAAGACCAACCACCACAAACCTGTAGTGTAAAACCTGTCATCCAAATCACCTGCCACATCCACATTTACAACCATGTAGAAATTAACCTGAACCTACATAGCATGTGCACCTGCTGCTAGTCCCTGTAAGAATCCACTGAACTGTCCTCCAATGTTTCTCTCTCAGATTGGCTCCAACTTGTGACAACTCCCACTGCTTGGGAAAACTCAGGTTTAGTACATACCATGCACTCAACCTCATTATGTGAATCAGGACACCTGTTCATAGAACTGTCCAACCATCGGTGTGCTAACTGGTTTCACACAATCATCATGAAACAAAGTCAACAAATGACCTACCATGTCTCTAGAACACACTCATGCCAAAGAATCTTGCTGCTCCCAGATTCTCCATGACAAACACCTGAACTAGCTTTACCTTTAGTTCAGCAATACTTGTATATGTAACCCTGTAACAAGCACATCATACAAAAATAGGATAGTGTAGCTAATACTATCCAACCTGGTAAAGAGAAACACAATGATCAAACCTCCATTGCCCTGCAGCTAATACAAGACCATATACCCTGATCTTCCATCTCACGTATCCATTTCCGCTCTTCTTTATCCTAAATATCCATTCGTCTCTCAGTGGTTACTTCTAGCTGGCCACTCTACCCAAAACACCTGTTTGGTTCTCCTCTAAGGAATCACATCCTCATCCATGCCTAGCTCCCACTGTTTCCTGGATCTACCTGTTCTGCTTCTTCAACAACTTCCTGGTCCTATGTCATAAGTGAGCAACAAGTAGTGTAAAGAAGGGAAATGATGAATTTAAGAACTTACTTACACCTTCAGTCCTCCATATGGGTGCTTGAGACTCCATGATAGCTTGCTGTCCACCCAAAATTCGTCCCAGTAACCGATGCCGGTCACATCTCAGTTTGCAGATGACCGAAGTCAGTTTCCTGCGACTGCCACCTTGCCGACATCAGTTTCCCCTAGCCAACGCCGGTCAATATCTACCCTGAGTCACCGACATCGATTTTCACATAGCCAACGTCAGTCCCTGTCTGGACGCCGATGCTGATTTTCCTGCCGACGTCGGTCAATGTGTTTTTCTTGTGAGACCTGACTTTTTCCTGTGAGCTCTTTTTGGATCAAATCCTTGTCCAAATCACCCTTACTCTGCTCAAAATTCTTCTACATCTTGTGCTAAACTCTGTCCGTCACCTTCTCCTTAAAAACCAAGGCTTTCCTATTCTTGTCACTAACATCGGGTTCCTCAAGAAACGTTACCTTCTTCTTTTGCATACAGAAACCATGATCCATACCTTCCAAATCTGAAAGCATATCCTTTGACTCAAGAACAAGCATCTCTTTCTTGTCTATGTGACCAAGCCTATCAAGCCACATCTCTGAATCTATAGCTGAAGTAGAAAACCTAAAAAGAGAATCAGTAGTACAAGTAGATAGATAAAGTGTACCTACTTTCTTACCTCTAGCTACAACAAGTGTACCCTTGGTAACCTTCCAAGAGTCCGCTGTGAGAGTTACTGTGCAACCCTCATCACCCAAACTTCTAACAGAAATTAAATTATGCTCTAAAACTTGGACATGCATGACTTCTTTTAACACCCATGTGTTACATGTCTGCAGTTTCAGCTTCACTTTCCCTTTGCCAACAATCTGACAAGGCTTACCATCCCCTACATAAATTTCTCCAAGATCTCCCTGGACATACTCATGAAAAAATTCCCTATGTGGGGATGCATGACAAGAGGCACCAGAATCTAAAACCCAAGATTCTACTTTATCCAAAGAACATACTAGAGCATCCCGTGTAATGTAATCTGCAACATCTGCTTCTTCTTCATGTCCTTCATGCTGATCTTCACCTGATCTGCAATCTCTCTTTAAGTGCCCTTACTTTCCACACTTCCAGCAGGTTATTCTGCCATACTTGGACTTGGATCTCTTGCCTGTCTTAGACCTTGATCTCCCATGCTCTATCTTTTTCTTTGCCTTCCTCTGCCTTCAACACTCAAAGCATTTCCTGATGATTCACCTGTGCTATTCCTACGTATCTGTTCATTCAAGATCACACTTACAACATCATCCACTTTTAAGACTTTTGAAGGAGACACAGAATTAGAAACTTCCATTACCAAACCTTCCCAACTTTCAGGTAATGAACACAAGATTAAGAGAGCTCTGATTTCATCATCAAATACAATATTGACTAAACTTAACTGGTTTACCAAACCATGGAAATCACTAAGATGGCTATGAACAGATCCACCTTCTAACATTTGCAAATTAAATAAACGCTTCATAAGAAATACCTTATTAGAAGCTGAGGGTTTTTCATATAAATTTGCCAAAGATTCCATCAACTCCACCATTGTCTTACACTGTGATAAGCTAGAAATCACAGATGATGCAAGACTCAATCTAATAGATCCTAGAGTCTTCCAATCAAGAACCTCCCATTCTTCATCTTTCATATCTGAGGGTTTGCAAGTAACCCCTCCCAACGGTAAGTACAAATCTTTTTGATACAGATAATCCTCAATCTGTATCCTCCACAATTGGTAGTTCTTGCCATTAAACTTTTCCATCCGTAGCTTACTGTCTTCTGTCATTGCTCAACTCCCACTCAAACAGAAACCCTGTGAGTACCTGTAATCAAAACACACTAACTAGATCTAATCCAATCTGTTAGTATCCCAACCAAAAGCTCTGATACCACTTGTCAGGGAAGTCCAAGAACAAACACACCTCTGTTCTGATTCCTCTTGTTGGATCTTGCTCCTCAGAAAGAGCACAGTATGATTACCAAATATAAGCAATTATAAATGCGAAAATAACCAGAAACACAAGTAGCTAGAATTCACCAATAGCAAAAAATATGAGAGACAATACACTATCTTGTCTTAACACTTTACAGAAAAGAATACAACAAAGAGCCGCCACACTCTTTCACCTTACAGAGGTTTGCCACACCTCAAGTGTACAGTAATTCTTATCACACAACACTCTCCTACACAAAAAATGGTCCCAACAACCAACTCACAAATAGAATTGGTGTTCACCTCTCCACCTAGTCAGTAATAACCCCGCCAGTTCACCAAGCACTCAAAATTACTTCAAGTTGATCTCCCATGAACCTGCAACCTACAATTCAACAGACCATACTCACATGTAGATTTCCTATGAGCTTGCAACAACCTGCAACTCAATGATCTTACAATGGAAGCAACTTACTTGCCTTCCTTTCTATCTCATGCCTTAATTACAATACATGCCAATGGGTCTATAAATAGATCCCTAACTCAAACACTAACTTAGACTCTTAATTTAGACAATTATCCTTGCAACCAAAGACTCTAACTGGCCTTTACATGCAAACACTTCGTTCACTTAACTAACTGTCCATGTAACGAGCAGTTCTAGAACACACAGGCGACTGACGTCGGTCCCTGCTAGTCTGGTTCTACCGACATCGGCCGACTCCCTGCCATCGCCGGTGGCCTTCTGCATTGGGTCACAACCGATGTCGGTCCTGCTACCAACGTCGATGCTCCTGGATCTCAGCAACCTTCCTGTTCCACCTATTTGCAAAGAGTTGAAGCTTTTAGCTCTACAACTCAATAGTTTATAACTTTTTCCATGTGCCAACCATCAAATAATTATCTTTTTCTTCTACGTAGAAAATTGACCAAAACATAGTGGACAATGCACAAGCAACGTCCAATCCAAACCAAAGTGGTGTAAGTACATAGATAATTAGCACACAAAAAAGTGTACATTTAGTTAACACCATGAGTGGATATATAAATTAAGGAGTAGGAGTTTCTATGTCCCAACCTCAACCAACTATTGCTACCAATCCTCAACAAGTTACTTCTTTAAGCGCTCAATCAACAAGATTAGGTAGTCAACCAACAACAAATACTATGCCTCCACAACAAAATGTGATGAATCTTACTCAATAGATAATGATTAATATTACACAATAATAGGCATAATATAACATACCAATGCATTAAAGGTAGAATATATTTCCACCTCAATAGGGGTAACCAATGTTCCACCTCACCAAGTAGCATTGAACATACCTCTCTCATTGTAGACCAATATACCAATTCAAATCCAAAATATGTTTGATCAATAACATATGAATATTTTTCAATGATAGATGTTGAATATAAAATAAGCATCAACTTTCCAATAGGGATTCGTGTAACAAGGAGGTTCCAATGTTCCTCAAATCCCAATTAGGCAACCTTGGCCTTTTGTACAAAATGTGCCATTAGTTCAATAATAAGGTCTTGGTTCACAAGTATCCCCTCAATAGTAAGGTTTAATTAGTCATTATAAGGTCCCTATTCAACCTTAGTAGTTATAGAATATCCATATTCCTCCATCCCAGCCTCAACATCCCCAAACTCAAATCTACTTGCCCAACCCTAACTAGAATATCATACCATAGTATGTGTGAATCCAATAAATGAAACCTAATCAATGTATGCATATTCCTAATCCATTCCCTAACCAAAATAACATATCCTAATAAATACCTCCATCATACCCTAGCCAAACTGTTCCACTTCTGATAATTCAACCATCTACTCAAGCCCATGTTCCCTCTAGTTTCTTAACCCAAGAACTACAATAGGTGCAGGATGCAATTACTGCCATCCAAGCTAGGAAATAGATTAAAATTTTTAATTTAGATGACATGTGTTTTTATCCATTCAACATGGAGTACTTTCAAATACCATTTACTCTAGGATACGAACTACCAAAATTTAACAAGTATAAAGGGAAAGGTGACCCCAAGGCTCATTTAATCAAGTTCTTTATTGCATGCCAGCCAGTGACATATACCTTTGGCTCTTGTTCCCAAAGAGTCTATTAGGATGAGCCTTAGAGTGGTTCTTAAAGTTACCCAAAAATTTAGTAGCTAATTTTGATGATCTTTTAGGCAAGTTTGTGCAACACTTTTAATACAAGCTCAAACATGAGATTTCTTTGGTTGACTTGACGCAAGCCAAGCAAAAGGCCAGTGATATTTTTGTAAGTTATCTTCGTCGATGGAGAGCCATTGAAATCTAATTCACCCATATTTTACTAGATAAATAATTAGCCACTATGTTTACCAAAAAATTGCATAGTAAGATATCCTATCATCTAGAACTGCAGTGTGCACATACCTTTAATGAGATCATTGATAAAGGTTTGTTGATTGAGCAAGACCTTATTAACAATGGGATCATCAAGCTTACCTCATAAAATCATAATCAAGGTAAAAATATATTACATGGTTAAAATTAACATCAAATCCAAGTTCAAGCATCACAACTGACATAGGACAATAACAATGATAAACCAAAGCAATTTAACCACAATAAAAATCTTGTTGGAAATGGAGTAATAGAGTCACAACATGTCCAAATGGTGCAAAAACCATCTACTCAACCCACATATCATATTCAAATTAATCCTAACCCACAATCTTTTCAACTAATGTATAAAGCATAATAAACTAGTCCCATGTAACAAATGCAACAACCTTTGCCATTACAAGCTCCTCCTCCAAGGCAAATAATGCCTACTCATCACATTTTTAGTGACCTTGGAGATCCTATTGAATCTAAATTTCACAATCTCACTACCATTAATATTATTAGTTGGCCTATACCAAAACATTATCCTTATGGCATTCCTTACCTTGATTAGTACCACCAAAATGAATTTTATGAATATCATCAGGTTAATAGACATAATTTGCACCATTGTGTGTAGATTAAAAATTTGATTTAGAATATGTTAGAGAATAGGGAGATAACATTAGATGGTAGTGTTTCTACTTCCAGTCATACCCTTGGAATCTATCAAACCCCCTTTCCCCAACATAACAACTAACCATAGTAGTAAAAATAGCAACAACAACAACGACTAGTGCAACACTAATAATAATAGTTTCAACAACTAAGGCTAAACTAGCAAAATCAATAGAATCACCAATAACAAAACCAACAACATCCAAACAATGGACAAAACCAAGGTTAAAATGGTAACAACCAATAGACCTACCATGCATTTATACATGACTACAATAGGGTTTTAGGTCATATTGTATTAGGTCATGTTAATACCATCTCCATTAATCCAAAACTAAATAACAATCAATCAAAACCTTTGCTAAACAATGTCAATCCACTAACTCACTTTGATAATCCTTCTTTGACTTAGAACCACATATAGGCATACCAACAAACAAGGATTACTAATTTTGGACCATATATTGATAACTCATCATTGCCTCATAACCATGCACAAGTGCACTAGTAATTGAGACTTATCCTACATAGTCAACCACCATCACCATCATTTGTTAGCAATCATGGTCTTATGTTTAATCCTAATTGTACAATCACAAATCAAAGGTCAAAGATTACCATCCCAAGCTCACAACCATCTACCACTTCACCAATCACCCAACCAACTGTTTAACCTTGAAATAATCCATTTAACACTGACCAAGAAAAGAGGTTTGACATTATGGAACAATTACAAAAGACACCAACATAAATCTCCATTTTAGATTTTTTGTGTACATCAACAATCCACAAGGATATTTTGAATGAGTTCCTTATCCAATCCACTGTTTCAAGTGATATGTCCCTAGATAAATTTCAAGCTTTGGTTGGACACCTAGCTCTATCCCAATAAGTCACTTTCAACCAAAGTGATATTTCATCCCTTGGCCCATTGCATAATAATCCATTGTACATTGAAATTTTTATAAAGTGGCACAAAGTGAAACATGTCCTTATAAATAATGGATCAAATCTAAACATAATGTCTCTAAAGCTCATAAAGTTTCTCAGGTATACTATGGTATATCTTAGAGTAGATACAATAACCATCAAATCCTATGATAATGAAGAATGAGAATCACAAGGCACCATTTGTTTGCCATTTATCTTTGGGCCCTTGACCCATGATACACTTTTCCATGTGCTAGATCTTAATTTTTCATATAATATGCTTTTGGGTAGACCTTGGTTATATAAAATTCATGTAGTCCCATCAACATTACACCAATGTATCAATTTCTCCAATTTAAGGATGAAAGTTTGTATACTAAGAGATTTGCATTCATATGAGCATTGAAAACACCTAAAGGCTAAGCTTAAGAGTTATAACTATCATTTTAGAATGAATCCAATGGCCAAGCAAGATAAGGTAAAAAAATGCTCCTTGATTCACTGGAGGACAACTACATTGATCTTAATACTCTTGATTCCCTTTCTCACATGTCACCTCCTAAGATATCCAACCATTATACCATCTCATCCAATGGCCTAGAAATGATACCTTTAACATCACAAATCTTCCATAGAACCCAAAGTCCTTTGGAAGACCCAAAACCAAGCCACTTCATCTAGAATGGAAACAAAAAAGGAAAAAGTAAAGGACTCATCATGTTTATACCAGCATCAAGCCTAAAGCAGGACCCTCTTGAAGGTGATAAATCATGGTTATATAATGACAAGTAGGCTGATTATTATGAGAATGCCAAGTATCCTATTCCCAATAGGATTATGAAGAATCATGACTATGAAGGAAGAGACCTAGGGCCAAATTAACAAGGAGTGCTTGAGCCAATTTCCATGATCAAATATAAAGGACCCTATATACTAGGATTTAAACTACCTAAGGGTGACCCCATATACATTAACCATGTTTCATCACCATCAATTAGTTATGAGGATGTTGATAGTAAATCATAGTCTAATCATAGCATTTTTAATGACCTAGCTGAGACCAATCTATTTGATACTCATTTAATTTATACCCTTAGACTAGTTATTTTCCATAACCCACTACCATTATATTATCCCTAGTTGATAGACTAGGACCAACAAGAGTCCAATGTGTTGATTGATAAGTTTCAAAATGATGAGGCTTTTGGTGATTTTCTTGGCCTTAGAGATAATGTTCTATTGGGGACCATAAATGAGGGTTGTCAATCAAGTTAGATCTTGAGGCTTATTTTGGAGAGCAGGTAAACACCCTTAGCCAAAAGTAAATTTTTAAAACATTTAGGTCCAAAAGTGAAAACCTCTTTGAGGAACATTTTGACCAAGGAAAAAGTAAAGAAAAATGCTAGTCTAGTGGTGAAAACATATTTTAGGTACCATTATATGGGGGTGTTCATCCTTCTTCAAACATAGCTCAAGAGACCACCAATAATAAACTTGTATGTGAGTTTGAATTCAATTTTGAAGAACAACAAGATTTTGATCAAATCCTTTAGGAGTTTCCATTAGTTTTTGTTACATGGCTAAACTTACCATTAGGGGATTTTGTTTCATCATGAGGAATTTAATGCTACAAATTAGTTCAAAAATTTGCCCACTATCCTTGAAGATTGCTCAACCCTTCTAGTGAAAGATCCATAGATGAACCAAAATGGATCAAGATAGACACATCCATTACTAAAAAGGAGAGTGAAATCCTTACATCCCTTTTGAGGGAACTTTTAGATATTTTTGCATGGGCATATTCTAACATGATAGGTTTAGACCCCACCTTAGTTCTACACCATTGTGTGATCAATCCTAATGCCAAACTATTAAAACAAAATCTACACAAGATGAATTATTGTATTAGTAAATAAAGAGTTGGAAAAACTCTTAGAATTGGGATGTATTCATTTGATCAACTATTTAAAGTGGATCTCTAATGTGGTACCAATTAGCAAAAATATAGAAGGAATTAGAATCTATACTGATTTCCATGATATAAATAATGATTTTCCTAAGGATGAATTTCCATTGCCAAACATTGACATGATCATCGACTCCACAACATGTTATAAAATTCTTTCTTTAATGGATGGATTTTCATAGTACAACCAAATTAGGATAGTATTAGAAGACCAACATAAAACAATGTTCACCATTCCATGGGGAATATTTTATTATCAAGCAATGTCATTTGGTCTTAAGAATGCAGGGGACACCTATCAAAGAGCCATGACCATTATATTTCATGATGTGATGCATAACATTGTCAAATATTATGTTAACAACATATTTATCAAATGAAAGACTAGGGCTGATCATCCAATAGTACTATGCAAAATATTCAAAAGACTACATGAGTACAAAGTCAGACTTAATCCTAAGAAGTGGGTCTTTGGGGGCACTTTAGGCAAATTTCTTAGATTTATTATGTCTTATTAAATTATTGAAGTTGATCCAACAAAATTTTAATCTATAACAGAGATGAAACCATCAACTAATTTGAATTAGCACTATAGTTTACAGTGTAAGATCTAGTCTATCTGATGCTTCATATCACAATTAGCTCACAAATTCCATCCTTTTACGCATCTTCTACATAAGAGAGTCATATTTCCATAGGATGATCATTGCTAGATATATTTTTAGTAGCTATAATATTATCTAGTGAATCCACCTATTTTATTTCCTCTTATGCTAGGAAATCCATTCTTGTTATGTCTATCAACTACTGACAATGCCCTAGGGGCACTTTTGGCTCAACATGATGATAATGAAAAAGAGAATTCATATAATATTTAAGTTATACACTAATTGTGTATGAACATAATTATATGCCCATATAAAAATCATGTTTAGCCATGGTCTTCATAGCTTAGAAACTATGTCATTACATGTTAAACAATAAGACCATGGTTATTTTAAAAGTAGATCTACTCAAGTATCTACTATCTAGAATAGATTTACAAGGTCATATGGCCAAATGGATCATGCTTCTTAATGATTTTGACATCTAGTACATCAACCAAAAATCCATTAAAGGGAAAGTTCTTATAGATCAGCTTATTGAAGCACCCCTTGTTAATACAGAGCCATTAACATTCCAATTTTTTGATGAATCTATAATGACCATAATTGACACACCTCTTGGGGAGTAGTACTAATATCTATATTTTTATAAATCATTCGTAACATATGGATTGGGGGCAGGCCTTTTATTTATTACATAATAGGGGGATCTAATCCCTAAATCATTCAAGATTAGCTTTCCTTGTACTAACAACATGGCTGAATGTGAAGCACTTGTTCTAGGACTTTTCCAAGTGGTACTATGGAACACATCTCATCTCAAGGTTTATGGTGATTCTTAGTTAATCATTAATTAGGTTATAAGTCACTTTTAGACCAAATATGACACGCTAGTTCCATATAAGGCCATGGTCGACATTCTTAAATAGTAGTTTGTTGACATTTAGTTTGAGCATATACCAAGAGTAAGTAATAGAACCTCTAATGTTGTGGCCACCATTAGATATTTGATTTGATAAATAGACGTAGCTAAAGAGTATCAGTTCCTTGTCAAGACTTTTTTAGCACTAGTTCATGAACCTTCAGTCATCATGATGATTTATGATATTATTGGTCTTAGCTCTATCTAGTATTTAGACCTTTACAACTACCTCCATGACCAAATTCTACCACCTGACCTATCTCAAAAATAATCCAAGGCCTTCATCCATAAAACCACTCATTATACCTTACTTAGATCAACCCTTTACCATCATAATTTTTATATAACTCTGATTTGTTGTTAAAATTTGGTAAAACCTACACTAGCATTATGAGAAGTTAATGGAGTATGTGGAGCCCTCACCAATGGGGTAGTCCTATCCAAAAAATCTTTTTTACTAGTTATTATTATCCCATAAAGGATGCAAATATAGTTGTATATATAAATAAGTGTGATAAGTGT
The DNA here is from genome assembly GCA_037957365.1 of Torreya grandis. Lineage (NCBI taxonomy): Eukaryota > Viridiplantae > Streptophyta > Pinopsida > Cupressales > Taxaceae > Torreya > Torreya grandis. The sequence continues at coordinate 350,833 of JARHVA010008798.1, forward strand.
CAATGACATGCCAATTTGATTCACGCCCTAGCCAAAACTCTAAAACCAATGTTGACACCATGACCATTTTCTACATGGGGCCTCAAACTCATTGGGAAAATCAATCCCACCTCATCAAATGGCCATAAACATATCTTTACCACCATTGAATATTTCACTACATGGGTTAAATCTATACCCCTCACTTATATGACTAGAAAGTAAATTTCCAAGTTCATTTTCAACTATCTCATTTACCATTATGATATCCCTTCTGATATTATATATGATAATGGAGGATCATTCAAGAAAAAGGATGTCAAAAATATATGTAATGAATATAATATCATGCAACACTTTCTTATGACACATTACCCTCAAGGTAATGGTCAAGTTAAAGCAACAAATAATACCATTATTAACATTCTCAAAATTATTGTCAATGATTCTGATCATGATTAGCACCTTCATATATTCCATGCCCTTTCAGTATATTTTACCAATCACCATACACCCATAAGAGCCACTCTATATTCTATTAGTTATGGTATTGAATCCATTCTTCCCATTGAGTTTGAGTTGCCTTCCTTATGCATCTCTTTCAAGCGTGTCCTAGATGATAATGACTATCAAGTAGCTCACCTGCAAGAACTAGAGTTACTTGATGAGAAACACATCGATGCATTGAAAAATATTCAAGCCTATCATAATTGACTTTGAGGCCACTACAATCGGTGTATGAAGCATAGAGAATTTGAACTTGGTAATCTTGTCCTTAAAGAGAACCAAAAGAATACCATAGTCAAAAAGAAGTATAAAGGTAAGTTCAAACCCAACTAGGTTGGTCCATTCATCATTACAAAAAACTATGGAACAAGAGTATATAGGCTTTCCACACTATACAGACATGAACTTGATGAGTTGATGAACATTATCCACCTTAAGCAGTACTATGCTTGAGTGACTTGGTGTATTGTCTATAAGGACCATTTCAAGTTGTATCATTTTATCATTATTCTTCTTTGTAGTCTACCATTTTACCATCCTATCATCCTACCAACCTACCACTTTTTCCTATCACATATCCATTATACCATATCTTTCCCAACCTACTTGGTCCTATGACCTTGGTTCTATTCCCTTTGGTTTAATGATAGTTTTCAACAAGAGGATTAAGATCTAGTTTTAATAGTTATTTCACACATTCTAGATAGAGGCCATATTTGAACATGGTAAGATAGCAATTTGGCAGTTGCTTCCTTTATTTCTTGTCTATTCTCTATATGAAATGTACTTGATTATAACCGCCTATGGATAAATCAGTGTCTCATTGGTCTTGCTACTAATTAGAATTGCCTATGGACAAATTAGTATCATTGACCTATATTATTGTTGTTAGGTTGTGGAGCTAAAAGCTTCACTGATGCAGACACAGAGGAGGTTGCAGGAGAGTTGCTGAGTGTCAGAGACACCGGCGTTGGTCAGGCCAACCGACGTCGGCAGGATAGGGCAGGAAGGCAACCGACGTCGGTCAGAGATCGGCCGGCGTCGGCGACCCCCAGGCGGATAGGGACCGACGTCGGTCGCCTGTGTGGTTCGGACTGCGCTTGTTACGGGTAGTTAGCTAACGAACCAAGTGTTTACATGAAGAGATCTATTTTTAGACTGAGAGCTGCGGATCTAATTATTTTAATTAGATGTCTAATTATTGTTTGGATGAGATCTATATAATAGACTCATGGTTGTATTGGAAAAGTGTGTTAGGGAGTAAGAGAGCATAATTATAAGCTCCTTCTATGTGTGAGGTAGAGCAATGGTGCATTCCTCCTAGTGCCTCAGTACCAGGTGTGTTGGTGCTGGATTGGAGAGCCAGCTGGGTTCTTCAGGAGTGTAGGATCTTGGTCACAGTTGCATGGCCTATATAGGAGATCTACATGGTAAGTGAGATCATTGATCTGCAGGTGTATGTGTGTGCAAGGTCGAGGTTCACAGGTGAGCAGAACTGTTGTTTGATTTGCAGGTGTGCAAGGTCATATAGACAGCAACACAACAGAGAGCAGTATCAGGCAGGATCTACTTGGAGTACAGGTGTGTACTCGGATAGAGCAAGAGAGGAAGGCAAGGAAGTTCCTTCCATAAGTATGGTCTATTGAATTGCAGGTTGTTGTAGATTCATGGGAGATCTACTTGAAGTACCTTGAGTACTTGTGGAGTGTGTGGAGCACTTGTGTTGTGCGTGGAGCATGGGAGGTGAACACCAACTCTGTATTTGAGTTGGGTGTTGGGACCTGTGAGAGGGAGAGCTTTGGGGAGAAGAATTATTGTTCACTTGAGGTGTGGGAAACCTCTGTAAGGTGGTGGAGAAGAAGTGGCATCTTCTTTATTGTATTCTTTTCTGTATAAAGTGTTAATACAAGTTATGTATTGTCTCTCATATGTTGTGTTATTTTGAATTCTAGTTACTTGGTGAATCTGGTTTATTTCTGCATATTAAGTTGCTTGGTATTTGGTAATCAATTGTATGCTTCCGGTGTTTCGCAATCCCTGACAAGTGGTATCAGAGCCTTGGTTGTAGGTTCTTGAGCTTGATACCAACAGGTGGTATCAGAGCTAAGGTTGCAGGAAGCAGGTTGTGTTTTGGTTACAGGGCACTCTCAGGGGTTTCTGATCGAGTGGGAGTAGAGCAACGGCAGATGAAAGTAAGCTAAGAATGGAGGAGTTGAAAAGCACAGACGGTTACTCACGGTTCGATGGAAAGAAAGAGCAGGTAAAAGAACATTGTTGGTTGGTAACAGATCAGCATGAAGAAACTGAAGATACAGATGTAGCAGGTGTTGTTACACAGAATGTGTTTGCAGGTTTCTTGGATAAAGTTGAATCTTGGATAAAAGATTCGGTTGCCTCTTTCCATGTAACCCCAGGTAGAGGAGCTGGTAAGCCTTGCCAAAGAATTGGCAAAGGGGAAGTGAAGCTGAAATTGCAGGCGGCCGACACACAGGTGTTGATGAAGGTCATGCAGGTCCCAAGTTTGGAGATATGGCTAATTTCTTCAGAAAGATTGGGTGATGAGAGATGCACAAGAACTCTCACAGCAGTAGCACTTGAATTAGCTGGTGGTAAGAAAATAGGTATTCTTTATCTACTTGTTTATATTACTGATTCTTCTTCTGTTGCGGAGAGTGGCTTCGTAGGCTTGGTCACATGAGTAGGAAGGAGATGCATGTTCTTAAGTGGAAGACAGATATATTTGACAGGCTTAAGAACTGGAAAGCCTTGGTGTTCTTGGAGGAGATGGCAGACAGAGTTCAGTGGATGAGGCTAGATACATCTGAGCAGAGTAGTTTGGACATGTGTTTTGATCTAAAGGAGCTCGCGGGTAAAAAGTCATCACTCACAGGCGAACACAGACACCGGCATCGATCAGGAAGAACCGGTGTCGAACAGACAGGTGCCGATGTCGGTCATGTGCAGACCGAAGCCGGCGATGTCGGGCAGGGTAAGACCGACGTCGGTCAAGGAGATCAACGTCGACAGTAAGTAAGACCGATGTCGATCCGGAGGACCGATGTCGGCAGTAGGGACACCAGCGCTAGCAGGTTGGTAGTCAGGTACAGACGCATGGAACCGATGTCAGTCGGATGCAGACTGTGGAGTGATCGAGGTCGGTCACTGTAACAAATTTTGGGTGGACAGCATGCTATCAAGGAGTCTCAAACACCCATACGGAGGACTGAAGGTGTAAGTAGGCCCTCAAATTCGTTGTTCTTCTTCTTTATACTTGTTGCTGATTGTATAGCAGGAAGGATCTAGGAAACAGGTGTGAGCTTGGCATGGATGAGGATGTGATTCCTTGGAGGTGAACCAAACAGGTGTGTCCTGGTAGGGTTGCTAGCTGGATGAAAGCACAGAGATGAATGGATGCCTTAGTAGAAGAATAGAGTGAATGGATATGTGAGACGGAAGACCAGGCATATGGTCTTGAGGAAGCTGCAGGATAGTGGTACAGGTTTTGACAGGTGGAGGATGAAGCATGGCTTCAGTCAGTGTCAGGTAACTACTATGGTTTGTCTTACCAGGTGGATGATGAGTCGCAACATCATTCTGTTGTTGTATGTGGATAGTATGCTAGCTAGCAGGGGTGTACATACAGGGTTTTGCTGAGCTAAGGGTAAGATTAGTTTAGTGGCATGTCATGAGGAGTTTGGAGCAGTGAAATTCTCTGACATGGGAGGCATGGAGATCACAGGTTGATTTTGTCTCGAGTGGGAGCTGATGTGAATCAGGTGTTGGCAAGGTTCAGGATGCAGAATTGGAGCACACTAAGGGCTGGACAGGTACAGTGTCTGAAATCACATGAGGTCTGGTATAGACCTGAGTTTTCCCATGCAGTGGGAGCTGTCAGAGTTAAGAGCCAATTCAGGGAAGTGGGTTCTCAAGTTTTTTGAGAGGGATCGGCAGCAGGTGTTGTTATGCAGGGTCAAGACTTCACTACAGGTGTTGTAGGTTCGGATGTGGCAGGGTACTCGGATGACAGGTGATACACCACGGGATGTGTGGTTGGTTGTCTTCAGGTGGGAGCTTGAAGAGGGATACAAACCAGGAAACAGATTAGACGGGGTACAGGTACAGGTATAGTGCAGCTATTTATCTCCAAGTGGGAGATTGTTAGGTTGTGGAGCTAAAAGCTTCACTGATGTAGACACAGAGGAGGTTGCAGGAGAGTTGCTGAGTGTCAGAGACACCGGCATCGGTTAGGCCAACTGACGTCGGTAGGATAGGGCAGGAAGGCAACCGACGTCGGTCAGAGATCGGTCGGCGTCGGTGACCCCTAGGCGGACAGGGACCGACGTCGGTCGCCTGTGTGGTTCAGACTGCGCTTGTTACGGGCAGTTAGCTAACGAACCAAGTGTTTGCATGAAGAGATCTATTTTTAGACTGAGAGCTGTGGATCTAATTATTGTAATTATATGTCTAATTATTGTTTGGATGAGATCTATATAATAGACTCATGGTTGTATTGGAAAAGTCTGCTAGGGAGTAAGAGAGCATAATTATAAGCTCCTTCTGTGTGTGAGGTAGAGAAATGGTGCATTCCTCCTAGTGCCTCAGTACCAGGTGTGTTAGTGTTGGATTGGAGAGCCAGCTGGGTTCTTTAGGAGTGTAGGATCTTGGTCACAGTTGCATGGCCTATATAGGAGATCTACATGGTAAGTAAGATCGTTGATCTGTAGGTGTATGTGTGTGCAAGGTTGAGGTTCACAGGTGAGCATAATCGTTGTTTGATTTACAGGTGTGCAAGGTCATATAGACAGCAACACAACAGAGAGCAGTATCAGGCAGGATCTACTTGGAGTACAGGTGTGTACTCGGATAGAGCAAGAGAGGAAGGCAAGGAAGTTCCTTCCATAAGTATGGTCTGTTGAATTGCAGGTTGTTGCAGATTCATGGGAGATCTACTTGAAGTACCTTGAGTACTTGTGGAGCACGTGGAGTGCTTGTGGAGTGCGTGGAGCACTTGTGTTATGCGTGGAGCACGGGAGGTGAACACCAACTCTGTATTTGAGTTGGATGTTGGGACCTGTGAGAGTGAGAGCTTTGGGGAGAAGAATTACTGTTCACTTGAGGTGTGGGAAACCTCTGTAAGGTGGTGGAGAAGAAGTGGCATCTTCTTTATTGTATTCTTTTCTGTATAAAGTGTTAATACAAGTTGTGTATTGTCTCTCATACGCTGTGTTATTTTGAATTCTAGTTACTTGGTGAATCTGGTTTATTTCCGCATATTAAGTTGCTTGGTATTTGGTAATCAATTGTATGCTTCCGGTGTTTTGCAATCCCTGACAATTGTATCCTCGTTATAACCACCTATGGGCAAATAAGGGGAAGCATTTATTTATCATGCCTTGATGTCATAACTAGCCATTTCCCATGCCATACTATGCCTTTATACCAACTATGCCTATTTTGTTTGAATTGGTTACTTCACTAGTCAGATTCCTCCACTGTAAGGTAGAACTACAGTGACTTAAGGTCTCATCTTGGGACTATGTAGGCAGTGTTTGATACTTTTTGAGGTCAGTTCAATCATCCTTAATCCATTTTTTCATCATTTTTCAAGATACCTAAGCCATGCTCTCTCCATTTTTTGATCATCCTAAGTAGTAATCTCACCATTTTGTGAGCTTGAACCATTTAGTGTCTTGTCATCCTCTATCAAGTTGAGATTCTTAGAAAATTTCAAAAACATTTTTAACATCATTAGAAAATCCCAAAAACATTGACCACTTCTTTGCCTTAAGGATTCTAGGAAACCTCACTAAGTCACAAGCAAATCATGTGTCATTTATTTTCCCCATCCTTTTTAGCCTTTTTCTATTCTCTCACCGTGTTGCAAGTTCATTCCTATTATTTTATCACATCTATTATGTTTGGTTTTCATTTGTTATCATTTTCTTCCCATTTCCTAGGAGAACTACATTTGGCCTAAAGTTTTTATTGGATATTACATCCATGGAACTATGTACGCAACATCCATGCTATTTTATTTTCCATGGGTTCCTTCAAAGCCCTGGGTCCTGATGGCTTCCCTCCTATTTTCTTCCAGGAATATTGGTATATAGTGGGAATGGATCTTACTGCTGTTATCCGTGACTTCTTCAAAATAGGTAAACTTTTAAAATAGGTTAATAATACCTTTATTGTACTAGTTCCTAAAAGGTTGCAGCCCACACACCTTTCAAAATTTAGACCTATTAGTTTGTGTAACACTGTTTATAATATTTGCACTAAAGTGCTGGTAATGAGAATCCAACCTTTTCTAGACAAAATTATTTCCCCTGCTCAAAAAGGCTTTGTCTCAGGTCGGCAAATTTTTGATGTTGTGATCTCCACTCATGAAACTATTCATTCTATGGATAAGAGTAGAATCCCTAGTATGGCTCTTAAGTTAGAAATTTTGAAAGAATATAATAGGGTCTCATGGACTTTTCTATTTCAAGTCATCAGAAAGTTTGGGTTTAATGATAAAATGTCTCACCTTGTATGGAATGTGGTTTCTTCTGCTAAATTTTTGGTCCTGGTTAATGGGGTCCCTAGAGGTTTCTTCTCTTCTTTGAGAGGAATCCATCAGGGGGGGCCTCTTTCCCCTTACCTATTCATCATAATAGCAGAGGCACTTTTGAGATACTTACAAGCTAATATAGCCTCTAAACATCTAGTGGGCATTAAATATGCTTCCTCCCTTCCCCCTATGGTGGTGTATAAGTTTATTGATGATACCATTCTTTTTTGCATCTCTTCGGTGATTGAAGCTCACAGATGGAAGAATATTTTAAATAACTATGCCATAGATTCTAGGCAAAGCATAAATCTTTGAAAAATCTATGTGTACTTATTTAATACTCCTAATGACCTTAGACAAAAAATCATTGACATTCTGGACTGTGCTGAAGCTGATCTACCTGATACCTACTTGGGCCTTCTCCTCATGATCAAAGAGGTATCTCCAGGTTTTTGGAATGGAATATTGGAAAGAACCTAGAAGAAACTAATTGGTTGGAAAGGGAAACTACTCAACAGTGCAGGCAAATTATAGCTTCTTTGGGCCTCTCTACAAGGGATTCCTACCTACTTCTTGTCTCTTCAAAATACCTACGTATTATGCTATCAAATTGGAATAGATTCAAAAAAAATTCTTATGGATGGGACTAGAAGATAAACAAAGAATGTCTTTGGTCAGTTGGGAAAAAGTGTGTATTCTGAAATCACATGGTGGCCTCAATATAAGATCCATCAGGAACATGAATAAAGCCCTTCTCTCCAAAATCAATTGGAATATGATTCATAAACATAACGATTATCGGGAAATCATACATGCCAAATATATGCATAGTTTTGATGGTTCCAACTTTCTCTAATAGGTAGGGCTACTCCAGGGGTCTATGATATGGAATAAAATGCTAAAAAGTAGAAGTCTTCTTAAGCAAGGGATTAGATGGAAATTGGGAAACGGCAGGTATATTAAATTCTATAATGACACTTGGGTAAAGGATAAGGCTCTTATCACATAGGGAGACTACGAATAAATTGATGACATTGCTACTCAATTTTTTGGAGGTAAAGTCTATGATTACATGGCTAATAACAATGACATAAGGAGCTAGAAAAATCTATTGGATTGTTGTGCTCATCAGCCTGGTCTCTCCCATAGAGTTCTAGATATTCAATAGTTGATTCAGGGGGTCAGAATCTCTATCTTCCCATGAGAAGATGAATAGTGCTAGTGGCTAGATAAGAATGGATGGTTCTCTGTCAAGTTTACTTATCATTTGCTTATTCTTGAGGCTCAAAATAAGGAGATATGGAAAAAATTTTGGAACCATAAACTTATACCAAAAATCAACATGTTTTGGTGGGCTACTACTCATAATAGAATTTTAACCCAAGACAACCTTCAGAAGAGAGGGTTTACCGTGGTCAATAGATGCTACTTGTGTTGTTCAAAAGAGGAAATTGTTTATCATCTTTTCATACATTTTGATTTTGCCTGGGAACTTTGGGGCATAATCCTAAATAATTTTGGCATTAAGTGGGTCTATAATTCTAACCTCAAAGAAGTCATTATCAGTTAGAACCCTACCTTTTCTCATCCCTAGCTCATTGAGTTATGGAATCAAACTCTACCCTATTTGAGCTAGATTATATGGAAAGATTGCAACCATAGAATTTTTAGGGATACTGCTAGAGATGCCTCTCAGGTTTTTCATACTTTTGTTAAGACTCTATTGGAAGGTTCTAGGGATACTTCTAGAGAAACCCCTAACTCATGAAGAAGAACAAATTGTGGCTAAATGGAAGGTTCTAAATCATATACCTGCTTATAATAATTCTAAAATGCTACAGAGACTTAATACTAGATGGAATCCCCCAAAGCCTAACTGGTTAAAACTTAACTTTGATGGGACCTCTAAGTTTGATGGTAAAGCTAGTGGGGGAGGGATTATAATAAATTACAAAGGGTGGATGATTGTTGTCTATGCTAGTGGAATAGGTAACCAAAGCAATAACTATGCTAAAGCAACTGCTCTTCTATGGGGGATAAAATTGGCTATATCCCTCGGTATAAGGGATTTGAGTATCTAGGGGGACTATAAAATGGTTATCGATGTGGTTAACAAAGTATCGAGTGTGGGAATTAAGTTAAAATATATCATTAGGGATATACAAATTCTCCTGTAGAAGCTTACCAGAGTTGATATTTCACATATTTATAGGGAAGTAAATAGTGTAGCTGATGTCTGTGCCAATCTCGGCCAATAATTTTCAAATTGGTGATGTTGGCACCAAATAGATCATATCCCTTTAAATATTAGGGATCTCATCCAAAATGAAATGATGTGATAAGGATGAGTCAGGCATATTGGAAAGATATCTCTATTAATCAGTCCTTTTAGAGGGTGCCAACATGGATCTCAGAGTTCAGGGCCTATTGTACTCTTTTGATAATCATTTATGATTTATTATACCACTTTGTTAAGGTAAGTAGAATGTTTCATCATTATGGAGATCACTTGGAAATAATGTTTAAGCATGGGATGAGTAAGTGTCATCTCTGCATGATACTCCAAATTATGTGTTATTTCATCATAATTATGCATATTCGTGAGCAAGGGCTTGAAGCTACTTCAATTATGATAGTAAAAATTTGGGATTCTCCTAATTTACTCTATAAGTCCAACATGGGTGGTGATAAAATTCAAATGGAACCAATTTTTTGATGTGAGTTCAAAGACAACCCAGTGGTTTAGTACTACTGTAAAGAGGGTGGGATTAGTCCCTATCTAGAGAGGCTCAACAGGTTTGATGAAAACTTGTTTGAATAATCCCCTAGGTCTTGCTTAAACTGGTGAGTCTCTATTGGAGGTATTAGCTTTGAGATTTCAAAAAATGTGATAGTTATGGCTACTAGCATGTCTACACAAGGAATGAAGCTGCAACAAAAAACAAAAATTATGGACCTTTCAAGCTAGAAGCTATTTCTTGGAGAAGGTGAAGAACTTGTACCTTACCATGGGGATTTGATCGAGCCAAGTTTCCTGAGCCTTAGGATGGCATGTGTTTTATCCTCATGAAGTATTTCACGTTGGAGGGACATTTCACCAAGTTTTACAATTATCATCTCCCTCTTTTGAATCATTTTAGGCATGTCAAGATTAGGAGCACAATTGATTACTTTTCTATAAGCAATTAAACATGAAATTGAACCAAAATGATTAAGTAACTAGAAACTTGAAACAGTAAAGAATATGAGAAACAATAATATCTATATTAACACTCTTCTTGAATACAATAAAGAAATATTTCTCTCCTTCTCACACCTCTTGGGTGTACAGTATTTCACTCAAGAGTTCTCTCTCTTTCTCAACCACAACTAACTCAACAACCTGAGTTGTTATCCCCTCCTTGATAGCTTCAGCTGATCTCCTTAACCTTGCACCTTACAGATCTCCTTTGACCTTACTTTCTTGCTTCAATGCTTTACTTGCCTTAATTACAATACATGCCTCATGGGTCTCTTAAATAGGATCCAAAGCATACAATAATTAGACTTCTAATTACAATAATTAGAAACACAGACACAAGACTTAAATTAGTCTTCAACATGTAAACACTCTCAGACCTCTTAAAATTAGACGAGTCTAATTCTGGAAATGCATTCTAGAAATGCATGCAAATGCATGCACACACACAGGTGACCGACGTTAGTTTCTATTGGTCTGTCTATGATCGATGTCGGCCGATCCCTGGTCCCTGCCTGACTAATGTCAGCAATACTGCCAATGCCAATTACTGATTAAACTCATCAACTCCTTGATTAGCATCCTGGTGAAGCTTTCAGCTCCACAACTTAACAATCTCCCACTTGGAGATAAATAGCTACACCTATACAGCAACCTCCACTAACCATCTCAAGCACCTCCATCTTCAAGCTCAATTTTGAAGACCAACCACCACATATCCTGTGATGCTACACCTGTCATCCAAGTAACCTGCCACATCCGAACCTACATACCATGTAGAGAAGTGCTTGACCTTGCATAAATACCTACCACTAGCCCTCTCAAATACCTGAGAATCCACTGAATTGCTCTCCAGTACTCCTTTCTCGAATTGGCTCTAAACTTTCTGACAACTCCCACTGCTTGGGAAAACTTAGGTCTAGTACATACCATGTACTTAACCTCATCATGTGAATTAGGACACTGTTCTATGAACTATCCATCCATAGGTGTGCTAATTGGTTCTACATTCTAAATCTCGAATCTCGCCACTACCTTATTCACACAATCATCCTGAGACAACATCAACCTGTGATCTTCCCTATTTTTAGACATACTCATGCCAAAGAATCTTATTGCTCCCAAATTCTTCATGACACCCATCTGAACTAATTTTACCTTTAGCTCAGAAACTCTCTACATGAGTGACCCTACAACAAACACACACACTACAGTAACAGGATAATGTAGCTAATATTATCCAACCTGGTAAAAGAAAACACAATGGTCACATTGACCTTGACTAAAGCCATGCTTAGTCATATCCCTGTCAAACCTCCATTACCTTGTAGCCTGCTCAAGACCATATACCTTGGCCTTTCATCTCACGTGTCCATCCACTCTCTTCTCTAACCTAGGAATCCATTCATCTGTCAATGCTTTTATCCCAGCTAGCATCTCTACCAAAATCTCCCGCTTGGTTCTCTTCCAAAGAATTCATGCCATGCTCCCACTGTTTCATGGATTCTACCTACATTGCCTCTTCACATCTTCTTGGTTCTTGACCATTAGTAAGCAACAAGTAATATAAAGAAGGTAAATAATGAATATGAGGTCCACTTACCCTTTCAATCCTCCATATGGGCATTTGAGACTCCTTGACAGCTTGTTGTCCGCCCAACATCCATTCCAGTGACCGATCTCAGCCATCTCTTAGTCTGCACCCAACCGACATTGGTTCCATGTGATTGACCTGTCTGCCAACATTGGTTCCTTCCTGACTGATGTCAGTTCCACCTACCCAACACTACCAACTCTGCTAGTTTTCACATGACTGACATCGATACCTACTTGATCGACATCAGTTCCATGTGACCGACATCAGTAACTGTGTTTTCCTGTAAGTGATGACTTCTTTACTCATGAGCTTATCTTAGATCAAAACTCTTTCCATACTACCCTGCTCAAAATTATTTGGCCCCCTGTGACTGATCTATGTCCATCATCTCCTCCATAAACACTAAGGCTTCCCTATTCTTGTCAAAAACATCAAATTTCCTTTTCCTACAATGAACTCAATCTATGCCCTCTGAATCTAAACTCATACCCTATGACTCAAGAATGTCCATTCCCTTCTTATTCATGTGACCAAGCCTACTAAGCCACATCTTCGAATCCACAGCTGAAGTAGATAAACCAAAAGTAAAATCAGTAATACAAGTAGATAGATAAAGAGTACCTACTTTCTTACCTCTTGCTAAAATAAGTGCACCCTTGGAAACCTTCCAAGAATCTGCTGTGAGGGTTACTGTGCATCCCTCATCACCTAACTTTTCTACAAAAACCAAAATCTGCTTTAGGACTGGGATATGCATAACCTCCTTCAACACCCATGTGTTGCCCGTCTACAATTCCAGCTGCACTTTCCCTTTGCCAACCATTCGAAAAGGCATACCATCCCCTAAATAAAGCTCTCCAAAGTCTCCCTAGACATACTCATGAAACAAATCTCTATTTGGGGTTGCATGAAAAGAAGCACCAGAATCTAAAACCCATGATTCTAGCTGACTATCCAAAGAAAGTATGAGAGCATCCTATGCCACAATACCTACATCTTTTGCTTCTTCATTACCTTCATGTTGATTTTCTTTATCCTTCAACCAACAATCTTTCTTTGTGGGTCCTCTCTTTCCACAAAACCATTAGGTGATACCTCCATTTCTAGATTTGGATCTCTTTCCCATCTTTGACCTTGATTTCCCTTGCTCGACCTTCTCTCTTTGCCTTCCCCTGCTTTCAACACTTAAAGCATTCCCTGATGATTCACCTGTGCTTTTCCTACAACTATCTTCATTCAAGATTACACTAACCACATCATCAACTTTTAAGATTTTAGAAGCAGACGCAGTATTACTTACTGCCATTACCAAACTATCCCAACTTTCAGGTAATGTGCATAAGATTAAGAGAGCCTTTATTTCATCATCAAAAATAATATTGACTGAAGCTAACTAGTTTACCAAACCATGGAAATCACTAAGATGACTATATACCGATCCACCTTCCTGCATTTGCAGAGTAAATAACTGCTTCATAAGAAATACCTTATTCAAAGCTGAGGGTTTTTCATATAAATTTTCCAAAGATTCTATCAACTCTCCCATTGTCTTACACTGTGATAAGTTGGAAATCATAGACGATGCAAGGATCAACCTTATGGATCCTAGAGCCTTTCAATGAAGAACATTCCATTCTTCATCCTTCATATCTGTGGGCTTGCATGCAACCCCACCCAATGGTAAGTACAAATCTTTTTGATACAGATAATCTTCTATCTACATCCTCCATAGTTGATAATTCTTGCCGTTAAACTTCTCCATTCATAGCTTACTTTCTTCTGCCATTGTTGTACTCCCACTCAATCAGAAACCCCTAAGAATGACCTATAATCAAACAATACCATGCTCCCTACAACCTTGCTCTGATACCACTTTGTCAAGATTATGAGCACAATTGATTACTTTTCTATAAGCAATTAAACACGGAATTGAACCAGAATGATTAAGTAACTAGAAACTTAAAATAGCAAAGAATATGAGAAACAATACTATCTGTATTAACACTCTTCTTGAATACAATAAAGAAATCTTTCTCTCCTCCTCACACCTCTTGGGTGTACAGTATTTCACTCAAGAGTTCTCTCTCTCTTTCTCAACCACAACTAACTCAACAACCTAAGTTGTTATCCCCTCCTTGATAGCTTTAGCTGATCTCCTTGACCTTGCACCTTACATATCTCCTTTGACCTTGCTTTCTTACTTCAATGCTTTACTTGCCTTAATTAGAATACATGCCTCATGGGTCTCTTAAATAGGATCCAAAGCATACAATAATTAGACTTCTAATTACAATAATTAGAAACATAGACCCAAGACTTAAATTAGTCTTCAACATGCAAACACTCTCAGACCTCTTAAAATTAGATAAGTCTAATTCTAGAAATGCATGCACATGCACAGGTGACCAACGTCAATTTTTATCAATCTATCTATGATCGACGTTGGTTGATCCCTGGTCCCTGCCTGACTGACATCGGCAATACTGTCGATCCTGGTTATTGATTGAACTTAGCAACTCCCTGATTAGCATCCTGGTGAAGCTTTTAGCTCCATAACTTAACAAGGCGTAATGCTCTTATCAGCTTTCATTTTTATCTCCTTTCTTCCCTTGAAAATTTAGTCCTTAGGGTGAGAGCTAAATTGGCAAAAATACTTGATATGAATCTGATCCCCCTTCACCAGGGCCTCATTTTTTTCTATATACTTTTCACCATGCCCTCGAGCCATCCAAGGCCATTCAAATTGATAGTGGGGAAATTTATTCTAACCCTATTATTGTTAATGCTATCGAAGAGCCCTATCCTTCCCATGTCTCTACTAAAACTAAAGAAGTTTCCTTTTCTACTCCTAAGGAGACTCCCTTAGACACTCCAGGATCTTTTGTGAGTACAAAGGGCAAGAAGAGGAAGATATATACTGGTGAAGTGGGAACTGGGGGGACTACTATGGGGACTCCTAAAAATCCTTGTAAGAATCATGGGGGTTAAGGTAGTAAATCCCATTTGTCCACTAAGGTTAGTAATAAGGGCCCCTCCTCAGGAGTTAGACAGTTAGGGCAAATTACTGGCAAACTTGATCCCAAAGCTAGGCTTATCGACTAATCTGAGAGCACCTCAAAGGAAACCACTCATGATGATGAGAATAAGGACTTGGATGTTCAAGAAATATTTGAGGATACTGAAGGTAAGCATGAGACAGGAGAATTAGAGGCTACCACTGAGGATGTTGTTGACTTTGCAGAAAATGCTAACAAAGAGGGAAAGATGTATGTGGAAGAAGCTAATGAGGAAACTAAAATTGAGACTAGATTGAGAGCTAAAATAGCTATCTTAAAGGGTCACATTCAAAAACTAGAGCAAAACTTTTCTATTGGGCTCCAGAATTCTATTCTCCTGAACATGTCTATGTTGCAGGACTTGGGTGCTACTGCTTCAGCTGTCAATGTGGAGAACACTAAGAAATTATATGACCTCATTAAATATATGTTTAAGGAGAGATCTAGCCTCCTTAGTTCTTATTTTTCTTGATACTCTACCTTTTGTTTATTCCTAATTCCATTTTTTGGTTTTGTTGTGTCTGTTGGTTCACTGAATGTGATGTTCCTATCATAAGGCATCATTTATGTTGATTGCCTTCATAGTTTTATGCTATTTATAAGGACTTCACCCCTAGTTTTGCTACCTTATATAATCAAAAACATCCACTTTCCTAGTGCATATGAAGAAATTAGCCACCTTCTTATTTTTATTTTATTCCCCCAGTCATGTTTGTTTGTTAAGTTATCACCTATTTTCTAGGGTCAATGTTTATTTCATAGGTTTAAGTCATGTTGTTTTTACTAACATTAGGACTAATTTTTATTTATTTATTTGTTTATTTATTATTTGAGTGCCTTTTTATTTGCTTTTAGCACTATTTTCTTGATTTAGTCTATGATCATTCATTGGGTGATTTCTTACACACTTATACTTAAATCCATTCATATTCATGCATTTACATTGTCATCATCATTTTTATCATTGGTGCATTATTTTTCTTTGAATGTTGGATTTCAAGAGTTATTCCTTATGCATATTTTGGCCAAGTCCTCATGGTGTTCTATCATGATGCCTACCGTCAAGTGCTACAATAAAAAATAGCTTCTAGACATCTACTCAATAATATTGATATCAACAACTCCTTGGCACTAGACATCAATGGCATCCCAATCATATCCCAAATATAGTAATTAATAAACAAAATAATTTCAAACTTTGTTAGCTTAGATGAGCATATCCTTACTAACAAGTTATTCCAATTCATCATTACCCTCTGTATCAAGTTACCAACATCATATTTGCCATCATCAGTGAATCAATCATGTTTGCCATTATCAGGGTCCAATGATTATAACCACATATGGGCAAATCATTGCTCACCATCCCACCTACATTTCTCAATTATTATAACCACCTTTAGTTAAATCCTTGTATTCTTACTAATTTTTTTTTTTTTCCCAAATAGGGGCATGTTGTTATCTTGTTTGTCCATCTTAACTAGGGCAGCTCTATCTTCTCAATGATTATAACTGTCTTTGTGAAAATCATTATGTTATCATGCCATATTGCCACTATAAGGGTACAATACTTATAACCACCTTTGGGTAAACCATTTTTCACCATCCCACTTGCATTATCATTGATTTTAACTATTTCTTCAAACTCATTATGTTATCACCCCATCATCTTCATATGTTTGGTCCCCTCATTTCACTTCTTTCTTTCAAGGGATCATTTACTGACCTACTTCTGCCAACCATTCCCTTGAGGGGGATCATACAATTCATCCATTGTCATTAAAATTTTAGGCATACAAGACCTTTTCATTATTTGAGAAGATGTTACTATGTATATAACTTGCAATGCTTTCCCAAATAAGGACAAATTGTAGACACCTAAAAGTGGCCACCAATAACCTCCAACCAAAATTTTGACCAATTTCTATCAAAACATCACAATTTGGACTAAAAACACTAAAACACATTAAATAAGTTGAAATTGTTATATATAAGTGCTGATTTTGGCCAAACTATCATTAAATGAGGTAATATAATTTATGAGATAGCTAACTTTTATCAAATCATTTGAGTCAAAATGACATTTTCATACTTGGGTGCTCTGTATTGCTCTTTTCTACCAAATTTATTTCACAAGATACATGCCTTTGTTAATTTTTTTGAAATAATCCTAAATGGGATAATGGATCCAATGCATCTAACATCACATCTTAATTCCAATATAGTCAAATTTTGAGCCAATAATATGACATTATGATCAATTTGATTAATTTATACACCAATTGCCAAAATTTGCATCAAAGTTGACTAATCATGATTAAGGATAATCAAGATCCTAAGTTAATTTTCCATGGGTATTTTTGAATATTTATTTTTAAAAATTAATATTGAATAATTGCATCATCAAATGACACCATTTCTTAGAAAGACATCCCTAGGCCATAATTGCATAAAATATCAAGATTAAGCCTTCCCATGCCTCATTAATGCCTTCCATGTCTCTTTAATACCTCTCTATCCCAAATATTTATGAGTACATTTATTGAATTTTGCCTCCAAAATTGAATGGATTCTTATCCACACATCTTTATCTTGAGATGGATGGTTCATGTTCATTCTAATCATTTTTCAAAATCTATAAATAAGAGGCCTTACCTATTGAATTTTAAGCTCTTTTAAGCCAAAGTTACCATGCCCAAATAGCTTCAAACCAAATCTTGATGTAGTGTTATTATGCCCAAATATTGAGCCAAATCCATCACAAGCCAAAGGTGCCAAGAGAAGATGAAGGTAGCCACACTCCATTGAAAAATATCTCTTGAAACACAAGTCGAGCAAGCCAAAGAAGGAGCCTTTTGGATCAATCAAGATTTGGTAAGAAGTTTGTGTTTTGTGTTCACATTTATCTTTTCTTTCCATTTCTAGTTGTGTTTTCAAATGGTTTTCCCTCACTAAACTCCCCCTAGTGACTAAGCCTAGAGATGTTATGTTAGTTAGTGTGTTTCTTTCATTTTGGAACTAACATGATACTGACCATCCTCTCTTGAGTCAAATTCCTAGTCTACAACTCTAAAAGATGAGTGATCATGTGTCCACCTCATAACAAGTAGGTAGTTAGATGAAAAAATCATGATATTCATATATAAAATATAACTTCAATAATAAATCCATGTGATCATAATGTAAAAATACACTATATCTAGGTCACAAAAATATAACCAAAGTAATAATCAACTGCACCATAACAATGTGTGTGTGTGTGTGTGTGTGTTTGTAAAAATAGCCAAATCATATATGACACTATAAATATCTATAGATAATTAAGTAGTTTTCCTCAGTGAGGAATTGGGATGTAACATATTTCCCCTTAAATATAGTCACCACCCAAATGATTATTATTTAAATATAATTTTTGAAATCAAATATTGTTCAACTAAAAAATAACACAATATATTAGTATCTAACCAGGTAAATAAGTATGGGAATATCTTAAAGAACTCATCATAGTCCTCCCAAATTGTACTATCTTTAAAGTATTAGTCCCACTAGACCTTACACTGAGACATATCTCTGTTATGCAAATAAAGTTTGTATGTGTCAAATACCCTGAATGTTTCTATTGTGACCACCCCAAGATCTAGAACCTACAAATCATTCGAATACAACATATGTGTAGGATCAGCTATATACTTATTAAGATACAAAACATGGAAGACATTATGTAAAATATCTAGGGTTGGTGGCCATGCAAACCTATATAATACAAGATTGACCACTTATAACACTTCAAAATGTCTCACATATCTTGGTGATAATTTTGTAGATTTCTTGAATTTAATCAAGTTCTTCTATGGATTTACCCATAAAAACACTTTATCACCTACTGCAAATTGCCTTTCTATTCTCTTTATATCTTCATAGCTCTTCTATCTATCATTGGCCTTGGACAAACTCTACCTAATTAGTCTAACTTGATCTTCCATATCCGAGTAACATCTTATGTCTAAAAACTATCATGTCTTATAACTTGTCCCAACTAATGGGTGTCATGTACCTTCTCCCATCAAGTGCCTTAAATGTTGTCATATTCAATGTTGATTGGTATGAGTTGTTATATGTAAACTCAACCAATGGAAGATAATCTTCCCACTTGTACTATTAATTCATGTAGTACATATGAAGAAGATCTTGAAGCACCTAATTAACTCTCTCTATCTATCCATCAATCTCTAGGTGATAAGCTATAAAAAAATAAGTTGCATAATCAAAGATGAATTAATACTCACCTAAAACCTCAAATTTATCTTCATATCATGATACAAAATTATCTAGTATAAAGTGAGCCACCTTGATTAGTTTGTAAACAAATACCAAGATCATATCATGCCTATTCCATGACATTGATAACCCTTGGATAAAGTACATACTAATCACCTTCCATTTCCATTCCAGGATATCATGCAGATATAACAATCTAGCTAGATGCACATGCTCAACTTTTACTTACTAACACTCTAGATAATGTGACACATAATATACTACCTCCTTATTAATTACTTTCCATAAATATAGGGGTCTAATCTCTACCACAAGAATGGATATTCTTATATGTCCTAAATATCTGGCATTGTGCAATTCTTTTATTACTATAATCCATAAATTCTCTCGATCTAGCACATACATCCATCTATTATAACACAATAGACCATCATGCTCTAATATAAATACTTTATATCAAGGATTATAATAATTTTCAAATAATGTATTTCTAACTTAAATCTTAAAATTCATCTCCTATAGATAACTCAATCACCTAATCCCTAAAAGTAATCTTGATGGTAGTTATAGCTTATATGTACCTTTTGTGACTGAGAGCATTAGCTACTCTATTCTCCTTAACTTTGATATAAATGATGTCAAAATTTTAATCAAATGATAACCCAATCCATCACATCTAATGGGAATTTAAATTTAGATGGGTGAAAATGTATTGAGTCCCAAGTTATTTATCTTGAGCTCAAAATGTTTTCCTAAAAAATAATCTTGCCACACTTACAAAGCATGAATAATCACTACAAGTTCCAAATCATGAGGGGAATAACTCACCTCATATGTATTTATATTTTGTGACTCATAAGACATTACTACACTATCTTGCATAAAGACTCCTCCTATTCGATCCCATGATGCATCTATGATTACTAAAGATTGCTTATTGGGGTTCAGAACTCTCAATACTGGTGTTGACATAAGCCTTCTTTTCAAATCTTAGAAAGATACTTCACACCTCTCTGACCAAAAAAATCTCTAGTTCTTCCACTATAAGGAAGTAATTAGATTCTATATCTTGGAAAAGTTTAGTATAAACTTCCTATAGTAGCCTGCTAACCCCATGAAGCTTCTAACCTCGTACATATTTTTTGGTGCTAACCATTCCATAATGACTCTAATCTTTCCCAAATCTATTGAGATACCATCTATAGAGATAATGTGTCCCAAATAATATATTTTTTCTTATAAAAATGCACACTTAGACAACTTTCCATATAGCTTGTGTTTTTACAACCATTGCAAAACTAATCCCAGACGTTGGAGGTACTCCACTTCATTCTTTGAATAGATAAGAATGTCTTCCAAAAAAACTAAAATAAAGTGATCAAGGTAATATCTAAAAATTATATTCATGAGATTCATGAATGCTACTAGATCATTAATTAGTCCAAATGATAACACTGTAAACTCATAGTGCCTGTACCAAGTTCTAAATGTGGTCTTTAAAATATCCTCATCTTGAATCCTCAATTGATGGTTTCCTACTTGAATATCAATTTTGGAAAATATTGTTTCTCCTCACATTTGATCAAAAAGATCAACTATACGAGGTAGTGGATACCTATTTTTGATGGTTTCCTTGTTCAACATTCTGTAATCAATGCAAAGTCAAAGGGTACCATCCTTCTTTTTGACAAAGATAATTGGTACACCCTATGGTGATATACTTGGCCTGATTAATCCCTTAGCCAAAAATTTCATAAGTTGAGCCTTCAATTAAATAAACTCAGTGTTTTTCATCCTATATGGTGCCTTAGACTATGTTTTTGAATCTAGTATGATATTGATAGAAAAATCAAACTCACGTCTAGGAGGCAAACTTGGTAACTCTTTTGAAAAGACATCATCAAAATCTTTAAGAAATGGGTAATCTTTGAGACATGGTTCCGTAGGTTCCTCCATTTCATTTATCTTGATGATAAATGCTTGACACCCTTTTTTTTAGCCCTCTTAAGCTATATTACAAAAATATACCTAAGCTTTAACTCTCTCTTCTCGGTTTGAATTTGTGTCTAATTTCTAAAATCATCAAGACACTCCACCTTATTTAGGTAACATTCAAACTTAGCTTTATTTTTTGAAATCTAGTTGACTCCTAAGATCACAACATATACTTTTAAAGGTGTTATATATAGATCCATAACTATTATGATTTTAGGCAACCTAATCTTTGCTTCAATAAAACACTTATCAACAATGATTTTTGAGTCATTCCCATAATGTATGTACCATGCCTTTGCCATTACACCAGCTCTTCTAGTTAACTTATTAAGCATCCTAAAAGCTATAAAACATTTTATGGCTCTAGTATCTATCAAACCTAGCAGATCAATGGGTGATGCTTGAAACTTGGCTTATGGATTATCCACTACTGCATGAATACATTATTAAAAATTACCCTACTAAGGATTATAACCCTTGTTATTTGACTTGTCATGAGGACAATCAAAATCATATTGGTCATCTCTATAGATAAAACAACCTCCATAAATGAAGAAATTTTTATTTTGTTTATGATGATTCTATGTATGATGTTTCACCCACCCCCCATGAATGAATAAAATTTAATAGAAAGAAATAATGATGAAATTAATAATCAATAAAATTTCATGGAAACATATAATGAAGAAATAAACAATGAATAAAATGACATCCCACTTTTGAATAATGAAATTAATAATAATTTCAAAACAACCTCTAAACAAATTCCACCATTAACAATACCTATAAGAATTGTGCATAGAAAAGACAAGTACTTAATTAAAGTCGATGAAAAATATTTTAGAACTAGAGCATAACAAAATGTCTGATCACCATTCAAGAAGACTATCTCAACAAATTTGGATTATGATAGTCAAAAATGTCAATTATTTGTTTTATTGATAAAATTGATTAAGATGAGACCTATAATGTACACATTAAGATTAAGAACATATAACATGGATGATGAAAAAATAATTTTTTTGAAAATATACATGATGCATATCATAATGTAGGTCAAAAATCATGTACCCAAGACTGTAACGTTTCCCAACATATACTTATAACTTGTGTAATAAGTGGTCAAATAGGGAAAAAATGAATGCTTTCAAAAATAATCTGAACACTTATAAATAAAAAACATTAATGAAAGAAATCTGAATACATGAAATACTTAATGAACCTAACACTAATGAGCTCTAGGCATTCTCTGGTAGACTTCCATGAAATAACAAGGCTATAGCCGATACTCTCAAAGAGTTACTCAATTTTGGAAAGACAATACAATAGTTTTGCCCAATGCAATAGATGTAATGAAAAGAAGAGTTTATTCTTGTAACCATGAACCTCATTCAAAACAAATAATGGATATGGTTGAAACACAATTGTACTCTAAGTTTTTGGAAAAATATCCATAAATTTCTATTTGTCAGAGATAGTTTGAGATGGCCAAACCTTTTTATGTAATAGTAAATCACACACACACCACTTGTTGTAGGCAACATATTGGATTTTCAATGCACTATGATGTTTTTAACCATATTCATTGTACTTTGCCTACTAACAAGATTTTTTAGGAGTGTGGCATTGAATTTATACCAAAATTAACTAAGGAATTTATTCCAACTATTTTTTTGTAAAATATCAAATAGATAATTATTTTATAAAAAATCATATTTAAATGGAAATTGTAGTATTTGTGGTGGATTGCCAAAATTAAAAATTATATCCATGAGGAGATTACAAGTGAAATTGGATAAGAATTAGTTAGTTTAAGAAAATGTAAATCAGTGACTTATCAAGTAAAAGATGGTAAAGAATTTAAAAGGTGTGAGCTTGTTACAAAAAACATACATGTTTTCAAATTTTTGATCAAATTTAGGGAGAAAATTATTCATGAGTATGCAAGACATGCACACAGGGATAAATGGTTGGATGAACATTTCAAGATAAGTAAGGATACATTCCCACTTGGTTTAATTATTTTAGTATTTGAATTTACTAAAAATTACACATTTAAACCCTAAATAGAATTTCAATCATAGTATTACAACTCATCACAAGTTGTCATATTTGTACATATAGCATTCATGCATGCACCTAATAGTACAGAGCAACAATGAAAAATATTAAAGGAGTACCATTTCTATATCATAGATGACCAATCACATTGTTTAGAGTATGTGTAAGGTTATTTTTAGAAGTTTTTTGAATAGTTGATTCTGAAGAACATTAGGTTCAATGAAAATTGCATTTAGTTAGATAATTGCACATTATAATTCAAAAATACATGGATGTTTTATTGGTTTAGTGAGATACATGTTATTGCTGGTGTATAACACATTTGGATTTTAATTGAGCTAACCATGGAAAAGGGGAGCATGGCAATGTTGGAGCATGTTTAAAAATAACTTTTGCAATGGAGTTGAAATTTGAAGAGAGTGTTGATTTGATAGATGCAAAAATCATGGTTCAATGGTGTCATGAGAACATGCGTCATGGTGCTCAACAAAATTTTACTAGTCATAGCCATTTATGGTTGACAGAGGAATAACACTTGGAAAAATATGAGGATTTTATGACTCTAACAAGTTCAAGTGACCTCCACTCATTTCATAGCTCAAATGTAATTTCTTTGATTATTCATACTAGACACTTGGCATGTTTCTATTCTACATGCATGGACTCTATTTAGAATGAGTATGAGTCACAAGAGTGGATGGATGATTGGAGTTCCAAACTTCTAATTCCAATAAACACATATCAAGTTCTAACAACAATGTAACTTAACAAATATGACATTATCAGATGACTTTGACTATTCATCTAATCTAATGAAGCCAAGTAGAATATTTTTCATTATGTACAATTCATTCTCATTATATATCTTCATAGTCTCATTAAAACTATTTTTTTATGATACAGGGCATGTTTTTGTAGCTATTTTAGATGAGGACAATGAAGAGGGAACGAATTACTACTTGTGTCAATGTAGAGAGAAACAAAAAGTTAACTTCCCCAGTTATAGATGGAGAAAATATTGACTATCCCACTAGGTCAGTGGCATTCACTAAAACTTGGTTTCAATGATATCTTATAAAAAATTAGATCAATGGTTGTTATAAAGAGTTTGAAATGTATAGGAAGATACTGCACTATTCAAATTTGATTCTTGAAATTAATATTCAATTACAAAAATATCATGGGAAGCCATTAAATAGGAAACTATGGAAAGTTTATGTTAGGTTGTGGAGCTAAAAGCTTCACCCAAATGCAAAAATGGAGGGTTGCTGAGTGTCACAGTCACCGACGTTGGCAGGCCACACTGACATTAGGCAGGGGTTGACAGAAAGTAACCGACATCGGTAGGAGTCGACCGACATCGGTCACCTCCAGTCAGACAAGGACTGACGTCAATCGCCTGTGCGGTTCCATAACTACTATTGATGAACAGTCAGTTAGTTAAACAGGTTGTTTGCATGTTAAAGACTACTTCGAGTCTTGATCCACTTGTCTAAATTAGTGTATTCATGGGATCTATATAATAGACCCATGGGGCTATATTGTAAAGTGTAGAACTAGGAGAGTTCTTCCCATGATAAAATCAAGTAGGATTCTTCATGTATGTAAGATCAAGTTTGGTCTGCAGGGTGTTACAAGATCATGGAGGAGATCTACATGTGATAAGTAAGATCAGGTTGGTCTATAGGGTTGTGTGTATGCGAGGGTCAAAAGGAGATCGGTGGGAGAGCAAGATCCAAGGTGATAGCAATACATCAAGGAGCAAGATCATGGTGAGATCTACTTGGAGTACCAGTTCATACTCAGTTGTACTGCTAGTATAATGAGGTGAACAATAGCTTGTGTTAGCTGTGTGTTGTGACCTATATTGAGAGAAGATTAATCTTGAGGGAAGATTACTGGTATGCCCACAAAGTGGAAGAAGAGTGTGATCTCTTTGTTGTAATTTCTTTCTAACTAAGTTGAATACAATTGTGTGTTGCCTCTCATATTCTGTGCTATTTCTCATTGATAGTTACTTGTACTTCTGATTATTTCCACATGTTTAGTTGCTTATACAATGGTAGTCATGTGTGCTCTTAATTTTAACAAGTTGTGTCAAAGCTTTGGGGAACCTAGGTCCTATCAAATGGTATCAGAGTGAGGTTAGAGGTTCTCAGAGTGAGGTTTACTAACAGGTGGTTTTAGATCTATTAAGTGTTGTTGATTACAGGTTACTCACAGGGGTTTCTATTTGAGTGGGAGTATAACAATGGTAGAAGAAGGTAAGCTAAGAATGGAGAAATTTAGACACAGTTGTAGCACCACAGGGTGTGTGGTGGGTGGTCTTCAAGATTGAGCTTGAAGAGGAATACAAGCTAGGATGCAAATTAGACAAAGTACTGGTATAGGTATAGGTGCATCTATTTATCTCCAAGTGGGAGATTGTTAGGTTTTGGATCTAAAAGCTTCACCTGGATGAAAACATGGAGGGTTGTTGAGTGTCACAGTCACCGACGTCAGAGGGTTGCTGAGTGTCACAGTCACCGACGTCGGCAGGCCACACCGACATTGGGTAGGGGTCGACAAAAAGCAACCAACATCGGTAGGAGTCAGTTGACGTCGGTCACCTCCAGTCAGACAGGGACCGACGTCAGTTGCCTATGTGGTTCCAAAATTGCTGTTGACGAACAGTCAATTAGTTGAACGGGTTGTTTGCATGTTAAAGACTACTTCGAGTCTTGAGCCGCTTGTCTAAATTAGTGTATGCATGGGATCTATATAATAGACCCATGGGGCTGTATTGTAAATCATAGAACTAGAAGAGTTCTTCCCATGATAGAATCAAGTAGGATTCTTCATGTATGTAAGATCAGGTTTGGTCTACAGGGTGTTGCAAGATCATGGAGGAGATCTACATGTGATAAGTAAGATCAGGTTGGTCTGTAGGGGTGTGTGTATGTGAGGGTCAAAAGGAGATCGGCAAAGGAGCAAGATCCAAGGTGACAGCAATACATCAAGGAGCAAGATCATGGTGATATCTACTTGGAGTACCGGTTCGTACTCGGTTGTACTGGCAGTACAATGAGGTGAATAATAGCTTGTGTTAGCTGTGTGTTGTGACCTGTATTAAGAGAAGATTACTCTTGAGGGAAGATTACTGGTATGCCCACAAAGTGGAAGAAGAGTGTGATCTCTTTGTTGTAATTTCCTTCTAATTGAGTTGAATACAATTGTGTGTTGCCTCTCACATTCTATGCTATTTCTCATTGATAGTTACTTATACTTCTAGTTATTTCCACATGTTTAGTTGCTTATACAATGGTAATCATGTGTGCTCTTAATTCTGACAAGTTGTGTCAGAGCTTTGGGGAACCTAGGTCCTATCAGTTTAGGAGTTAGACCATGAAGCTATTTTTGATACTATCAAGGTTATAGTAGTTACTAATGGTTCATTATATTTAAATAGTTAGGTATTTTGACTTTTCAAATGTATATGTAATCAATTTTACCAAATGTTTTTTTTAATTTTTTAGGTAGTACATATGAATTCTATTTTTAATTACTTACTAACAATTTTTTGTAGGTTAGTGATGCTAGATAAGCTTCCACCTTCATGTGGCTGAAATTGTTAGTAGAGAATTACATATCTTCAAGTTAAAAGAAGGTAAATTTTTAAGTACTTAGTGTTTCTATGCTCCTAAATGGTAGTGAAAATGCACTTCTAGGTCAGGAAGCATCAAAACTAGAGTTCTACAACCACAACTTAAACCTTGATAACATTTGTTGTTAGTTAGGAATTTTGATGTTTTCATAGTCCATATAAATGAGTGAGATGGTTTCTTGTGTAATTTTTTGAGGATTAATCATGAAGAGTGATTCAAAATTCATTGATTTAACTACGCACATAGCTATACCCAAAAATAAAATCACTCATTTATTGTCAATGTTTTCATGTTCCTAAATGGTAGTGAAAATGGACTTTCCAATGGATTTGAATGTTATGGTAGCGTGATGATATGTAATTTACCTATCTATATGTGATCTAAGTGATAAACTCTCAAGTGTAGGTCATAAAGTAATAAATGGCAATTGGAGCTCAAAAAGTTGTCTATTCAATGCTAAAACGTTCAATTTTTGGACCTAGGTAGATGCAGGATAATGGGGGACAAAAGGGGGGTATAAAGCGACACCTTTTTTTGTTGAAAATAACAATATTTAAACTTGGAGAGAATATTGAGACACTTCAAAAAGGAATTTGATAATGACATAAAAATATGAATTATGAAATTTTGAATGTAGTTTCTAAATTTTTTTTTTCCAATACCCAGATGATAAAAGTGTATGAAATAGATGCATTTATGATAATATATTGGTCATTTTTTGTAAAATGATAAGGAGAGTGCATGTGTATGAACACATTTTTTTTATAAACGACTGAATTTTTGTATAAAATTTCATATATAGATAGGTGAAATATCGAAGATTGTTGAGAATATTTTTTATTAATTTTTATTATATATATAATTTTAATTTTAAAATTCAAGATAGCTATAAAATTGAAGCTACAAGTGTACAAACATAACTTTTTGACCTTAACTATATGAAAATCATTTTTTTTAAAGCATAGTTGACAATGTGTAGGTTATTAAGATATAAGTTTTATAAGCATCTGATTAATATTCAAAAATTTATAAGGGAATTTGTTATGATATGTATATAGATTATAATAAGGTATGTTACATATAAATTAAATAATATTCTAACATTAAAAAAAATTATATATTTAAAAACTATGCTTTTTGCTCTACAAACCCATATATATATTTTTTTAAATAGTAAAATTTGCCTAATCATATGTGTTGATTAAAAAAAAAAAAAAAAAACCTAAATTTTTTATAAATTCCCTTGGCTGGCCCATGATAGAGTTTGTCTAGGTTCAGGACCCCCTAAACGTAAAATCAAGGAAAATTTGGAGGAAAAGTAGGGGAAAAAATTATAAATATGTAAAGGGCATACACTCTATGCATAACCACAAATGGACCAATAAATGTGTTTTCCCATTGGTCCATAGATCCCAAAGGGCATGTGTGATTTTGAAAGTATGTACACCCTTTGTGATTCATGAATTCCTTTTGGATTTCCCATGAAAATGAGTCATTTGTTTTGTTTTTTTCAAATTACAAACTAGTTTTTATATTACAACTATGCAAATTTGAAAAATTGTTCATTTAGTTTGATTGAATCACTAAGAATTCTTCAAGTTTAAATCTAAAATTATCTAATTTTGGCAAATATAAATAATGAGGTTGGGAAGTTGTCATAAAAGACCAATCAAAGACCTAACAAATGAGAAAATTGAAGAGAAAATAGAAAAAGAAAGAAAAAGACAAGCAGATAGAAGAGCATCCATAATGTCTTCTAGGCAAAATGAAGGTTCTTCTTCTATACCAAGTAATACTTTTAGTGAAAATAACATTCCCAATTCAATAGAATTTAGTTTACATGTCTTAAAATGAGATAAGAGAACTGATTCAATCTTTGTTACAAGATGAAAATCAAAATGTAGAGCATGTAAGTAATGAATTTGTGATGAATAATGAAACATAGACGAACATAATATAATGAAACATTTATTCATTATGAAATTTTTGAGTATGATGATAATCAACATCAAATAATGACCCTAAATCATATCTCCTAATAAAGAGGAATTTAATTCATATATAGGGTATAATTTAGATAGTTAACCCTCTAATGTCCCTATTATGGTTGAAGTGTTAACACCACCCAATTTAATACAAAATATAGCTCCTACACCCATACCTCCAAGGATAATAAGATGAATACCAGAGTATTTGGTTTAAATATATGAAAAAATAATATAACCTATGTAAGGTAAAATTTCAAAAAGAACAAGCCAACATCATGCTCAATGTGTATGAAACTATGTATTTAAGAATAAAATTCATATAGAATGATGTCAACTATTTGTTCAATTAATAAAAATGAAAAAAATGGACCTTGTGATGCATAATTTGAGGTTAATAACATTAAACATAGAGGTAAAAAATAGTACAATAGAAAAGAATCTATTGAATTCATTAATGCTATAGGAAATAAAATTTAGAATAAAGATAGTAATGTGGCAAGACTAGTAATAATGGAATCTATAGTGAGTAATTAAGCATTTAAATCTTGAATTCTTAGTGAAACAAGTAAATCCTTGAATTTAAATATAAAATATCTAATAAATTCCGTAAAAAGAAGAACAAATCTTGATGACCCTTCACTCATGGATTGTTGGGCATATAGTAGTAGACTCCCATGAAAAGATAAGGTATTGGTTGAAGAAACAAAATAATTGATTAATTTTTTTTGGCATGACAACACAAGGGTCTCATCTAATGTAAAATATGTTGTTAAAATAAGAAAAAGATCAAAAAGTCATGAGCCACATGCAAAATATTTTTTAGACATTATGCAAACAAAATTTTATAAAACAAATATTGAAAAAAATAATGGCCAATTGATAATTATCTTAAGGTCATTTGAGATGTGCAATCCTTTCTATGTTAAAATCAACCAAGCACTCACCACATATTGTAGGGTACATGTTGAATTTTCTATGATATTTGATGTTTTTCTTCATATATGTTGTATTTTACATACTGACAAGATTTTTCAAGAATGTATGGTGTCTTTCCCACCTAAAACATCAAGAGAATCAATCCAAGGTCTTTTCTATCAAAGATTTGAGGAATAGAATTTTTTTACCAAACAATGTAATAGTTGTGGTGATTTGTCAAATTTGATGAGTTGTTTACATGAAGATATTTCACATGAATTTTAAAAGCAACTAGTTGATTATAATAACTACAAATATGTTATGTGTTAAAATATGAAAAAGAGTAATCAAGATGTGAGTTGGTTATGACCAAAGTTTTTGTATGTGATTTTATATTTGAATTCAAAAATAATATTATCTACCAATATACAAGACACACACAAATCAAAATGGTTAGATAAGCAATTCAAAGCATGCAAGGATAATTTCCTAATTGGCACCATTATTTCAATTGTGGATTTTACTAATAACTACACACTACAACCATAGAATGAGGTTCAATCCCAATATTATAATTCAATTAAAGTTGGAATTTTTTTCATATTACATTTAGATATGTACTTGATAGCATAGATGATAATAGAAAGATTTTGAGGGAGTACCATTTTTATATGAGCAATGATAGATCACATTCTCCAAAGTTTGTTTAGGGTTATTTCGAGATATTTTATATGAATATGAATACAAGATAAATCATGTTTGATACACACTACATTTGGTTAGACAATTATGTAGGGTAATTTAATAATTTTTTAATGTTTTACTGGTTAAGTAGAATGCATAAGAATAATGACATTTAATATTTTTGAAGCTTCTTGGATGCTAGGCATGGAAAAGGGGAACATGATGGTGCTGGTGCACGTGTAAAAACATCCCTTAAAAGAGAGTAGGCAAAGTACAAGGATGGTGCTAATTTGATTGATGCAACAAGTATTGTGACTTAGTGTTATGAAAATATTTGTCATGGATAAACATTCTCATATACGAAGATTCTTTTGGTTAATAGAGAAACAACATAAGGTAATGTATGAAAATTATATTATATTACCTGGATTGAGTGTTTTCCACTCCATTGAAATCTCAAAATCAAGTTCATGGACTATTTATATTATTGATATGGCATGTTTTTATTCCTCATGTATGGATTTAATTAGAATGAATGTGAGTAAAAATAATGGGTTGATGAATGTTATTATAGACCCATATCACCTGTAAAGAGTATCCACTCCAATAATTGATAAATCATTAAATGGCTTCATGAATTGATTTTGACCACATCTCAGATATTGTGCAAATAGGTACAGATTATTATTTAATTAAATATACAACCTTAAATATTAGTGATATTTTTATTTTTTCCTAGATGTACTTACAATTTGATTATACTTTAAATGCAGGGCATATTTTTGCAGTCATTGCACCTGAGAACAATGATGAGGGAATAGACTACTACTTGTGTCACTATGTAAAGGCAAAAAAGTTAACCAAAAATGTTATGGATGGAGAAGAGCTAATTTATCCCACTAGATCCATAGTGGTTACTATAACTTGGCTTTATAGGTACTATCATAAAAAATAAAACAATTATTATTTGAGGACTTTAAAACACATAGGATGGTGCTTCATTATTCAAACCTTGTTATTACTACAAATGTTCAAATGATCAAATATCATGGAAAGCATCATAATAGAACTTTGTGTAAAGTGTGTGAATTTGACCATGAATTAATTCTTAAAACACTTGCAAATAGAGTTGATCTTGAAGGTATGTTAGATTGAATTAGTAAGTTTATCTAGTGTTTTAAATTAATATAATAAAATTATTTGATTTAATGTATTTTAATTTTCAACTATTTTATGATTATGTGTTTATTTCTATTTAATTTTTTACTAACAACTTAAATGTAAGTTAGTGGTACCAGATGAGTTTCCACCTTCACGTGGTTGGTGTCATGAGTAGAGAAGATTATCTTCTTGAAAAAAAGAGAAGTAAAAAAATATATATTAATTTAAACTACCTTAAGAAAATATTTTTTCACTTTATCTCTATTTATCCTTTCAAGAAAACTCAAAAATAATCTTATCTATGCTCTCTTAGAGGAGTCA
This sequence comes from Torreya grandis, assembly GCA_037957365.1. Classification (NCBI taxonomy): domain Eukaryota; kingdom Viridiplantae; phylum Streptophyta; class Pinopsida; order Cupressales; family Taxaceae; genus Torreya; species Torreya grandis. The sequence continues at coordinate 382,807 of JARHVA010008798.1, forward strand.
TCCTTGCACATGTGAGAGTTGACGGTTCATCTCTAGCACTCAAGTTTTTCTTGAAATGCACAATGAAAGTTCACTCATTTTGCACATATGGGGATGAGTGAATTATCTTAAGGGATGCCTCTAATCAACTAAAAAAAAATCTCTTAGGGATCTACCATGACTATATGAAGGTGATTCAACCTTAAAAATACCTATCTCAATATATCCATGTAGATAGTTCATCTATTAAGTTGATGAGTCAGATTTTATGGCCCTCACTAACCAACTTTTATCATGTTCTTAGAGATTTGGATACAATAGGAATCTCATTTCCATATCTCATACATCATGAGTTAGATAAAATCCTCATGTAATTTTTTAGAGGACTCATCTCTACATGTGTAGGAGCTGATGGTTTGTCTCTAGCCCTCACAAATCTCATGCAATGCATGACCAAAGTTCACTTATTTTATACATTTAAGGACAAGTTAATTATCTTAAGGTATGCTTCTGATCAGCTATAAATTTCACTCTCGAGGGTCCACCAATACTAGACAAAGGTGATTCTATCCTAAAAATTCCTATCTTGACATGTTGTGCAAATGGTTCATCGATTGGATTGATGAGTCAGATTTTATGACCCTCACTGATAGACTTTTGGCATGTTCTAAGAGATTTTGATATGAAAGAAACCTAATTTCCATGTCTCATCCATCATGAGTTAGATAAAATCCTCCTATACTTTCTTAAAGGACTCATCCCTACATGTGTAGGAGATGACGGTTCATCTCTATACCTTACTATTCTCATGCAATGTGTGACCTAAGTTCACTCATTTTGCACATTTAGGGATGAGTGAATTATGTAAAGGGATGCCTTTGATAAACTACAACTTTCACTCCCAAGGGTCTATTGAGATCTAACAAAGGTGCTTATAGCCTAAAAATGCCTGTCTTGATGTGTTCATATAGACGATTTGTCGATTGGGTTGATGAGTCAGATTTTATAACCTTCATTGAAAAACTTTTGGCATGTTCAAAGAGATTTGGTTGCAATATAAACCTCATTTCCATATCTTGTTCATCATAATTTAAATAAAATACTCTTGTACTTTCTTATAAGAATCATCTTTACACATGTAGGATCTGGTGGTTCATCTATAGCCCTCATGGTTCTCATCCAACATGCAACTAATGTTTGTTTATTTTAAAAATTTGGGGACAAGTGAATTATCTTAAGGGATGCCTCTGATCAACTAAAAATTTCACTCTTAAGGATCTACCAAGACCAAATAAAGGTGATTCTAGCTTTAAAATGCCTATTTTAATGTGTTTGCATGGATGGTTCATCAATTGGGTTGACCAGTCAGATTCTACGACCCTCACTGATAGACTTTTAACATGTTCTATGAGATTTAACTACAAGAAAAACTTCATTACAACATCTGATCCATCATGATTAGATAAAATCCTCCTAGACTTTCTTAGAGGACTCATCCTTACATGTCTAGGAGCTGATGGTTCATATCTAGCCCTCACAGTTATCATGAAATACATGATGGAAGTTTAGTCATTTTTCACATTAAAGGATGAGTGAATTCTCTTAAGGGATGCCTCTGATCAACTAAAAATTTCACTCTCAAGTGCCTATTGAGACTGGACAAAGGTGATTCTAACCTAAAAATGCTTATCTGAACATGTTCATATAGATGGTTCATCGATTGGATTAAGAGTCATAATTTATGGCCCTCATTGACCAAATTTTGGCATGTTTCGAGAGATTTGGTTGAGAGAAAAACCTCATTGCCACATCTCATCCATAATGATTAGATAAAATTTTCCTATACTTTCTTAGAGGAATCATCCTTATATGTGTAGGATCTAACAGTTTATCTCTATCCCTCACGATTCTCATGTAACACATGATAGAAGTTCACTCATTTTATATATTCAAGGATGAGTGAATTCTCTTAAATGGTGCCTCCGATCAACTAGAGATTTATATCCTTGGGGTTTATGAAGACTAAACAAAGGTTTTTCTATCCTAAAAATGCCTATCTTGATGTGTTCATATAGATGATTAATCGATTGGGTTGATGAGTCACATTCTATGGCCCTCACTGACCAAATTTTGACATGTTATAAGAGATTTGGATACAATATAAACCTCATTGTCACATCTCATCCAAAATAATTTAGACAAAATTCTCCTATACTTTCTTATAGAAATCATCTCTTCATGTGTAAGAGCTGATGGTTCATCTCTATCCCTCATGATTATCATGCAATATACGATCAAAGTTTAATTGTTTTTTACATGAGGATGAGTGAATTATCTTAATGGATGCCTCTGATTAACTATAAATTTCACTCTCAAGGGTCAACTAAGACTCAATAAATGTCATTCTAGCATAAAAATTCTAGATATGTTCATATAGATGGTTCATCAATTGGGTTGATGAGTCAAATTCTATGGACCCCACTAACCAACTTTTACCCCATTCAAAGAGTTTTAGGTACAAGAGAAACCTCATTTCCTTATCTCATCCATCATGAGTTAGATAAAATCCTCTTAGGATTTCTTATATGACTCATCCATGTACATGTAGGATCTAATGGTTTGTCTCTATCCCTCATGATTCTCATTCAACATGAGATGAAAGTTCACTCATTTTACATATTTGGGTACAAGTGAATTCTCTAGGAATGCCTTTGATCAACTATAAAATTCACTCTTTTGGGTCTACCAAGACTAGGGAAATGTTCTTTTATCTTAAAAATTCCTACCCTAATGTGTTCACATAGATAGTTCATCGATTGGGCTGACAAGTTAGATTCTACGACCCCCACTGACCAAATTTTACCTAGTTCTAAGAGATTTGGCTGAGAAAAACCTCATTTTTTCATCTCATCAATAACTATTTAGATAAAATTATACTATAATTTATTAGAGGACTCATCCTTGCACATGTAGGAGCTAATGGTTTGTATCTATCTTTCACAGTTCTCGTGCAACATGTAATTGAATTTTACTCATTTTGCACACTTGAGGACAAGTGAATTCACTCTCAAGGGTCTACCAAGATTGAACAAAGGTTATTCAAGCCTAAAAATACCTATCCCAACATGTTAATGTAGATGGTTCATTGATTGGGTTGACAAGTTAGATTCTACAGCCCTCACTGATCAAATTTTGGCATGTTCTGAGAGATTTGGTTCTGAGAAAAACATTATTCTCATGTCTCATCCATAATGAGTTAAATAAAATGCTTTTTAAATTTCTCATAGGACTCTTCCTTGTACGTTTAGGAGCTAACTATTCATCTTTATCCCTCACAGTTCTCATGAAATGCGTGATAGAAGTTATCTTATTTTGTACACTTAGGGACAAGTGAATTCTCTTAAGGGATGCCTTCAATCAACTATAAATTTCAATCTCAAAGGTCAAATAAGACTAAACAAAGGTTTTTCTAGCCTAAAAACACCTATCTGTACATGTTTGCATAGATGGTTCATTGATTGGGCTAATGAGTTAGATTCTATGGACCTTGTTGATTAAATTTTACCCCACTCAGAGAGATTTGGTTGTGAGAGAAACCTCATTTACTTATATCATCCATAACAAGTTAGATAAAATCCTCTTGGGATTTATTAGATGACTCATCTTTACACATTTAGGAGTTGATGGTTCATCTCTAGCCCTCATGGTTCTTTTGCAACATGCAATTAAAGTTTGCTCATTTTGCACACTCAGGGATGAGTGAATTTTCTTAAGGGATGCCTCCAATAAACTAAAACTTTCACTCTTGGGGGTCAACCAAGACTATACAAAGGTTGTTTTAACCTAAAAATGCCTATTTAGACATGTTTTCATATATGGTTCATTGATTGGGCTAATGAGTCAAATTTTATAGACCCCACTAACCAACTTTTACCCTATTCTAAGGGATTTGGCTACCATAAAAACCTCATTGTTGTGTCTCATCCATAATGAGTTAGATAAAATCATCTTATAATTTCTTATAGAACTCATCCCTGCATGTGTAAGAGTTGATGGCTCATCTCTAGCCCTCATAATTCTCATGCAACATGTTACCAAAGTTCACTCATTTTGCACACTCAGGGATGAGTGAATTCTCTTAAGGGATGCCTCTGATCAAATAAAAATTTCACTCTTTGGGCTCAACCAAGACTAGGAAAAGGTTGCTTTAGCCTAAAAATGCTTATTTAGACATGTTTGCAAAGATGGTTCATCGATTGGGTTGATGAGTTAGATTCTATAGACCCCATTGACCAATTTTTACCCTATTTTGAGAGATTTAGTTAAAAAATAAACCTAATTGCCACATCTCATCCATCATGAGTTAGATAAAATCCTACATTTTTTTCTTATATGACTCATCCCTACACATGTAATATCTGATGATTTGTCTCTAGCCCTCATAGTTATCATGCAATACATGATCAAAGTTTGCCCATTTTGCACACTCAAGGATGAGTGAATTCTCTTAAGGTATGCCTCGAATCAACTACAACTTTCACTCCCAGGGGTCAACTGAGACTAGAAAAAGGTTGAACTAACCTAAAAATGGCTATCTAGACATGTTCACATAGATGGTTCATTGATTAAGCTAATGAGTCAAATTCTATGGACCTCGCTGACAAACATTTACCTAATTCTGAGATATTTGGCTATGAGAAAAACCTTATTACCATGTCTCGTCCATTACACGTTAGATAAAATAATCTTAGGATTTCTTATATGACTCGTTCCTACACATGTAGGAGCTAATATTTCATCTCTATCACTCACGATTCTCATTCAATATGTGACATAAGTTTGTTCATTTTGCATACTCAGAGACATGTGAATTCTCTTAAGGGATGCCTTTGATCAATTGTAAATTTCACTCTCGATGGTCTACTAAGACTAGATAAAGGCACTTTTTTCCTAAATATTCCTATCCTAATGTATTCACATAGATGGTTTGATTATTAGGTTGATGAGTCAGATTCCATGGCCCTTACTAACCAAATTTTGGTATGCTCTAAGAGATTTGGCTATGAGATAAACCTCATTGTCACATCTTATAGTTAGATAAAATGCTCCTAGACTTTCCTATAGGACTCATCCCTACATGTATATCAGTTAACGCTTCATCTCTAGACCTCATGATTCTCATGCAATGTGTAACCAAAGTTTGCTCATTTTGCACACTTGGGGATGAGTGGATTCTCTTAAGGGATGCCTTCGATGAACTACAACTTTCACTTTAGATGGTCAATAGAGACTAGACAAAGGTCATTATATCCTAAAAATTCCTATATATATGTGTTCATATAGATGGTTCATCGATTAGGCTAATGAATCAAATTATATGGTCCCTATTAACCAAATTTTACCCTATTCTAAGAGATTTGGCCACAAGGAAAACCTCATTACCACATATCCTCTATCTAAATTTTGATAAAATCCTCCTATGATTTTTTAGATAACTTATGCTTACATGTGTAGGATCTGATGGTTCATTTCTATCCTTCATGATTCTCACGCAACATGTGACTGAAGTTTACTCATTTTACACATTCAATTATGAGTGAATTATTTTTAGGGATGCCTCTGATCAACTATAAATTTCACTTATGGGGGTCAACCTAGACTGGACAAAGGTCATGATAGACTAAAAACACCTATCTAGATGTGTTTGCATAGATGCTTCATCAATTGGGTTGACAAGTTAGATTTTATAGATCCCACTGACCAACTTTACCTCATTCTAAGAGATTTGGCTACAAGATAAACCTCATTATCACATCTTATCCATCATGATTTAGATAAAATAATCCTATGATTTCTTAGATGACTCATCCTTGCATGTGTAGGAGATGATGGTTTATCTCTAGCCCTCATGGTTCTTGTGTAATGTGTAATTGAAATTTGCTTATTTTTTACACTCAAATATGAGTGAATTCTCTTCAATTATACCTTTGATCAACTACAAATTTCACTTTTAGGGGTAAACCAATATCAAAAAAAGGTCATTCTAACCTAAAAATTCCTATCTAGATGTGTTCACATAAATAATTCATTGATTAGGCTGATGAATCAGATTCTAGGATATGTACTAACTAGCTTTTACCCCATTCTAAGAGATTTGGCCATGAGATAAAACTCATTTCCACATCTCATCCATCATGAGTTAGATAAAATACTCAGCTTCTTAAATGACTTATCCTTACATTTGTAGGAGATCACGGTCCATATTTATCCCTCATGGTTCTCATGTAATGTGTGATCAAAATTCACTCATTTTGCACACTCGAAGATGAGTGAGTTCTCTTCAAAGATGCCTCCAATCAACTACAAATTTTTCTTATGGGGGTTAACCAATATCGAACAAAGTTTCTTCTAGCCTAAAATTTCTTATCTAGATGTTCTTGTGTAGATGGTTTATTGAGTACGCTGATGAGTTAGATTTTATGGCCCTCACTTACCAGCTTTTATCCCATTTTGAGAGATTTATCCATGAGATAAACCTCATTATTTCATCTCCTCCATCTTTAGTTATATAAAATACTCTCAATATTTTTTATAGGACTCATCCTTACATGTGTAGGAGCTGATACTTCATCTCTATCCCTCATAGTTCTTGTGTAATGCATGACCAAAGTTTGCTCATTTTGTGCACTCAAGGATGAGTGAATTCTCTTAAGGTATGCCTCCTTTCAACTACAAATTTCACTTTCATGGGTCAATCGAGACTAGAGAAAGGTTTTTCTAGCCTAAAAATGCCTATTGGGACATGTTTATATAGATGGTTCATCGATTGGGTTGATGAGTCAGATTTTACGAACCCCACTAACCAATTTACCTAATTATAATATTTTTGGATATGAAAAAACCTCATTGTCACATCTCATATATAATGAGTTAGATAAAATTATCCTAGACTTTTTTAGAGGATTCATCCCTACACATATAAAAACTGATGGTTCATCTCTATCCCTCATGGTTCTCATGTACTGTGCGATTAAATTTTGCTCATTTTGCACACTCAGAGATGAGTGAATTATTTTAAGGAATACCTCTAATCAACTACAACTTTCACTTCTATGGGTCAATTAAAATTAAAAAATGTCATTCTATCCTAGAAATACTTATCTAAACATGTTTACATACACCCTTCATTGAGTGGGCTGATGAGTTAGATTTTATAAACCTCACTGACCAACTTTTACCTCATTATAAGAGATTTAGATATGAGAGAAACATCATTACTACATATCATCCATCACCAGTTATATAAAATACTCTTAAAATTTCTTAGATGATTCATCCTTACATGTTTAGGAGCTGATGGTTTGTCTCTAGCCTTCACAGTTCTCATGTAATGCACGATCAAAGTTTGCTCATTTTGCACACTTGGGGACGAGTGAATTATCTTAAGATATTCCTCTAATCAACTATAAATTTCACTCCTGGGGGTTAACCAAGACTAGATAAAGGTTTCTATAGCCTAAAAACTCTTATTTAGATGTGTTTGTGTAAATGATTCATCGATTGGGCTAATAAGTTAGATTCTACAGACCTTATTGACCAAATTTTATCTTATTATAATAGATTTTAATGTGAGAGAAACCTCATTGCCACATCTCATTCATCATAAGTTAGATAAAATCATATTGATATTTCTTATATGACTCATCCTTACATGTGTAGAAACTGGTGGTTTATCTCTATCCCTTATGGTTTTCATGCAATATGCAATCAAATTTTGCTCATTTTGCATACTTGAGGATGAATTATTTCTCTTAAGGGATGCCTCCTATTAATTATAAATTTCACTCTTGGAGTTATATCAATAATGGACAAAGATGATTATAGCCTAAAAATGCCTATCATAATGTGTTCACATAGACAGTTCATCAATTAGGTTGATGAGTTAGATTTTACAGCCCTCACTAACCTAATTTTGACATGTTTTGAGAGATTTGGATGCCAAAGAAACCTAATTATCATGTATATAATGAGTTAGATAAAATTCTCTTGGATTTTATTATAGGACTCATCCCTGCATGTGTAGGAGCTAATAGTTCATCTCTAGCCTTCACATTTCTCATACAATACATGACCAAAATTCATTCATTTGAACACTTGGGGACAAGTGAATTCTCTTAAGGGATGCCTTTGATCAAATACAAATTTCACTCTTGAGGGTCAACCAAGAATGGACAAATTTCATTCTAGCTTAAAAACACCTATTCAAATGTGTTCATGCAGATGGTTCATCCATTGAGCTGATGAGTTATATTTTATGGCCCCTGTTAACCAACTTTTACCTCATTCTAAAAGATTTAGTTTTGAGAGAAAATTTGTTGCCACATCTCCTCTATCTCAAGGTAGATAACATCCTCTTGGGATTTATTAGATGATTAATCCTTGCACATGTAGTAGCTAATGATTCATCTTTATCCCTCATGATTCTCATGCAATGTGCAATCGAAGTTCACTCATTTTGCACACTCATAAATGAGTGAATTCTCTTCAAGGATGCCTCTGATCAACCACAAATTTCACTCTTGGGAGTCAACCTAGGCTAGAAAAAGGTTTTTTATATCCTAAAATTTCTCATTCAAATGTGTTCACATAGACGGTTCATCGATTGGGCTGATAAGTTAGATTCTACAAATCCCACTAACCAACTTTTATCCCTTTCTAGGATATTTGGCTATAAAAGAAACCTCATTTCCACATCTCATTCTTCATGAGTTAGATAAAATCTTCAATATTTCTTAGATGACTAGTCCTTGCATGTGTAGGAGATGACAGTTTATCTCTAACCCTCACGATTCTCATGCAACATGTGATCAAAGTTCACTCATTTTGTGCACTCAAGAATGAGTGAATTCTTTTCAGGGATGCCATTTATCAAATATAACTTTCACCTTTTAGGGTCAAATAATATCAAATAAAGGTTTTTATATCCTAATAAAACTTATCTATACATGTTTACATAGATGGTTCATCGAATGGGTTGATGAGTCAAATTTTATGGCCTCCACTGACCAAGTTTTACCCTATTTTGAGAGATTTATCCATGAGAGAAACTAATTATCATGTCTCATCCAACACAAGTTAGATAAAATCATCTCAATATTTATTAGATGACTCATCCCTATAAGTGAAGAATATGATGGTCAAACCACATATCCCTCATGGTTTTTTTGCATTGTACGACTGAAGTTCACTCATTTTGCACATGCAGGGATGAGTGAATTCTCTTTAAGGATGCCTCTGATCAACTACAAATTTCACTTTTAGGGTTCAATTAAGACCAAACAAAGGTCTTTCTAACCTAAAAATTCTTATATGAACGTGTTTATGTAGATGGTTTGTCAATTGGGTTGATGAGTTAGATTCTATAGCCCATGTTGACCAACTTTTACCCCATTTTGAGATATTTGGTTATGAAATAAACCTAATTTTCACATCTACTCCATATCAATTTATATAAAATATTTTTGTGATTTCTTATAGGACTCATCCCTACATGTGCAAGAGCTGATGGTTTATCTCTAAACCTCACAGTTCTTGTGAAATGAATGATCGAAGTTTGCTCATTTTTCATATTTCAAAATGAGTTAATTTTATTAAGGGATGCCTTTAATAAATTGTAAATTTCACTCTTGAGGGTCTACCAAGACTATAAAAAAGTGATTATATCTTAAAAATACCTATCTTGATGTGTTTACATAGACAGTTCATCGATTGGGTTGATGAGCTAGATTATATGGCCCTCATTGACCAAATTTTAAAATGTTATCAAAGATTTAGATATGAGAAACCTCATTATTCCATCTCATCCATCATGAGTTAGATAAAATCATCTTGGGATTTCTTAGAGGACTCATCTCTACATGTTTAGGAGTTGATGATTCATCTTTAGCCCTCACAGTTCTTATGCAATGCACAACTGAAGTTCTCTTATTTTGCACATTTGGGGATGAGTAAATTCTCTTAAGGGATGCCTCCAATAAAACACAAATTTCACTCCTAGGGGTCTATCAATATTTAATAAATGTGATTCTAGCCTAAAAATACCTATCTTGATGTGTCTACGTAGATGGTTTATCAATTGGGTTGATGAGTCAGATTCTATAGCCCTCATTGATAGACTTTTGGTATGTTCTAATAGATTTGTCTATGAGAGAAACCTCATTTCCATATCTCATCCATCATGAGTTAGATAAAATCCTCCTCAAATTTCTTATAGAACTTGTCCCTGTATGTGTAAGATCTAATAGTTCATCTCTATCCCTCATGGTTATAGTGCAACATGCGACTAAAGTTTACTTATTTTGTACATTCAAGGATGAGTGAATTATCTTAAAGGATAATTTTGATCAACTACAATTTTCACTCTTGAGGATCTACCTAGATCAGACAAAGGTGATTATAGCCTAAAAATTCCTATCTTAACATGTTCATGTAGATGGTTCATCAATTAGGTTGATGAGTCAAATTTTACAACTCTCATTGACCAACTTTTGGCATGTTCTGAGATATTTGGTTGTGATAGAAACCTCATCACCATGTCTTATCTGTAATGAGTTAGATAAAATCCTCTTAAAATTTCTTAGAGGACTTGTCCCTATATGTGTATGAGCTAATGGTTCATCTCATACCATCATAGTTGTCATGTAACATGTGATAGAAGTTTGCTCATTTTGTACATTTAGGGGTGAGTGAATTATCTTACCTCTAATAAACTAAACTTTCACTCCCAAGGGTATACCAAGACCAAAAAAAGTGATTTTAGCTTTAAAATACCTATCATAACATGTTCATGTAGATGGTTTATTGATTGGGTTGATGAGTCAGATTTTATGGCCCTCACTAGCCAAATTTTAGCATGTTAGACAAACCACATTATCACATCTCATCCATAATTAGTTAGATAAAATTATCTTGAATTTTTTTAGAGGACTCATCCTTACATGTGTAAGAGCTGATGGTTCATCTCTATCCCTCATGGTTCTCATGCAATGTACGATGGAAGTTTGTTCATTTTGCACATCTAGGGATGAGTGAATTCTATTAAGGGATGCCTCCAATTAACTAAAAATTTCACTCTAAGGGGTCTATCAAGACTAGACAAAGGTTTTCCTAGCTTAAAAATTCCTATCTTGATGTGTTCACATAGATGCTTCATTAATTGGGTTGATGAGTCAAATTCTATGACCTTCATTGACCAAATTTTGGCATGTTCTAAGATATTTTCCTATGAGATAAACCTCACTATAACATCTTATCTATAATGAGTTATATATTACTCCTATACTTTCTTAGAGGATGCATCCATGCATGTGTAAGCTCTGACGATTCATTTTTATCCCTCACAGTTATTTTGGAATTCTCTTAAGGGATGCCTTTGTTGAACTAAAACTTTTACTCTTGAGGTTTAATTGAAATTATAAAAAGGTCATTCTAGCCAAAAAATGCCTATCCAAATATGTTTGAGTAGATGGTTCATCAATTGGGTTAATGAGTCAGATTCTATAGACCCGTTGATCAAATTTTACCCCATTCTAAGAGACTTGACTATGAAATAAACCTCATCTTTGAATCACATCCATCATGATTTAGATAAAATCCTCTCAGTCTTTCTTAGATGACTCATCCTTGTATGTGTAGGAGTTGATGGCTCATCTCTAGCCCTCATGGTTCTTGTTCAATGCATGATGGAAGTTTGCTCATTTTTCACATTTGAAGATGAGTGAATTCTCTTAAGAGATACCTTCGATCAACTATAAATTTTTCTCCCAAGGGTCTACCAAAACTAGACAAAGGTTTTTATAACCTAAAAATTCCTATCCCAACATGTTCACATAGATAGTTCATCAATTGGGTTGATGAGTCAGATTATACAGACCCTACTAACCAACTTTTACCCTATTCTAAGATATTTAACTCTGATAGAGACCTTATTTTCATGTCTCATCTATAATTAGTTAGATAAAATTCTCATAGACTTTCTTATAGGAACCATCCTTGCATGTGTAAGAGCTGATGGTTCATCTCAATCCCTCATGTTTCTTGTGTAACATGTGATCATAGTTCACTCATTTTGTACACTCAAGGATTAGTGAATTCTCTTAAGGGATTCCCCTAATCAACTAAAAACTTTCTCTTATGGGTCTACCAATACTAAAAAAGGTTTTTATAACCTAAAAATTCTTATCTTGACATGTTTGCATAGATGGTTCATTGATTAGGTTGATAAGTCAAATTCTATGACCCTTACTGACCAAATTTTGGCATGTTTTAATAAATTTGGTTGCAAGAGAAACTTCACTACCATGTCTTGTCCATAATTAGTTATATAAAATAATCCAAGACTTTTTATAGGATTTATCCCTACACGTGTAAGAGTTGATGGTTCATCTCTATCCCTCACAGTTCTTGTGCAATGCACAATTGAAGTTTGCTCATTTTGTACACTCAAGAATGGGTGAATTATCTTTAAATATGCCTTTAATCAACTAAAAATTTCACTCTCATGGGTCAACTAATACTAAACAATTGTATTTATATCCTGAAAACATGCATCCATACATGTTTGCATAGATAGTTCATTGATTGGGTTGACGAGTCAAATTCTACAGACCCCATTGACCAACTTTACCCTATTCTAAGAGATTAAATTACAATAAAAACCTCATTTTCACATCTCATACATCATTATTTATATAAAATACATCTATGCTTTCTTAGATGACTCATCTCTACATGTGTAGGGGTTGATGGTTCATCTCTAGACCTCACAGTTCTCATGTAATGCACGATTAAAGTTCGCTTATTTTTCACATATAGGGATAAGTGAATTCTCTTAAGGGATGCCTTTTATCAAATATAATTTTTTATACTATTGGTTATATGAGACTATATAAAGGTTTTTCTAGCCTAAAAATTCCTATCCATACATGTTCATGTAGACAGTTCATTGATTAGGATGACGAGTCAAATTCTATGGCCCCCACTGACCAAATTTTACCCCATTTTGAGAGATTTAGCCATGATATTAACATCATTTCCATGTCTCATCCATCATTATTTATATAAAATCTTCTCTATCTTTATTAGATGACTTGTTTATACACGTTGTAGGAGATGATGATCAATCTCTAACCCTCAAGGTTCTCGTGCAACATGTGACTGAAGTTTGTTCATTTTGCACACTCAAGGATGAGTGAATTATCTTTAGAGATTCCTATAATATAATATAAATTTCACTTTTAGGGGTTAATAAAGACTATAAAAATGTTGTTCTATCATAAAAACACCTATCTAGATGTGTTCATATAGATGATTCATTGATTGGGCTGACAAGTCAAATTCTATGACCCCCACTGAACAACTTTTATCCTATTCTAATAGATTTTACCATGATATAAACCTCATTAACATATCTCCTTAATATTAAATTATATAAAATCCTTTTAATATTTATTGGATGACTCATCCCTTCATGTGTAAGAGTTGACAATTCATCTCTAGCCCTCATTGTTCTCATGCAATATGTAACTGAAGTCCACTCATTTTTCACATTCAGGGATGAGTGAAATATATTTAGGGATTCCTCCAATAAACTAAAAATTTCACTCCCAAAGGTCTACCAAGATTGGACAAAGGTGATTATAGCCTAAAAATACCTATTTTGACATGTTTATGTAGACAATTCATCAATTAGGTTGACGAGATAGATTCTATGGCACTCACTAACCAAATTTTGACATGTTCTTAGAGATTTGGTTATGAGAGAAACCTCATTGTTATATCTCATCCATCATAATTTATGTAAAATACTCTAAGAATTTTTTATATGACTCATCCCTATATCTTTAGGAGTTGATTATTTATCTCTATCCCTCATGGTTCTCATGCAATAAACAATCAAAGCTTTCTCATTTTACACATTTAGAGATGAGTGAATTCTCATAAGAGATTCCTCTAATTAGATACAAATTTCATTCTCAGGGTTCTACTAATATTATACAAGGTGATTCTATCCTTATAATTCCTATCTTGATGTGTCCATGTAAATGGTTCATCGATTAGGTTGACGAGTTAGATTATATGATCCTCACTAATAGAATTTTGATATGTTTTGAGAGATTTAGTTGAAATATAAACCTCATTAATGTATCTCCTCCACCATGAGTTAGATAAAATACTCTTGGAATTTATTAGAGGACTCATCCCTACATGTGTTAAAGTTAATGATTCATCTTTAGCCCTCATGAATCTCATGTAATGTATGACCAAAATTTGCTTATTTTACACATTTAGGGATGAGTAAATTATCCTGAAATATGCCTCTAATCAAATACAAATTTCACTCTCAAGGTTTAATCAAGACTAGATAAAGGTTCTTTTAGCCTAAAAATGCCTATCTTGATGTGTTTGGGTAGATGGTTTATCGATTGGGTTGATGAGTCAATTTTATGGCCCTTGCTGACTAACTTTTGACATATTCTAATAGATTTGGCTATAAGATAAACCTCATTTCTATGTATCATCCATAATAAGTTAAATAAAATACTCTTAGAATTTTATAGAGGACTCATCCTTGCATGTATAGGAGCTGATGGTTCATCTTTAGCCATCACGATTATTGTGCAGCATGTGATTGAAGTTTGATCATTTTGCACATTCAAGGATGAGTGAATTATTTTAAGGAATGCCTCTGATTAACTATAACTTTCACTCTTGATGATATATCAAGACCAAAAAAAGTTTATTATAGCCTATAAATGCCTATCCTGATGTGTCTATGTAGATGGTTTATTGATTGGGTTGACGAGTTAGATTCTATAACCCTCACTGATAAACTTTTGGCATGTTCTAAGATATTTAATTATGATATAATCCTCATTATGCATCTCATACATCATTATTTCGATAAAATCCTCCTAAAATTTCTTATATAACTTGAACCTACATGTTTAGGAGCTGATAGTTTATCTTTATCCCTCATGGTTCTCATACAATGTGCAATGGAAGTTCACTCATTTTCCACATTTAAAGATGAATAAATTCTCGTAAAGGATGCCTCTGATCAACTACAAATTTCACTCTTGGGGGTTTAATGAGATTAGAAAAAGGTGTTTATAGCCTTAAAATGCCTATCTCAATAAGTTTACACAGATGGTTCATCAATTGGGTTGACGAGTCAGATTTTACGGCCCTCACTAACCAAGTTTTGGCATTTTCTAAGAGATTTATATATGATATAAACCTCATTATCGCATCTTGTCTATAATTATTTAGATAAAATTATCTTATAATTTCTTAGAGGACTCATTCCTACATGTGTAGGAGCTGATGGTTCATCTCTAGCCCTCACGATTCTTGTGTAATGTGTGACCAAAGTTTGCTCATTTTACACACTTGGGGATGAGTGAATTATCTTAAGGAATTCCCATGATAAACTACAAATTTATCTCTCAAGGGTCTATCAAGATTTGACAAAGGTGATTCTAGCCTAAAAATTCCTATCTTGACATGTTTGCATATATGATTTGTCGATTGGGTTGATGAGTCAAACTATATGGCCCTCACTAACCAAATTTTGGCATGTTTTAAGGTATTTTACTAAGAGAGAAACCTCATTATCACATCTCAACCATAATAAGTTAGATAAAATTCTCTTGGACTTCATTAGAGGGCACATCCCTACACATGTAAGAGCTAATGATTCATCTTTAGCCCTCATGATTCTCATGCAACATGTAACTAATGTTTGCTCATTTTACACACTTGGTGATGAGTATATTCTCTTAAAATATGCCTCTGGTCAACTACAAATTTCAATCTTGGGGTTTAACTGAGCTTAGATAAAGGTTTTTCTAGCCTAAAAACACCTATCTAGACATGTTTGATCATATGATTCATTGATTAGGCTGATGAGTCAGATTTTATGAACCCTACTGATCAACTTTTACCCCATTATAAGAGATTTAGTTGTGAGATAAACCTCATTACCAAGTCTCATCCATCACTAGTTAGATAAAATCCTCTGAATATTTCTTAGATGACTCATCCTTACATGTGTAGGAGTTGACGGTTTGTCTCTAGCCCTAATCATTCTTGTGCAATGCATGGTGGAAGTTTTCTTATTTTGCACTTTTAGGGATGAGTGATTTATCTTAAGGGATACCTCTAATCAACTTAAAATTTCATGCTCAGTGGTCTATCGAGACTAGATAAAGGTGTTTCTAACCTAAAAATGCCTATCTTAACATGTTCACATAGACAATTCATCGATTGGACTGATGAGTCAGATTTTTATGGCCCTCATTGACCAAATTTTACCCTATTTTAAGAGATTTAGTTGTGAGAGAAACCTTGTTGTCATGTCTCATCCATAATTATTTAGATAAAATTCTTTGGTACATTCTTAGAGGACTCATCCCTTTATGTGTAGGAGCTGATGGTTAATCTTCATCCTTTATGGTTCTCATGTAACATGCGACTAAAGTTCACTCATTTTATACATTTGGGGATGAGTGAATTCTCTTAAGGGATTCTTCTAATCAACTATAACTTTCACTCTTAATGTCTACCAAGACCATATAAATGTGATTCTAGCCTAAAAATGTCTATCTTGACATGTTCATATAGATGGTTCATTGATTAGGTTGATGAGTCAGATTTTATGACCCTCACTAACCAAATTTTAGCATGTTCTAAGAGATTTATCTATGAGATAAACCTTATTATCATGTCTTATCCATAATTATTTATATAAAATTCTCTTATAATATATTAAAGGACTCATCCTTGCATGTGTAGGAGCTGACGGTTCATCTCTAACCCTCATGGTTTTCATGCAATGTGTGATTGAATTTCACTCATTTTTCACACTTGAGAACAAGTGAATTCTCTTAAGGGATACCTTCAATAAACTACAACTTTCGTTCTCAAGGCTCAACCAAGACTAGGCAAAGGTCATTCTAGCCTAAAAACACCTATCCATACATGTTTGCACTAATGGTTCATCGATTAGGCTGACAAGTCAGATTCTATGGACCCCACTGATCAACTTTTACCCTATTCTAAGAGATTTGAATATGAAATCAACCTTGTTACCACATATCATATATCATATTTTAGATAAAATCCTCTTGGTATTTCTTATATGACTCATCCTTGCATGTGTAGGAGTTGATGGTTCATCTCTAACCCTCATGGTTCTCATATAATGTATGACCGAAGTTCACTCATTTTGCACACTCAAAGACAAGTGAATTATCTTAATGGATGCCTCTAATCAACTATAAATTTCACTCTCAAGGGTTATTCAAGACTAGAAAAGGGTCATTCTATCCTTAAAATGCCTAATTAGACATGCTTGTGTAGATGGTTTATCAATTGGGCTAATGATTTAAATTCTATGGACCCCATTGATGAACTTTTACCCCATTCTAAGAGATTTGGCTATGAGAGTAACCTTTTTATCACATCTCATCCATAATAAGTTAGATAAAATTCTCTTATACTTTCTTAGAGGACTCATCCTTACACATGTAGAAGTTGATAGTTCATCTTTAGCCCTCATGGTTCTTGTGCAATGTGTGACTGAAGTTCATTCATTTCACACACTTGAGGATGAGTGAATTCTCTTAATGGATGCCTTTGATCAAATAAAGCTTTCACTCCCAAGGTCTAATCAACACTATACAAAGGTCATTCTATCTTAAAATTACCTATACAAACATGTTTACATAGATGGTTCATTGATTGGGCTAATGAGTTAGATTCTATAGATACCATTGACCAAATTTTACCCTATTCTATGAGATTTGGATATGAGATAAATATCATTATCATGTCTCATAATTCATAAGATATATAAAATCATCATATTATTTCTTATATGACTCATCCCTACATGTGTAGGAGCTAATGGTTTGTATCTATCCCTCACGGTTCTTGTATAACATACAACCAAAGTTCATTCATTTTACACACTTGAGGATGAGTTAATTATCTTAAGGGATGCCTATGATCAACTAAAAATTCCATTCTTAGGGGTCAAATGAGAATGGAAAAAGGTTGTTATATCCTAAAAATTCTTATCTAGATGTGTTCATGTAGATGGTTCATCGATCAGGTTGACAAGTTAAGACCTTACTGATTAACTTTTACCCTATTTTGAGAGATTTGGCTATAAGAGAAACCTCATTACTATGTCTCTTCCATCATGATTTAAATAAAATACTCTTGGGATTTATAATATGACTCATCCCTGCACATATAGTAGTTGATGGTTCATCTCTATCTATATGGTTCTTATGCAATGCATGATCAAAGTTTGCTCATTTTGCACACTCAAGGATGAGTAAATTATATTAAGGAATGCCTTCGATCAACTATAACTTTTTCTTTCAGGGGTCATCCAATACTGGATAAAGGTTTTTCTATCCTAAAATGCCTATCTAGACCTATTTGTGTAATAGTTCATCGATTAGGTTGATGAGTCAGTTTTTATGGCCCCCACTAACCAAATTTTATCACATTATGAAAGATTTTTCCATGAGAGAAACCTCATTGCTACATTTCCTTCATCTTTATTTAGATAAAATCCTCCTATAACTTCTTAAATGACTCATCTATGTATGTGTAGGAGATGATGATTTATCTCTAGCCATCATAGTTCTCATGCAATATGAGACTAAAGTTCACTCATTTTTCACACTTGAGGACACATGAATTCTCTTTAGGATGCCTTCAATCAACTAAAACTTTTGCCCTCAAGGGTTAATCAAGACCAAACAAAGGTCTTTCTACCCTAAAAATGCCTATCTGAATGAGTTTGTGTAGATGGTTCATCGATTAGGCTAACAAGTCAGATTCTACAGCCCCTACTGACCAAATTTTACCCCATTCTAAGAGATTTCACTGAGAGATAAACCTCATTTCCATATTTATTCCATCTTAAGTTAGATAAAATCCTCTTGGGATTATTTAAATTACTTATCCCTTCATGTGTAAGAGCTAATGGTTTATCTCTATCCATCACAGTTCTCATGTAACATGTGACTGAAGTTTGCTCATTTTACACACTCAGGGATGAGTGAATTCTATTTAAGGATGCCTTATATCAATTAAAAATTTCACTCTATGAGGTTAACTTATACCAAACAAAGGTCTTTATAGCCAAAAAATGCCTATTCAGACATGTTCACATAGATGGTTCATCAATTGGGATGATGAGTCAAATTTTACAGACCCTGTTGACCAACTTTTACCTTGTTTTGAGATATTTAGATGTGAAATAAACCTAATTTCCATGTCTCATCCATCATGATTTAGATAAAATAATCCTGGTATTTCTTATATGACTCATCCTTGCACATGTATGAGTTGAAGGTTCATCTCTATCCCCCATGGTTCTTTTACAATGTGTGATCGAAGTTCACTCATTTTGCTCACTCAAGGACAAGTGAATTATCTTCAGGGATACCTCTAATAAACTAAAAATTTAACATTTAGGGGTTAAAAAATATGGGATAGATTTTTATAAAGCCTAAAAATGCCTATATATATGTGTGTGTTTCCATAGATAGTTTATCGATTAGACTGACGAGTCTGATTTTATAGCCCCTACTAACCAATGTTTACCCCATTTTGATAGATTTGGCCATGAGAGAAACATAATTTTAATGTATCATACATGATTAGCTAGATAAAATTCTCTTGATATGTTTACATGAGTTGTCCCTACACATGTAAGAAATGGTAGTTCATGTCTATCCCTCATGGTTCTCATGCAATGCATGATCGAAGTTCGTTCATTTTGCACACTTACAAATGAGTGAATTATCTTTAGGGATGCTTCCAATAAAATAAAAATTTCACTTTTGAGGGTTGATTAAGATTAAAAAAAAATTATTATAACCTGAAAATGCCTATCCAAACATGTTTTTGTAGATGGTTCATCAATTGGGCTGATGAGTCAGATTTTATAGCCCTTACTGACCAACTTTTACCCATTTTGAGAGATTTAGTCATGATATAAACCTTATTTCTACATCTCTTCCATCTCAAGTTAGATAAAATTTTCCTATTATTGTTTGTAGGACTTATCCCTACATGTGTAGGAGTTGATGGTTTGTTTCTATCCCTCATGGTTCTTATGCAATGTGTGATCAAAGTTTTCTCATTTTGCACACTCAGAGATGAGTGAATTCTCTTCAGGGATGCCTTAGATGAAATAAAAATTTAACTCTTGAGGTTCATATATACAAGACAAAGTTAATTTTATCTTGAAAATACCTATCTAGACATGTTTACGTAGACAATTCATTGATTGGGTTGATGAGTTAGATTCTATGGACCTTGCTGACCAACTTTTACCCCATTTTAAGAGATTTGGCTAGAAGAGAAACCTCATTGATGCATCTCATCCATCATGAGTTATATAAAATCCTCTTTAGATTTATTATATGACTCATCATTACACATGTAAGAGATGATGGTTCATCTCTATCCCTCGTGGTTCTCTTGAAATGTGCAACCGAAATTTACTCATTTTGCACACTCAGGGATGAGTGAATTCTCTTCAGTAATGCCTCAATTCAAATAAATATTTCACTTTTATGGGTCAATAAATATTTTAAAAATGTATTTATAGCCTTAAAATTCTTATTTGGATGTGTTCACATAGATGGTTCTTTAATTGGGTTGATGAGTCAAATTTTATGGCACCTGTTGACCAACTTTTACCCTATTATGAGAGATTTGGCTATAAGAGAAACCTAATTTATTCATCTCCTTCATCTCAATTTATAAAAAATCCTCTTGTATTTTATTATATTACTAATCCCTACATGTTTAAGAGCTGACAGTTAACCTCTATCCCTCAAGGTTCTTGTGCAATGCATGACTAAAGTTCACTCATTTTGCACACTAAGGGATGAGTGAATTATCTTTAGGGATGCCTCCAATAAAATAAAAATTTCACTCCTAGGGATCAATAGAGACTATAAAAAGGTTTTTTAATCCTAAAAATTCCCATCTATATGTATTTGCATAGACATTTCATCAATTGGGCTGAGGAGTCAGATTCTATGACCCCCACTGACCAGCTTTTACCTCATTATGAGAGATTTGACTATGAGATAAACTTTGTTTCCACATCTCCTCCATCTCAATTTAGATAAAATACTCTTTATATTTCTTATATGAATCATCCCTAGACATGTAAGATCTGATGATTCATCTCTATCCCTCATAGTTCTTGTGCAATGCATGATCAAAGTTTGCTCATTTTGTACAATCTAGGAGGAGTGAATTATCTTAAAATATGCCTCTAATCAACTAAAAATTTCACTCTCCAAGATTAACCAAGACTTTATAATGGTCTTTATAGCCTAAAAATTTCCATTTGGATGTGCCTACATAGATGGTTCATCGACTGGGCTCCTCTGACCATTCAAGTATGTGTAAGAGATACCCTATTTTCTATGTTTCTTTGATAGTGAGGAGAGAGATTGGTTTATAAACTTCAAAATTGAGTCTATAAAATCTAAATAAATGTTGAAAAACCTCTAATGCATTTCTATAAACCTCATAAAAGGATCGTTTGTTGTAATCAAACTACATCTTGACTTTTGACCTACTAGAGTGTAATTAGGCCTAATAGACAAAACATGATTTTATGAATTTTTGGGTACAATATTAAAAGTGGAAAGCCAAAAATTTTATCTGAGCATTGATAATTCATAAAAAACCTAAATATATATGTCTAAAGTGTCTTGAAGTTCTAATTCAATATAGAATGGGTTTTGGCATGTTAAAGCAACATTAAGACGAGTAAGTCTATGAGAGGTTTTTGATTAAAAAAATTGTAGCAGAACTTCTGAGGTATTGTAAAAGTTGAGTCACCTACAAAACATTGTGATAAAGTATTTTAGATTGATCTACGCCCCTATTTTAAAATATTTTTTGTTTTGATCCTTTTGAGGTATTTAGGGTTAATTAGCTTGTAGAGAGCTTTGAGTCTTTTGAGTTCAAATAGACAAAACCAATAGATGGATTAGTTTTCCATATTGAGATAGAGATTTAATATGTCTTTAAGGACCATAATAATATAACCTAAAGTTTTATATACTAGTCAAGGAATACCAAATTTGCTTAAGTCTCTTCATTTTTGTTTATATTCTTACCTTGTCAAGATTGTATTTTGTGGATAGTCTAGAGAGGGCTATCAGTGTCAATATTAACCCATGTATAAATAGGCCATAGTAACATTATGGACACATATAATTATCTGTGTTTTTTTTATAGACAAGTAGGATCTGAAGACATACACAAGTACATCACTAGACCTCCTAACATTTATGATGAAGTATAATCTATAATATTTACATGACCATGAAATTGATCCCAAATACACTTAAATTTATTTATTATTTATGATTTTTGTGAAGTATTATACACCTTATATTTGGTTTGAGAGGTCATAAATACTTAATAATGGACATTGATTCTTCACCATGATTTTATTGAGTGAGTGATAGTCAATGGATAGATGATATGAACCGTTATTCTTAGGTGTGAGAGATATTATACTCTTGTAGGGACAAGACCTAGGTCTAATCTTACCCTAATCAAGGAGATCCTATATTTAACACTAATATTCATCCTTTTCACAAATTTATTTATGATACAAAGGGTTTTTTGTAAATGGACCAAATATATGTGGTGTTTTACTACATAGTGTATTGGAAGAAATTCAAGCTTTAGGAAGAATCCATTATGTGGCTTCAATAACTTGTCAATTTTTTGTTATTGGGACATTGATTTTATTAATCACATGAAAAAATCTTACTTTATTTCCTACACATGTGTCTTAAGACAAATCATGAGTAACATGAAACTATGCATGTGCATGATTAGTTTATGACATTTTTTAGAAGAGACCAATGTGACTTTGGTTAGTAGAGTTGGCTATAAGAGGTTGAAGAAGAAATATTTTGTGTGTAGATCCCAAATTTTTGGTTTCACTTGATATTTAAAATCTCAATCATACAAGTATAATCTCCCTAATAATATGTTATAGACTTCAAGAGGTATAATGTTGTAAGTGATGGTGCCCTCTATAGGCTCAAATTTATACTATAATGTGCATTACCTCTAAACATATATATGTGTTCCTTATTGAATCCACCCTAGGGATTATAGCTTACAATGCACAATAGTGGGAATGCCAAGGTGTTAGGTTGTATCTAGTGTGATGATGTTATTATGGCTTAGATTTTCAATGATAAGATGAAGAGGTTGAGCCTTGACCCATAACATGATATGGAAGAGGCATTCACACTCCTTATAGGTCTCTATGGAAGCGGTGTTGTGATTATAAAAGTGTTAACTAGTTCAATATCATCTATATGTGCATGATATGATGTAGATTTCCAAATAAAGTATTGTTATGCCTAATATTGAGAGTGTTCGTGGCTCTCTAGTAATTTTTGATAGTACCACTTTTCATTATAATTATTCTTGCATTTGTTTGAGTTAGAAGGAATAGGAGGAGTCAAGTTTTGTGTGGCCTTCTTAGGTTGGTATCCTTTATGAAAAGCATTTTTCTTCTATGCCAAAGGTCTAGATGGGGATTTATGTGTGGGTTGGAAAATAAATAGCAAATGTAAATGAAACAAGTAAATAACAAATATCACATGTAAATGTAAAATATGTATAATAATTAAAAGCACCTAAATTAGAGAATAACGTGAATTTTTTAAATCCATATGAAGTAATAATTCAATCATTAATCAATAATTTGTGTAAACATTAAATTATAAAAATAAAAAATATGCATAGCTAAAGGAATCATATTGTCAAATAGTATATATGTGATACATGCAAAGTTTTATATCATAATTTAACATAAATAATATAACAAAATTCACCATATAAGTAGTGTGGGCCATATCATCATACAGAATCAATTATGTCTACAACTATGTACATAGACAAAATGCACCATATAGGCATATAATGTGGTCCATATCAGCATACAAAACAGATTGTGCCTACAACTAGATCCCTAGCACAACTAGCTCTCCTAATCCTCATTGCCTCCAAATAAATTGTGCTTTATTGCCATAGATGTAGATCTAGGGGTGTTGCATGCCTCAATATGAGGAGATACTCTCCTCTTAGCATGTGATTCATCCATTATTTCATCAACAATCGATGAAAATTGTTGTCTCTACACAACATTTAAAATATAAAAATTAATGCATTAAATTGTATATTGAAAATTTGATAAATTTTTTAAGAATGTAAAATTTTGTAAAATGATTCTACACTCACCATATTTCATCTAAATGGTTGTCTAGAGCTATGAGATTGCATATACATCTATGATGGGTAATCCTATGGAGCATACATATATAATTAGATCTAGAGTTGTATAAAATAATGTAAATATGACATAAAATATCATTTATTAAAGATAAAAACAATTAAACTATAGGTTCTCACCTATCTCCATCCCTTAATCATACCCTATTGTGGAGATAGTAGATTCTTCGATGTAGTAGCAACATCACCTAAGCCTTTTTCTCATCTATGAGGGGTGCCCATAGCATCCCTCAACATATATAAAACCAATAAATGAATAATATGTGAATCCAATAAACACAATAAAAATCTATGAATATAATATATATTAAAATAGAGTTTTTTTCAAAGGACAATAAACATGTAAATGAATAAATATGCAATTTAAAAATTTAAAAACCTATGTGTAAGGTACACCCATGCTAATTATGGCATCTAAAATAGATTTAAGACCTATTGAGTTACCCAAAATATCACCAATCAACTAGATATAAACAACAAATAAAATGCTCAATCAAATAAATTAGTCAATTAAGTAAACACATATATTAGAAAATAAACTAAATATTCTTTTATAAACAAAAATAAACTATAATTAAAATTAAACCTATGTATCAAATATAGATGGTGTAGTATCCTCTATAGTAGGAGCCTAGCGTATCCAGATAGGAGTCGTTGAAGTTATTACATCTCACATAGTGTCTAAAATGCTAGTGTCATGCACTGCTGAAGCCTCTACATGTGGTATATGCTATGGCATGCTAATGTCTAACATGCTACTATCTGACATGTTAGTGTCTAGAAATATTGAAACATATACAGATGGCATATGCTTAGACATGCTAGTCTCCATAAATTTACTTTATATATGTCGCATCTAAATAGGAGGTCTTGTACACTTCCTCCCACATGATGTGCAATGATGCACATGAACTATAACATGAGTAGAAGGAGGGATGCTAGCATCTATACCAATACCAACACCACCACTACCACTAATACCACTACCACCAACACCACCACTACCAATACCACCACCTGTAGGTTGAGTAGAAGTCTTCAAAGTATGTAGACCATGATCAATAATTTGTGTCAAACTAGTAACCACCTCAAGGGTGTCCATATGTATGTTACGATGTAAAATTTTAGGAATAGTTCCATGTGATATTGTTCTTATATTTATCAAAGTTAAGTTATGATGGTTTTGGTCCCACCTAGCACCAGGTCTATCAAATGAAGACCCACCTCCTCTATCTTGGCATGCCTTCATGTTGAAATAATTTGGAATTGCTTGTAATACAAACTCACAATATAATTTTATCAAAAAATATAATGGAACCTCATTATTGTTGCATGGAGGATCATCAAACACCATCCACCCCCTATCACAAAATTTATTTTTAATCTCCTCATGAATACACTAATCAATACTAATGTGTTTGCAATTCATTAGTAGAGGTTGGTTGGTTCTAGGTTTAATAAATAAAGCACACAAATATTATTTTGTTATTTTTTTCTTCTTTACATCTTCATATGACAATTTATCAAAATAAAATCATTTTAGAGCCTCTATTTGATGCAACATTGCATCTAGTTGTGAAACCATATTTCTCACTTCATTAAAAATATACTCTAATGTATTGATAAATAAAATCCATGCACTACCAACTAAAAAGTGATGCAAATCATTGATAATTATTTGTAATTATTGATGTTTGGAATTGTATTTCTCCTACAATTCAACTTATTCTTGTACAAAATCAAACTCTTTCAGGTTCTGTCTAACATTTTATTCATGAAATGAATCCATTGAGTTCTTTTGTATCTAAATTTAAAACAAAATATATGGGTTTTTTAGCCAATGTAAAAAATCCAAGCAAATTTAAATTCAAACCCTAGTTCAATAAATATATAGAAATAAAAATAAAAAAATAAAAATGGAAAAATAACATACCTAATTTGAATCAATCCAATGTTGAATCCTATTGGCGAGATGAAACTTCAAAATGTGTGCATCAATCTAGGAATTTGGTAAAACAAAAATCTCCTCAAAAAGCTTTGGTTGTGGGTTTTTACTTGTAGCTATGTTAAAAATAAAATAGGATAAAGGGCATAACCATTTATACTTTATAAAGGATGCACAAATTTTACAAAGGGCCTACACCCTTTACAAAGGGAGAACACCCTTTGTATTGTAAAGTGTATATGCCCTTTATAAAGGGTGTATGCCCTTTATGAATTATAAAGGGTGTATGCCCTTTATAAAGGGAGAAGGCCCTTTAGAAAGGGCATACACCCTTTAGAAAGGGTGTATGCCTTTGAGGCTTGGGTGAAATCATGTGCCTAAGTTTTTTTTTTTAAAGGTATCTGTCCTTTGTAAAAATATTTACAAAGTTGGGGGACTGACATATTTTTTGTCCTCCAACTTTGTGGATCAACCCACCTATGATTACAACTTGTCTAATGGATTACTCTCAAATATTCCACCTAAGTTATTTGGGGTGATATTAGAGGGATTAAATAGGTAGGGAATAGATTGTATGGTTCATATAAATGACTTACAAGTCTTGTTTTATTCATGTTTTAACTTAGGCTAAAAATTACATTTTTCCTGTTTTGGGAAGGGCATTTTTTAGGCTAAAATGGGTGGTGGGTTTGTCGATTAGGCCTGATGCAAGGCCAAGAACCTAGTCATAGATGTTATCCACCCCCATGGATGTGTTGGTAGTGTTATTTTTTGGTTAATAAGTATCAAAATTAGAGTTCTACAGCCACAACTTAAACTTTTACAACATTTATTGTAAGTGTTTCTACGCTACTAAATGATACTAAAAATACACTTTAGGGTAAATTGAAACATATTGGTGGTGTGATAAAGTAAAATTTACCTATTAATACATGATAAAAGTGATATATTCTCAATTGGAGGTCCCAAAAGAATAAATGGTAGTTGGAGCTCAAGAAGTTACTTATTAAATGCCAAAAAGTTGCATTTTTGGACCCACCACTGCAACTTATCCAATGGATTGCTCTAAAATGTTACACTTGAGTTATCTAATGTATAATTAAAATGATTAGAGAGGTATGGGATGGATTTTATGGTTCACAAAAATGATTTATAGTTTTCATTTTATGTGTGTTTGAATTTAGTCTAAAAACTGCATTTTTCTTATATTGGGAAGGGAATTCTTGAGGCCAAAATAGGTGGTGGATTTGTTGATTAGGCCTGATGGGAGGCCAATAACCTATTATTAGACATTATTTTTCCCCAAGGACATATTTACAGTGTCATTTTTTAGTTAGGAAGCATCATAACTAGAGTTTTACAACCATAACGTAAACTTTGATAACATTTGTTGTCAATGTTTTTGCACTCATGAATGGGACTAAAAATGCACTTTTGGGTGTATTTTAAGATCATGACTATGTGATAACATGTAATTTACCTTAAAATATGTGATTAAAGTGATATATTCTCAATTGGAGTTCCCATAAATATAAATGGTAGTTGGAGCTCAAGAAGTTGCCTATTCAATGCCAAAAAGTTGCATTTTTGGGCCTATCATTGGAACTTATCCAATGGATTTATATAGAATATTACACTTGAGTTATATGGGGTGTGATTATAGGGATTAAATATGTAGGTGAGGTATTTTATGGTTCAATAAAATGACTTACATGTTTTGTTTTACATGTGTTTGAACTTAAGCTAAAAATTTACATTTTTCTTGTATTGGGAAGGGTATTCTTGAGGTCAAAACTGTAATCTTTTGCCTACAGGGAATAAGGGATAGGCTACGGGTCCTCAACTTAGATTAATTTGGAAAAGGGGGCATGATATTCCACCCTTCCTGGAATTGTTTTCTATCAAGCAATTGCAAATTAGGATGCTCAAGAATCTTTGCACCTTCCCATGTAGCATCTTTTAGTGGGAGATCCTTCTAACACACTAAATATTCTATTAAGCTCTTGTTTCTTAGTTTCTTCACCCTGATATCCATGATGGCTTCTAAAACCAAGATCAATTTGCCTTCATCATCTAAAGGAGGCAACTCAAGTAAAGGCGTGATGTGTTGTCCCACTGCCATTTTGAGGCATGAAACATGAAATATGTTATGAATATTGTTGTGTTTTGGCAACTCAAGCTCATAATCAACCTCCCAAATATTTCATTTGATCCTATATGACCCATTAACTCAGGGGTTGAGCTTCTCAGCTCCACTTTTTCTGAGAGAAGACTATCTATAGGGATGCAATCTCAAGAAGACCATGTCTTGAACCTCAAAATTTTATCTCAATATAGTGTTGGTCTGCATATAACTTTTGCTAATTTTGTACCCTTTGGAGGCTTTCTTTGAGTGACTCCAATATTTCTCAACTCTACGTGACCAAGTCTCTTTCCCATGGCACTCTATTTTTTGTGATGACCAATTCCAAAAAATAAAGAGAATCATAACCATACAAGGCTTTGAAAGGAGTCATAGCAATTGATATAGTGTGAGGTGTTGTAGAAATGTTCCTCCATATACACCCATTTGATCCAAGTTATTTTATGCCCTACTACATAGTTCTTCAAATATCCCTCGATCCACTTATTCACAATCTATGTTTGCCCATCTATTTGAGGGTGGTAATTGGTACTAAGAGTCAAATAGGTTCCTCTCAAATGAAAGAGCTCTTGCCAAAATAAACTAAGGAACATGTTGTCCCTATTGCTTACTATGTTCTTAGGCAACCCATGAAGCCTGAATATCTCTCTGAAAAACAAATCAACCACTTGTGATGCCTTAAACTCAGATGTAATAGCAAAGAAGTGAGCACATTTAGTAAGCATGTCAGCTACAACATATAGACAACTCTTACTCTACTTTTGGAAGACTAATGATGAACTCCATAGAGATGCTCTACCATTTTTTATTTGGAATCGGTAAGGGTTGCAACAAACTAGCTGAATACTTGTTTTTTTTTATTTTGTTGGTAGGTAATACACTCTTTGATGCATTGTAGGACCTCTCCCTTGAGGCCTTTCTATAAAAACCTCTCCTTAATTTGCTTATCCATCTTGAAATACCTTGGGTGGCTAGCCAATGGTGTATCATGTATTGCTCTTAAGACTTTATTCTTCACTTTTAATTCTGCAACGAGATAAATTCTATTCGTGTAAAGGATAAGGTCATCTAGCACCTTGTACCTATCATCCTATATTTTTCCCTCAAGGATATCAATAGTAAAAACATTCTTTGCATGCTTTGTTATGATAGTAACATTTCAATCAGTAGAGATTTCAGATATAGAGCATCAGGTAGGAATTCTAGATAAGGCATCACCTACAACATTATTTTTACCCTCAACACACTCTATATCAAAATCATAATCTTGAAGCTTACCCATTTTTTTTGCCTATCACTCAAATCTCTTTGGCCAAGGAAGAATTCAAGCTATTGTGGTCAGTCTTAACCATGAATCTGCCACACACTAGGTAATGCCTAAATTTTACCAAAGCATGCACGTGCCCAACATCTCCTTGTCATAGATCGATAATCATTTTTTTATCTCTATGAGTTTGGGCACTCGAAACTTATGGGATACCTTTATTGCATTAAAGCTACCCCAATTCCTTCTATTGATGCATCACACTCTAATACAATTGGTAGTGAAAAATCTGGAACAACTAAGACATGACATGAACTCATTACCTCCTTGAGCTTGTCAAAAGTTCATTATGTTGATTTTGACCAGCTAAAAGCTCCCTTCTTTGCTCTGTTAATGGAACTACCAACTGTGAGAAGCTCTTAACAAACCTCTTGTAATAAGTACAAAATCCAAGGAAACCTCTCAACTGTGTCAATGTCGTAGGAAGAAGCCAATCCATAATAGCTTGGATCTTTTGTTGATCCATCTGAACTCCTTGAGCATTAATGACATGGCCCAACTAAAAAATTTCAATCATCCCAAACTCACATTTAGACTCCTTAGAAAAGAGAGTCTATTGTTCTAAAAGTCCTAGAACTATATCCAAATGCCTCAAATGACCTTCCCAAGTCTTGTTATAAATCAAAATGTCAACAAAAAAAAAACAAATTTTCTCAACTGCTTATTGAAAATATGATTCATGCACAATTGGGAAGTGGTTGGAGCATTTGTCAAGCAAAAAGGCATGACCAAGAATTCAAGTGCCCAAAGTGACATCTAAAAGTTGTTTTATGCATGTCTTCATCCCTTACACGAATCTAATAATATCCTGATCTCAAATCAATCTTTGAAAAATACATAGTTCCATGCAACTCATCAATTAACTCATCAATCTTGGGAATGAGATACATGTTCTTCAAAGTTTTGTATTCAATACACATCTTCATAGTACCATCCTTCATCACAAGGACTACGAATGATGCAAAAGGACTATAACTAGCCCTGATGTGGCCCATCTCCAAAAGCTCTTTGATAGCCTTTTCAATTTCTTCCTCATACCCTCATGGATGGAGGTAAGGTGTAATCATCATGGTATTAGAACCTAACTCCAATTATATAATATGCTAAAATCCTCTATCAGGAGGCAATCCTGGAGGTAAACCACTAAATATTGTGCCATGTTTGTCTAGAATAGACTAGATATCCACATGATAGGATTTCTTATTTTTAGGTGAAGCTATGGTGTTCACTAAAAAATGGGCTGCCCAAGCTACTTGTCCTCTACAAATTTATCTCTCCATCCTCTTGGTTGTGACAACTCTAGAGGCTCCATTGGCAACACCTTAGAGCACCACTTCTTTCCCATCTAATTTGAATTTCATCTCTATGGTTTGATAATTTTGAGTGAATTCTACAAGGGAATGTAACCATCACACCCCTAAAACTATATTTGTCTCTCCTATGCCCACAACATAGAATCCATCATGCACCCTATGCCTACCAAGTGTGATATCCAACTATTGCATTTTCTTGGTGCAAGGGATGGTATAGCCATCAAACACAATAAAATTGAACCCATCAAATTATATTGTCTTCAAACCTCTTATGGCTACTAACCCTTCATCTATAAAGTTCTAGGTTGTCCCACTATCAATCAACACTGTGAATTTATACCCATGCAGATCACCATGACCTCTGAAAGGGTGATATCTAGAAGCCCTAAAAAGTGTAGCAAGAGTGCCTCCTGAAATATCCTCTTCTTCCTTTGTTTCAAGTTCTAGTTTTTTCTATTTGATTTATGATTCAAGTTCCTCTAATTTCAATTTTGCATCTGATATCACTTCTATGTGATGCACTTGTCCTCGCCCAAGACATTTGTGTCTAGGATCCCATGGCTCTTTTCAAGTAAAACATAGTTTCTTTCTCTTGCGCTCATTTCTAGTCTCTACCTCCTTGGTCTATGTGGCAGATCATTTTGTTGAAAAACTCCTTGCTGAAATGGTTTCTTTTGCTGCCCAAAATGTGATGTCTTTTTCCACCCAACAGGTGGTGTCTTTATAAAATATTTATTCTTGAGTGCTGAAGTTTTTAAGTTCAAAACCCTCTTAATAGCTTCTTGCAAAGATAGAGGATCAAACACTTTTATGAAACCCTTGAGTGGTTCCATTAGTCCCTCTGTAATTAGAACAATAAGTCTCCTTTTAGTCACATCAGGAACCATTACTAATAATCTTTGGAATTCAGCAATATAGTTGTCATGTCCCCTATTTTTTGAGTTGAACTAACTCTCTGAAGTGGATCTCTAAATCTTTTCTGTCAAATATTTATGTCAAATTTTGGTTGAATTCTTCCACTGTGGTAATGGAACTATGCCCTTGGGTGACCGTACCATGATACCACCATTCATGTGCAACTCCTTTCAAGTGAAGGGTAACAAATTTGATTGCATCTTCTTCATAACTAGGATTCAATGATAAGTAGGTGTTCAACTTCTATAACCAAGCCCTAGTAGAACATTTATGAGATCCATCATATTTAGGAATTGTAATCTTACCCAAACACTATTGAATATCTTTACGGGGCTAATCCTGTTGAGTTCTTCCCTTCTATGTATTGTTCTTCATTCTTAGATCACATAACTCTCAGAAAGTCAATGCTTAGTGTACTACAAGGTTGAGTCCATATTCTACATGATATGCTGCAAAAACATTACTTATGTGATGTTGGGGCTCTACCTCTTCTGGGTGTTCTTTTTTTTTGTAGAAATTTTGCTCAAAATGTCTTAGAAGGGGGATTGATTAAGGCCTGCTCATTAGCTAAAGAGCTTTTCTCCTTGATTTTCCTTATTTTGATTAATATTTTGCAAATCTTGTACTAACCCTACCATGGATTCTCTTAATGTCATTTGGATTGTTCTTTCCAAATCCCTCTGACCGTGACAAATAGTTTCTTGCAAAGAATTCATTTCATCTTTTTTCCCTATCCTCCATGACTACTTATATTCCTGGTGATTGTGTCCTTCTTTCTCCCTTCTTTCTCTTTGATAATACATAATTTCTCTCCCACTAGCTTGAATAAGATATCATTGAATTAACTTTCCCTGTAGCTTAGCAAGATTATAGCTCTAATACCATTGAAATGTCCCCTTCCCACTATTTATAAACTCTAAATTTTTTTGTTAATTCTTTTGCAATATTGGGTATCAATAACATAATAAACACCAACATCAAGATTGATATTTTAAACCCTACTGATAACACCAAGACCCAACGGATTTCTTTATTTCAATAGGCTGAAAATACAATGCAACTAAAATATTTTATTGTAATGAGCTGAATACTCATGAATAATGATGACAAGACAACTGGGTATTGAAATAACACACAGAAATACCTGGTTGTGTAATATGTTGAGTACATCCCCAATTTACTATGGAAATACAGCAAAAAATGCTCTTTATAGATTTGTATTGAACATCAGATCATAAATACAATTGATGGCAAGGTACAGAGGTATTGTAGCAGCATGTGGATCACTGTAGCATTGGTGTGGATCACTGTAGCGGTCATACAGATCATTGTAACTATTTTATGGATCACTATAGCAGTAGTATGAATCATTGTGACAATGTTGTAGAAAACTAAAAATGGAATAAATTTCAATATTTTGGTACGAACATGATCCCTGGATGGAATCACCACAACTGGAATTAAAGGGTTTTCGTCCTCCAATCCTACACACCAAAGGGTTTTCATCCTTGGGTGAAAAGATGAACACAAAGGCTCAAGCTCTGGAATAGGGTTTGATTTCAATGAGTAATGAATAATAATTCTTCTTGAGCCCAACTCCTCATTTTATAGTAATCCTTTTAATTCCAACCCTAAAAGCATTTAAAACACTTAAATAAAATATTACTTTTTGGCCTGCTTTATAATAATAACACATAAATGTCATTTTACCATGTTATAAAAAATAAAGTAACTTAGGACCACTTAAGATATTATTATTAAATCATTTCCTTACTTTTATCCTTTAACCTACTGGAAATAAGGAATAGGTTATTAGTCCTCTGATTAGATTAGTTTGAAAAAGGGGACATGACATAGTAACATGTGGACAATGGCTGAATTGAGCAACAGTTATGATAATACATGTTACATTGACCGCTTTGACACTCAGTTGAAGTAAGCCATAGACCACTAATGGAATATATATGGTGCTAAAAAGTTCTGAACCTATATATTTTTGACCAGTAACTTTATAACATTGATTGTGATATATATATGTGTGTGTGTGTGTGTGTGT